>OY982951.1:19872847-20477859 GCA_963890685.1 Plagodis pulveraria | reverse complement strand
TAGATTTTAATAACAATCAAAACCCTTGTGCGCATGTTTTTTTTACCATGGCAGAGGTTATTTACACATCATTTTCTTTAAAAAATTATTAAGAAATGGTCAACTTTAGTTGATGTTTTGTTACATGTGAGTATAACACACTCATATAGTATTTTAGTCGGCAAAGTACTTGAGTCAATAACTTATTTTAAATTAACATTTGAGCTGAGTGCTTTCATTGACTATAAGTTCAGTGTCAGTCAGAACATGTAAATGAAATAGTCTATCAGGCAAGGTTTCAAGGTTCTTAGAACTATTTACAATAATTATATAAATAGGTACTTATTTTTGTACGAGAACTTCAAATGTATTAAATAATTTACTTGTATTTTGATTCGACGACAATGGTGTTTGGTGTATGTTGTGAATTTAATCACTACTGCCATAACAAGGGTACTTTTCCAATGGTCTAATAAAAGTACTTGTAAAAACGTGTTGGTAGAAAGATATTGTTTGGATTTTACACTTATTCATGTACAAACTAAAGGAACGAGATTTTAAGCTAATGTACTTTATACTGCATCTCAGCAGTTTTTTTAGTTTTTTTTTATGCTTGATAGGTTAGCCTTTGACCACTATCTCACCTGATGGTAAGTGATGATGTGGTCGAAGATGTTGTTAGGCTAGCTTAGAATTACTGGCTCTCAAGGACAGCTGCCGGAACAATCTATTAGGTGCTTGGCGACAGATCTTCTACTTTAGGGTGGTAGCTAGCCAGGCGGGCATTCGCAAAATGCCCTACCACTATGCTATAACGACTGCCATCCGAAGACAACAACCGGGACCGACGGCTAAGTTAAGCAACGTCCGCCGCGGTCATGAGTTGGATGGGTGACCGCTAGTGACATTACTACTGAGCGTTGCCGTGCTTCGGAGGGCACGTTAAGCCGTCGGTCCCGGTTGTCGTCTTAGGATGGCAGTCGTTATAGCATAGTGGCAGGGCATTTCGCGAATGCCCGCCTGGCTAGCTACCACCCTCAAGTAATGTAATCCGCATAGCAGGCGTTATTGCAAACCTAACAATATTAATCTAACATAGTTATGTATATAGGTACAATTACTTAATCTGTGATTTGTTATACTGTTATGCATTAAACTATAGTAGAGCAATATTAATGAGTTTTTTGTTACATTTTTAGGGTTCCGTAGTCCTGACAAGGAACCTTTATAATTTCGTCATGTCCGTCTGTCCGAGGTTTTGCTAAGATACTGTTTGTACAAGAAAGCTGCAATTTTGTAAGGGTATGTAAACTTATCACGCTGTTAAAGTGGTAAATATTTTTATTAATATTTTTTTTAAGGTAGCTCCCATATAAGTGATGTGCGGATGATTTTTTTTTGGTCGTCTATCCCATCGTGTGGGGCATCATTGAATAGATCTTTTAAAATTACTTCGGGGGTTGCTTAGTATTAGCAACCCCTAAGTCTATTAGAAGAATTTTTGTGTTTATTGTAATGTTGCTCCTGTACAGTAACGCGGCTGAACGGCAATGCAGGCTAGATCTTTGCAGTATTATGTTTATAATGCATGTTTCTGTTTCAACTTACTTAGGGGGCTCTGCTTCCTCAGGCTGCATGTCTAGTAAATAAGGTGTTATTACAAAATCACAAATATACGATAGGATAAATTTAAGTCATGGGCGGGATTCGAACCCGCATAGCACGCGTTATTGCAAACCTATATTAAAATTATAAGGTTGCGTCCTCATTTACAAAGTATAAAACCAATTGCAAAATTGGTCTTGTTTGTAGTACAACGCAAGTGGTACTATAGATGTCGCTCCATCCCAATACGATGGTTAAAGACCGGTGGGAAAGATTTGAGTTATGACGTCATGTCATGTTAGCTCAATTGGTTAGAGCATACCCCGGCTCAAGGGGTGGATGGACGCGGGTTCGAATCCCGCACATGACCTAAATTTTTCCTATCGTATATTTGTGATTTTGTAATGTAATCCGCATAGCAGGCGATATTGCAAACCTAAGAATATTAAAATAAGGTGTTAGTATATACTTGGCTTATAAAATTATAAAAGATGAGTGTTTGTGTAACTCCGCCTCATAATGTTGAATTTTGACATATATGATGCCGGTCCTCAGCCCGGACAAAGGAGGAAGGCACACACTTTACTAATCATCCTACAATTACTGGCTCTCAAGGACAGCTGTCATTTTGCCAACCACCTAACATCTATCGCCAAGGTAGGTGCTTGGCGACAGATTTTCTACTCGAGGGTGGTTGCTAGCCAGGCGGGCATTCGCAAAATGCCCCACCACCATGCTAAAAACAAAGTCACAAGTATTACTTACACACGTTGTGCTGTGACAGATGTTAACTTAAGTTCACTTATCCCTATGTATGAATATTATTTACTATATGTATGTCTGTTAAGACAGACAGCACAACCGGTAGATTGAAGTGGAAATCTTGGTAGGGATAGGTGTACAAGCCGACTATAATGTAGAGATTTCAGATTCCAGTAACGTAAAACCAAAATCTTGGAGTGACGAGGGCAGAGCAGTGCCACGCACGTATTCAGATCTAAGCTCCTGGGTGACATTGCAATGGGAGCACGGGTGGTGCTTAGCTTCAGGCACAACTTGATGCTGCTCTACAGATATTATTACGCCAGTTGAATAAGATGTGTGCTATTGCTCTAGGGCTATGATAGCAGTGTTGTGCTGTGATCACATCGCAGCTTTGTATACAGTCAATAAGAACTTGTTGAGACATAGGTACTGATGAATATAATTTCCATTCTTTTTCAGGAACGTAAAATCTTTCTCCATTGACGTCTTCAATCAAGTCTTTAGTCAAGCCTGTGTACAGTCAAGCATATTCCAGTAACGTTTTTGTGATAATATCAATGTGCCTATGTTTCAATACCTAAATAATTTACTATCTAGAAATTCTTTATAAATATTAAACTCTTCCTGTAATAACTGAACTGCTTTATTTATTTCTTTTCCATTGCCCATTAGTAGTATGACATCAACAAAGTGTTATCCATATTCCGTTACCTTTGTATAGGCATATAATAATCATGTTTTAATCTCATAACTTCTCTTTGGGTAGACTGATTTAGATTAAACAAAAACCTAAACCTCAGGACTCCTATAAATATATAGGTATTAGAAATAAGAAAAAATATTAGAATCTAACACCTTCCTATTTATTAAAAAAGATTTTTGTTGGTATATTACCAAGAAAAATGTTTATAATAATTGTTTTTATATCTATGATAGGCTAGCCTTTGACCACTATCTCACCTGATGGTAAGTGATGATATGGTCGAAGATGTTGTTCAGGCTAGTCTAGAATTACTGGTTCTCAAGGACAGTTGCCGAAACACACCGCTAGGTGCTTGGCGACAGATTTTCTACTTGAGGGTGGTAGCAAGCCAGGCAGGCATTCGCAAAATGCCCATCCATCATGCTGTAACGTGGGACAACAACCGGGACCGATGGCTTAACATGCCCTCCGAAGCACGAAAGCGCTCAGTAGTAATGTCAGTAGCGGTCACCCATCCAACTCCTGACCGCGGCGGACATTGCTTAACTTAGCTGATCGATTCAGAACGGCTAAGTAAACTTCGCTACGAGCGAATTCAATTATCTGTTATGTACAGACCGACGACTCTTAATTGCGATTTCAATGCTAGCAATTTACTGTTTCTTATTTCGCTGTTAGGTGGAAAGTCAGTCTGGTATTTTAAATTATTATCAATTGTACTTCCCCATATCTTCCCATGGAAAAACACTTGAAGATGAGCAGCAGCGCCTTCTAAAGAACTACGATCGTAGACTGCGATCCCCAAGAAAGAAAGAAACATTTTATTAGGTACTTACACAATATAGAACACAGAGCCAATATCTAACAAATGAATAACCAAGTGGAACACACAAAGATACATATGTACATAAAGTCACGCCTGAACCCTGGAGGGGAAGGCAGACAGAAACTACGGTTTTAGGTAACTTCCGCTCATCTCATATGTGTTTAAATACTTCTGAACGCAAGTACCTAACTGGTGTTCAGCTCAGCATGTGTTGGGTGTATTACAAACACCCAACGCTGGTTTTCAGCTGTAACCAAGACGCCTGCTAAGCGTGGGGATAACAAAAATACCCTCTAAATGGGTAGGCTGTGTTCAGCAGTGGACTATCTAGCTGATACAGTACAGTAAATTGTACTCCAAAGAAGTAAAAACATATCACATTCACCAAGAAACTTTATTGGTATTTGTTATTAAATTTAATAGTATTTGCTATTGTCCACGATGAACACTATTTTAAGCGAGTGAATGTTATTAGAATTTCATGAGTTTGGCCTATACAGCTCCGTTAGTTACTCTCTTCAGCTCTTCGAGAAAGTAACCCGAAGAGACGCCATTCTATTAGCTTTGTAAGAAACAAATTTCTGTCAATTTTTCTCATATCGAAACACGTTCTAATTGGCTAAGCCACGACCACGTAATTTATAGTGATGGGACGGAACGAATGTGCAATTTTAATCGATATCGATATAGTGCATACTTAGAACATCAACGTGGTAATATATCTATAAACATCTTAAGCGTTGAGTGTGAATTCTATTTATGCTTGTCTGTAAGAAGTAGGTAAACAATGGAAACTACTGTGTAACAAAACCTAATGTTAGCAAATTACAACGTCAAATACACTTACAAACTGCTGTATTGGCAGGATTGTCCACTTCCGAACACATTCTCCACCATTTAGGGAGAGTTTGCCATAATTCCCACGATTGGCAGGCGTCTTGGGGATCGCAGTTTAAGATATCAGTTCCTCAGAAAGCGCTGTACCTTTCGGTATTTTACCTAGCAATGGTGGAGTAAAATTCTAGCACGGTAGCCCAGGGGATACTTATCAATTAACACTTATAAATTAACATGAGTCACTCACCGTGTCTATTCTGCTAAGTCTATTTTTAATAAAGTCAGCGCATTTTAGCTAATCCACATAATGTAAGTTAATATTTTAGTTTTCACAGCTATCAATAAGATAAAATAAAATACAGAAGAAATACGAAGCAGTGATGGCTCAGTGCCATTGGCTATGGACTGCCGTGCCCCATGTCCATGGTTCGAATCCCGCCGCGGGCTTGAGCTTCAAAGCATGGTGGAAGGGCATTTTGCGAATGCCCGCCAGGCTAGCGACCACCCTCAAGTAGAAAATCTGTCGCCAAGCACCTAACGGTGTGTTCCGGCAGCTGTCCTTGAGAGCCAGTAATTCTAGGTTAACCTGAACAACCTCTTCGACCACATCATCACTTACCATCAGGTGAGATAGTGATCAAAGGCTATGTAATTAACAACTATGTCTTAAGGTGAAGGGCGCAGTGCAATTCGTGACTTGTAACGAAATGCATCTGTTATAGGCAGAGATTAGTCCGCTTAACATCAGGCGGGCCTTGTGCTTGATCCGTCACAATTACATAAAAAAAAGACTAAAACAACGGAAAAAATTTAAGTTAGAATACTCATTCTAACTTATAATTTTACCAAACTCATTCTAGCTTTCCAAATATTGTTTTATAAGCTTTAAGTTATATATATAGGTTATAAATAAAGTAATTACTATGATTCGCATCTCTTAAAATAAGTAAAATATTAAATGACTCCCTAAATAACCTAATCAAATATCTACTACGACATTATTGAAAAAAATTAGATCGCTGAGTATTAAGAAATTCGGTATTTGAAAATATTAAAAATGGTTTATTATATAAGGCTTCCTTCGAAGTGTAACAGGTTTATTTATAAAATAAGTATTTGAGTGTGTTTAGATATACATAAAACTAATTCAAACAAATAAAATAAAGATCTTTTATACAATACATATACATTGTATATATATACATATAAATTGAATAATAATAATAATGGCCATATTATAAGTGTATAGGTGTAGTAGATATTTTACTAACTATGTAAGACAAAACTATATAGATAGAAATTAATAAGTTGTGCGATATCTGTTTAAATTCCACTGTATCTTTTAGAAGCAGTGATGGTCCAGATGACTATGAATTTCCGTGTAAAAATTCCTTAGTTGGAATCAAAAATTTACCATAAGAAGGGTATCATAATATCGACAATTATCTATATAAAATCGATATTCACCACCATAAGTACTGTAATCACAACACTAGGAGGAAGGATATTTTAAATTTGGAGTGTGTCCGATACAACACACTAGTTGCCAGATAAACCGAACCATGAATTCCACTCTCGAGGTTAGTTTCTCGATGCTTCAGCTTTAGGCTCGTGTCGTCGATTGATATCTGAATAGTTTTTTTTTTATGTTATTGTGACGGAACAATCCCGAGGCCCACCTGATGTTAAGTGGACTAACCTCTGCCTATAACAGACGCATTTCGTCAACGACGAATTGCACTGTGCCCGTCACACTGAGACGTCCAGTTGTTAGGTCTCATTAGCCTGTAATTACCTGCTGCCGGAACACACTGTTAGGTGCTTGGCGACAGATTTTCTACTTGAGGGTAGTCGCTAGCCAGGCGGGCATTCACAAAATGCCCTTCCACCATGCGGTGAAGCTCAAGCCCGCGGCGGGATTCGAACCATGGACCTGCTGCACGGCAGTCCATAGCCAATGCCACTGAGCCATCACTGCTTCAAAAAAGCTTCAGCCCTGCTATAGGTAAACCCCATAAATATCTTATATTAGTAAGTAATATATAATAAGAATATATTAGGGTTTGCATTGTAGACCACATGGGGTACTTTTTATCCCGGAAGAGTGGTGTGATGTGATAGCCACTATGCACGTGTATGGAAACTGAAGCCTTGTGACTACATAACTTGTGAACAAATACATAGACAAAATAAATTATTACCAGTACCTACGTCATATCAAATGGTTTAAATTTCCAAATATCGAACATGTACTTACATCTGTATGTATTCAAAAATACCGGAGATGCCTATGATATGAACAAGATAGTAAAAAGGCCATGATCAACCAAAAACCAGTAAAATATTTAAAATTTTATTTCAATAGTGTAAACAAATTCTCCCTTCCTATTTGTATGTTAATATAATTAAACATTTATCTATGATTTCTTGATGGGATAAAAATACTTAAATTGTATATCAATCGAACTAAATTAAAACTAAAATAATGTACGTAATATAAATATCTAATACTTTCCGGCCGTGACTCCGTCCGCGCGTATGTAGGTTATCGTTTTGCGTAGTTGGAAAGAACTATCCTATGTCCTTAACATTATTTTTCACCCTCATTAGTGACCCTTGCTACTTATGGGATCGATTGTCATTCACTGTCAATCAGTATATCATCAAGATCAAAAAAGGCTGATCCACTTTCCGATTTCCGATGATGAAATTTAAATGGGACGACACGGCAAGCATCAGTTTTCAAATAAAAAAAGAATCATAAAAATCGGTTTACCCAGTCAAAATTTCTGCGGTAACAAACATAAAAAATAAAAACACAGACGAATTGAGTACCTCGTCCTTTTTTGAAGTCGATAAAAAATACGGCTGTATTTTGAAAATATCAATGTAGACCAAAATATTGCGTTTAATAAAATTTGTTAGGCAAGAATAATAAATAAAACAACAATTAATTCAAGAAATGTATGTTTGGTGTTTTGTAATTTTTTTTGCCAACATCAAAAAAAATATATTTTTATTTAATTAACTAGAAATAATACACTGGCTACAGAAACATCGTAATAAAATAATTGATTATACAAGAGAGAGCGAGAGCCTATCACTTATAGGCATCTGACGACGTGCGTATTGGGGACATTGCCATTAAATTTAAGGCAGGAGTCCATACTTTCAACACCATAATATAATGTATAATAATAATATAATTTACTTTACCTTTCTGTACACACATTATGTTAAATTACAATCTAGTTAAAAATTTGTATAACAGTTATAATTGACATAAGATAATGTATGACATAATTATCTGTAATTTGTTTTGTGTATCTAAATATATGAATTAAATATTTCCGTCATTACGAAAAAATTCCAAAAACTTAATGGATAAAAATACTTTATGGACTTATCATACTTGCTCACAAAATTTCGTGAGAATCTGTTGAGAAATGCGACCTTTTTAGAACAACCGGACATACGAAAGCATTTTGTAGTAGCGACGCTTCTCTTGAGTTAAGTTCTCGCTCGGTTAATAATTAGTGTAGGTAGATATCAAATTCTCATGTCTGAGTGTTAGTATCAAAACTCCTCCGAAACTTATGCTTAACCGATTCCTATGAAATTTTGTGTGTATATTCAGTAGGTCTGAGAATATGACGTAAACTATTTTTCATACCCAACATTTTATTTTTATCTTTCGGACAAAAACATTTTTTTAATTTATCTACGATTTGGCATTAAAATACATTAAACCCTAAAATTTCACCCTTCTACCACCAACACCTATTTTTTAATAGCTATACAAGTAGGTACTTTAATAATTTTCTACTCTCGGCGGTCGATAACTGATCAGGAAATGAATTGCCTAGAGATGAATTTGCTGTGGCCGTTTTAGGGCTGCTATTACCACTCGTTCAGTTATTTCCGCCAGGCGTCTATCGGTGTCACTTCTAACCCCGTAAACAGCATGGTGTAGGCAGGACTCCTGTCTTTTTCACACAATAAGCTTTCTATCACTTCCTAGAGTTTAGGGCTTCAACAGTTTTATTTCCTAAAATTTCACTATGTTCACAAATGTTCACGGATATCCAAAATAGCATAGCATGTTGAGTACGATGAGAAGCAGCAAACTGGCAAGTAATTGTGAATGAAAGAATTAACGCAATATAAAAAAAAAGGCTGTATTTTGTATTGAAAATATAAATGTAGACTAAAAGATGTAGTTTAAAATTTATTAGTTAGGTAAGATAATAAAAGGACAATGAATTCAAGAAATGTATCTTTGTTTTGTTATTTTTATATGCGGTTATCGTTAATAGCGCTTCTTTCCTCTTCCTTTTTTTACTTACTTACATTAAATAAGTTAGTCATTTTTATGTCACTAACAAAATATTCACTAGATATAATTTATATGGCAAAACAACGTACACCGGGCCAGCTAGTATTGATATATGTCTATAAAATTTCTTATATTTTCTTAATTTACTTTACATTAAGTATAAATTTATTCTTAATCCTTTTAAAAAGCCATTTACATATATTTACTAAAACAAAATTCGTATAGAATAAGAACAACTCTTAATTCCGTGTCACGGAACGTATATCTTCGTAAGAACGTAAAAGCCTTATACATACAGCACACTATAAAAGAACCAGTCTAAAAGACCCCTACAATCTAGAAAGGCGAACGGTGACAAGGGTTATTTTATACTGGTACTGCGGGGAAATAGCCAAAACATTGCCCACGCAGTAGCACACATACACAAAAACCTTCACACTTTCAAAGAAATACATACACACATACACATATTTCTGACACTCCGGGCACCCATGTTGCCATTTTTTACAATATTCAGATTTCGTATTTATCTAGGACAATGTGAACAATATATGTTCATACAAAAATCAAAAGGAACGAAAAAAGAAGCAAAAGGAATTGTTAATGAAATATTTTTCAAATGTTTTGGAATATTTCTATGCTCCCACAGCTATTTTTCGTCAGTAAAAATCAAATAATTAAAACTATGAAAAGCTGCCCATTCACGCACTCAGTTTTACAGGGTTCATTCACTCTTTTATATTATCTATGCAAGGTTCCACAGATAATATATTCCTGTCATTTACTGCGGGGAAATAGCTACTGCGGAAAAGTTTAATCGAAACATTTTCAGTTTTTACTGAGGGCCCACTCCATTTGACGCTGATTTCGTTATTTTCGATAATTTTGATCACACTGCGTCTATGGTTGTGATCACTGTGATCGTTTGTAACTGTTCTCCCCTGTTCCATTTAGGATAAGAACGCTAAGAATGCCACTAAAATTTGCCACTTTTGACATTAGATGTAGGTAATTCAAACTGTTCCAGTAGCTTTTGGCGAAAATATTGCCAAGACCCATCTGGAACAACTTTTTGTGAGTGTGATCGTTTTTATCGCTTTTGGCGAATTTAATTTCAAATGGTAAGCACCCTAAGCAAGTGACATTTTACTACTTACATTAAATTTCCTATCTGTGGTCTTTGATTATTGTTTGACAGTTGACTGATTGTCAAAGGGTGCTTACCATTTGAAGTTAAATTCGCTAAAAACGATCACACTCCCAAAAAGTTGTTCCACTTGGGCCTTGGTATTATTTTCGCCATAAACGCTATGAAGCTACTGGAACAGTTTGAATTACCTACATCTAATGTCAAAAGTGGCAAATTTTAGTGGCATTCATAGCGTTCTTATCCTAAATGGAACAGGGGAGAACAGTTACAAACGATCACAGTGATCACAACCATAGACGCAGATGTGATCAAAATTATCGAAAATAACGAAATTAGCGTCAAATAGAATAGGCCCAAACATGGAAGTAATAATGATGCTTACCATTTGAAGTTGAATTCGCCAAAATCGATAAAAAAGATCATACTCTCAAAGAGTTGTTCCAGATGGGTCTTGGCATTATTTTCGCCATAAACGCTATGAAGTTACTGGAACAGATTGAATTACCTACATCTAATGTCCAAAGTGACAGAAGTGGCAAATTGTAGTGGCATTCTTAGCGTTTCCATCCTAAATGGAACAGGGGAGAACAGTTTTGTAATGTACTGTCAAGGTCATTTATAAATTAATTAAATTTTTTGTATGATGGGGAGCGATAAAGAGTCATAACTGCGAGGCGACCTGAGAACTTTATTATAATACAATTTGCTTCTGCAAAATCAGGTACTTCCACTTTACATACCAATTGGTTCTGTACTAGAAAACGGGATCTAATCGATAAAAATAATATAAGTACATCAAAATATTCAATGAACTACACTAATATACACCAAAATAATACACAACCCATATATTCAATGAACTCAAAATCGAGATATATTACAAGTGTCAATATGACATTTTTCATATCTAACATCTATGGCCCAGTATTTTCTAACATTTGGTATACAAATATGAAACATAGGGATACGCAAAATTTCATGTGTGGCATTACCAGCTTTTTTGTCTTCTGTACACAGTACACACAAATTAGTAGAAAAAATTCTTGCACAATCTTTAGGCTCTTTTGATGTAGCATATCTGGCTGAGGCCAAAACCACATGGGGACTGGCTTGTCCAAATACTGAGTTCCCAAAAATGTTGTCATCTCAGAAACAGTGGGATCGGCCCCTATGCGAGCTAGCACGGAAAGATCTTTTAAATACGTGCCCCAGTATCGCAGATCGTGCTCGTATTCTCGCTGTTTCTGTGTGGGAATCAGGTCTTTGGTTACAAGCCATTCCTTCTTACAAAACTGGTAGCCTTATAGATCCTTCCGCTTTTCGTCTCGCTATTAGCTTACGCTTGGGTGCAAGGTGTTGTGTTGCACATCACTGCCAGTGTGGTACTGCAGTTGACCAACTCGGTCACCATGGCCTCTCCTGCTCTCGAAGTGCTGGTCGAATTTCCCGCCACGCCAGCCTTAACGATATCATTCGCCGAGCTCTTACCAGCGCCAATGTTCCAGCTGTTCTCGAACCGAACGGTCTGATGCGTGACGATGGTAAAAGACCTGACGGCATGACTCTGGTTCCATGGAAGTTAGGACGGCCCTTAGTGTGGGACGCTACATGCGTAGACACTTTAGCGCCGTCACACCTTTCTGAAACCCACGTGAAGGCTGGCGCCGCGGCTACTTCGGCAGAGCAACTCAAGCGGCGCAAATATGCTAACCTGGGTATGGGTTACATATTTGAGCCGTTTGGTGTAGAGACGTTGGGTCCGTGGGGACCGGGAGCTCATCGTATTTTCCAAAATCTATCAGAGCGCTTGGTCGATGCGACGCGTGATCAAAATGCTGGCACCTATTTGGCTCAAAGAATAAGCATTGCAATTCAACGGGGCAATGCTGCCAGCATGCTGGGCACGCTGCTAACTGATAGTGGGTTAGAGCATTTGGACTCCCTATGAGTCCAAATGCTTTTACTGTAGTAGCTGTAGTATTGTAGTAGCTGTACTGTTGTTTATAGTTTGTAGTATTTGTTTAATAAAGGCATTAAAAAAAAGAATATGAAACTAAAATCTAGGAATACGTCATCAACTGTCACTTCGACATCTGTCATGTCTGGCCATCATTCTGTTCGTTCATTTGCTCGTATGAGCTGATGGTGCCCAGTTTTTCATTTTCTATGTACTTGTGACAGCCCTATGATAAAAGGTTAGAATTTTGGACTTTGGGAACTTTCCTTCTGTCCGGTTATTTATTCATGTGCTATGATGGTTCCAAAGTACCTACCTATTATTACAATACTGTGCACATTGTAAAAGCTTTTCACAAATATCCAGGTTAAAAGGCGGGTTCACAAATTAAGAATGAGCTCTGCCTATAAAATATCGGCTTAGATGTAATACTAACCTGAGTTTTACAAGTTTTAGTAGTTCTAGCTCTTTTGATGGAAGATTATTAACGACGTGCAGATCACGACAAACCAGCAAGGTTGATTATGTCAGGCCGTTTTCCAGTATTAGTGACTATATTAACTGAAGCAAGAGATAATTCTGCCACAGCTAATGGGGGAGCGCATAGTCCGGATGGTGCGGGTAGAATCGCCAACTCATAGAAACGGTGCGATTTTGCCGCTGGCCACACATGTACATAGTACAAGAGCCCGCCTTGGAAGGCTGCCCCACCAGGTCACGCGTAATCTTGGAGTGGCTCATAGTGCCAGCTGGTGACCTGACTTGCCCCCCAATCACTTATGGGAGGGTATTAAACCCTTCCCTCTGGCGAGTCTGCCAGCACCTTCACCGAAAAATCTTTAGCCGAAACTTTTGAAGCACTCGTACCGAAGTTTACTTAGCTGTTATTAAACGATTAGCAAGGTTAAGCAACGTCGGCCGCGGTCATGAGTTGGATGGGTGACTTCTAGTGACATTACTACTGAGCGCTTCGAGCGTTCTGTCGCCAAGGACCTAACGGTGTGTTCCGGCAGCTTTCCTTGAGAGCTAGTAATTCTAGGTGAGCATGAAAAACATTTTCGAACCAACAGTACGCTTTTTGAGGTAGAGTTAATAACAGGATTGACCAACATGATACCAGAGATATACAAAAATCCAATTAAAAAAAATTAATAAGCCGCAGATTAATAAAAATACCCATTTGTTTATAAATTAATCATTTATAAATGACCATTTTAAGGCCAGAACAAATCAACAGAATCTTCGCTGGTGTCTTCTACACCAGTACCAGCCGATAGCAAACGGTGTATCTCGTCTTCTTGTGCTTTTTCCAAATAATTAAGTACCGTTTCAGTTGGTGTCTTGTCAGCGATATTTTCTTCTGGCGTGAGTCCTAAAGTTATGTATGCTCGTCGCAGTTGTCCCGCACTTAACCACCCTCGTTGGCCGGGATCAAAGCTTTTCACTACCGCTTGCAAATGTCTATAAATTACAATAAATAACGTTATTAAGTTCATCGCAGTTATAGATCTTTCCACTCAAAAAAACCCAAGTGATCATAATATATATATATCACATTTTATTGTTTCACTGTATTTCACATCAGCATTAATTACTACCACACTAAGACCTGATATGCAAACAAGGCCTACCCCTACAAATGCGTATAAAAAAAAAATGAACAAACCTGTATAGGTAGGTGTGTAATTAATTTTAGTTTCTAGTCTAGCTCGGAATATTGTCTACCTGCACTAGAACCAATGATTTTTAAAGCCAGAAAAACTTAATACGATTTCGAAAGGAACTTAGTCCGTTTTGTATCCTTTAAAATGTCGTTTATTACATTTTAAATACGTCAGGCTTTCAGGGCCCCAATTCTCTTAGCTATTGACCAAACACCACACTACTGCGATGCTTCTGCGGTCTAACTGCTGTTAATGAAATTCGGTAGTCTGCTAATTCTAGCTCTTAATCGCAGTTGTATAGCAATCGCCTCGCTATCGTATGGCTGTGCTATGGTTTGAAAAATGTTTCCACTGATTTATAATGAAAGCATCTATCAATCAAGCATCAGTCAAAACATCATCACAGTGGTTTTCTAGCAAACAATACATTAAATAAATATATTTAAGTAATTTAGCTATTTTTCTATCTAAAATCCTCCAAAATATTTTATGCCACTGTAGCAACGCAATCGCAACAAAATAGCTTACAGCATACCAAATATGTCTAAAACTATTGATAGCAAGCCACTGACTTGCAATCTAACCTAAATAGCGGCCAGACTACGGATACTGTCAAAAACTACAATTTTCTTGCAACTAATTTGCGTTAACGCCGTTCAATAGCCAAGAGAGTCGAGCCCCTGATGGTCAGAATTACAAATCGTCACCAATTTAGATACTGTCATAAGGTCAGATTTGGCACAGGCAGCACCTTGTTACATATACTAAAATAAACTACATAAGCTACTATTGTGTTATGTGTCTAATTGATATGGGATTGCATTATTATTACAATAAGGAAAAAATCATAATTGCAGGGTTGACTTCACTCGCTTATAAAATTACCTGCTTAAAACGTTCGTGAGTGTGCCATATTCAGTAACAAATTCAGAATTTAGATTATGTTTGTTTATTTGTTTACTTATCTGTACTGAATGAGCCGGAAAGTCCACTGCTGAACACAGCCACCTCCAATATAGGGGGGTTTGCCATAATCCCCACGCTTGGCAGGCGGCTTGGGGATCGCAGTGTGAGATATCAGTTCCTCTGAAAGCGGTGCTGCCATCTACTGGTGTGTCACCCTTAGTACTCTCTTACGACACGCACGGGTAGAGATGGGGGGTGACATTCTAGCCCGACACCCCACGGGCTTGCTTACTTATCACGTGGGGTATTTTATAGTAAAGTGAGACTAAATTTAAGTTCAATTATGTACAAATACTTACTTGGATTCGTACAATAAAGGTGGAGTGCCATGGCCTGCACGGAACAGCATGCAATCGTTCAATAATTTTTCAAGATATGCTATGGGTTTTTCAGAACCTTGTGTAATAACTTTAGTCAGAAGAAATCTTATTAATTCTGGAATACGGCGTTCACGCAAATATGATTCAGTTCTTCCAACTGTTGTTAATATTTTTTGCTTACGTGCAGATATTTCTATCTTTTCTGAAGACTCAGAATCCTGAAGGCACTTACAAACTGAAATCACTTCTTGCTTAGGCTTTGATTCAACAGAACTTATTTCACTTTGTTCCTCCGCAGCTATTTTATTGTCTTCCTCTGTGGTATTTTTTTGGTCTTCCCCTATTGTTATATTATTGTCTTCCTCCATTGCGCTGTAAAATTGTTCAAAGTTCACTTATGTTATTGATAACTAAAGATCATAATATCGGGTACATACCAAAAAACTTAGAACAACTGAGTAGGAAAACAGCCAAAATTGGTATTGTTGAATACAACCATACCATATCTCGTAATAACGAGATCCCCAGTAGACACTACGTTGTATTTCGATACTTACCTCCCTTTACTCCCCCGACCGATTACAACGGCTAAGTAGTCTCATTTGTAATGAATGAAGTTAATCGGTGCTAAAAGTGCTTCGGCCCGCACAACGACATCGAGTGCAGTGAACGACCGGGCAATGCAAGGAGTATGGCAGCCGACCAACACACTACTTCTCCCATTAAACACCACACTGCGCAGCCATTGGGTTCCGATGCGTGCATTACAACTCCTGGGTGATGTTTGCCACCAGGTTAGGGCGGTTGTAGCTTAATACGAAGCGATTTTCTCTATCGATGTAAGGTAGCTAATTGAAATCGCCGATGAGGACAAGTTGTAAAAGTAAAAATGGTTGTATTAGAGCGTGCTTTATCCAGCGTGAGGCGGCTTTAGCTTTAGCCCTTTTAAAACCATTTACGAGGATTGAAGCCTAGGTTTTCACTAAATCTCCGATTCGGTGCGCAAGCTTCTCCCTCAGGTCTTTCGCTGCTTCTGTATTTGTTGTGATAATGATGTCCTTGTCCACATCGAATTGCCTTACCACCCAAGTTGTTTTGTCACATCCTGGATCTCCATTTACCCATTGGACTTCCTAGTGTTTCCATAATGCTGCGATGTCCGATCTCCCCAAAATAGTTTTCGCCATTTTGAGGATACAGACCAGCTTGCTTTACCCTGTGCATGGAATAGGGTCGACGCTGGCATCATTCCATACTTTCGTAAGCTCATGCAGTGATATTTTTAGTTTGATAATTTAAATGGCATTAGTATTAGATATGTGTAATGTACAACTGGCTTACGGCATGTTTTGGTGATGACTGTAAAACAAGCAATTGAAATAAATAAATGGCTCTTCCTAGATATTGAGACATTAGATACCAGTTTTTTAGTACATTCAAACATCAAAATCGTTATGGTAATATGAGGTTCCGAATTAAAACCAGTTAATGCTACAATTTCTTGTGAAAAAACTGTCGACAAGAAGAAAATTTGTGTTTAACGGCTAGACACTGTTGAGATCTCTCGAGTTGTTGTTTCTTTTTGTGGTTAAGTTCAGACTTAGTCAAATTAAACCTCAAAAAGAAACAAGTTTAAGCATTTATCTCCGTTTTGATGACACTCCTCTTTCTGCCTCAACCAGTATCGGTAAACGTGGCATTGACATATCAATCGTCGTTCAACTTAGCTATCACTTAGAAGGTAAGGCAAATTAAAGTAAGGCTATGGTAAATTAGCTTTCAAGAAGCTTGTTTGCTCGTAAAGGCGAGATGGTACTTCATGGTCGATCATCGCGTGCAACTTTATGTGGTTCAGGTTCGGCCTCGCATGGAGTACTGCTATCACCTCTGGAGGTGCGTTCCTTAGTACCAGCTCCTTCCATTTGATCGTTTTCAATGCAGCGCATCTTGAATTGTTGACAGTGAAACTCTATCCAATCGCAACGACACTTTGGCACTGCGTAAAATTTTTGGATCTCTCTACATTTTTGGGTGATTGCTATAGGCGATTGCTTGCGAGGCAGTCTTTAATTCTGGGAAACGAGTGTTCAACACGCGTAGACAGGTGTAGAGGGCGCACCGTCTGGTGCGGATGCTGAAAACGCACCGCGGCGATGACAGGACTAGTGCATCGAGGACGCTACTTTTGTATGGACCTAAGTTTGGCCCGTCACCAGAACTTGGGAAATAGGAACTAAATATACGGGAGTGTGCCGTGAAAATCAGGCCAGGAGACACTAATCTTTATTTTTGCTTCAGTTTTTTTTATTCTATGGCTATTTTGAGAGACACTTATTTCGGGTTCATTATTGCCACCAGCTCGCAGCTGAGCTTTGTGTTTATAAACTCTAGTACTTCACTATCTACGACCTCAGCAGGATGACTGTTGGATGATGGACGGTGGCGAGAGGGTGTGTAGTAGGGATCAGTCGAGACAAGAGAATAATGCTTGGACAAGAGGGGTTGGGGTGAAAGGAGCAGAGTCATAGTATCGACAGTAGATTTAGGAATCAATAGAGTTCAGCGTTCTTTACATACCACACAGTGCCTACCAAATTGCACAAAAAGTTATTTTGAATCACTTGAAGCTTGTGGATTTGGGCGGTGCGGCGTGATACTTGTGTTATTAAAATCTACAGAAGCGTAGGTCATGATAGATTGGGTGCAAGTATTCTGAAATGTCACCTTATTTCTTAGGAGTCATTTCACGTTCTACGCGAACATCATATATCACTTGCCTAAATACAAACGGGTAATTTCTCATTATCCGATATTCCCATTACGGGCACATCAAAATCCTCCCAAAATATTATGTTTGTATTTTACTTTCTTCTCACAACTAATCTACGATGCTAACACGCTCACAAAACGCAGAACCAAATCTCATTTAAAACTTTCACTATGAACAATATCTCATTCACCTTTTTAAGCTCAGGCATCACAGTTCAGGCTCAAGTACACCTTCTTAATTTCTCTTGATAGCACTTTGGCAATAGAAAAACTTAAGTCGTTCATTCATTACTCTAGTTTTCATTCCCTTCCACCTACTTCGTCTCCTGCAGGCAAGTCACTTTTATTGTTCTTAACCTTCAGCTAATGGCTTATTCTGCATTATCATTCATGTTCAATGTCTCTATTATTTTCCATCTCGCCTTTCTCAATCTTATTTCCCGGCTAGGAATCACTTTTTATGCTGCACTCGTCTCTGAAGAAGTACTTACGAAGACTTAAATTATAAGCTATTTCTGGTATATATAAGCATAGTGCGGTGCGGCCAACGGTTGCCAATGTCGCCATGCGGCCAAAGGTCACAGTATCCAGCATGCGGCTTCCATCTGTAGAGATGCCGTCTGGCAGGATGGTTCAACCTTTGTTTCACATCCTACACGTCGTTGGTTGGTTTGACTCGCCTTAAGGCTAATAATATTGGGTAGATACTCACGATAATAAAATTAGGCGCTATGTATTTTATCATCTTGATTGGCGTTAGAGAGTGGTATTAGCATCATTGACCAATGTACTTAATACTTCATCATCAGCCGGAAGACGTCCACTGTTGAACAAAGGCCTCCCCCATAGATCACTACAAAGAACGGCTATTAGCCGCTTGTAACCATTGGCTACCCGCGACTTTCACGATGTCGTCAGTCCACCTAGTGGGGAGCCTGCCAACTCTATGTCTTCCGGTGTAATTTAATACTTACTTTCAATATAATATAGAAAGTTACGTTAAGCTTATTGATCAGTCCTGCGTCACCAACCATTGACCATAAGTAAGTAAATGTTTTCAGTATATACAAAGTTACTTTATGGTTGACATGGACCTTGTTGCTCTTGGTTACTATATCTGCTTGTTGCTATGCAACTCATATTTGAAGTTATTTTATACCAACATTACAACTGAATACAGTATGCCAACACAATAATAGATACATTTGTGTGTGTTGACTTTTACTACTACTACCGTGAAATTCATTGCAATGAAATCGATTCCATCGATATAGAAAAAAAGGGTAGGTAAAAAGGGTACGAAATGTAAAATAAAAACCAACAATTCACACACATGTATTTATTTATTCAAAATTATCAAAATATAGTCTTAACATCGAAAACTATATTATTGAGGTCTGTATACACAATTTTAAAGTATTATGTAAGTATATAAGCACTAAAGCATATTAACAATATTTATTTAAAATTTTTCATAGTTAGTACCTACATAAAATTAACAGTTTTCAATATATGTTACATATAAAATAATGCTTATTTTGTAACTGTCGTATATGTAATAGTAAAAATACTGCAAATAGTAGTTGCATTATTTTTTGTATATTATAATTATTATTATTTCAATCATAAAATCTAGATTACAAAATTACAAATATACGATAGGAAAATTTAAGTCATGTGAGGGATTTTTCATATCGTATATTTGTAATTTTGTAATGTAATCCGCATAGCAGGCGTTATTGCAAACATAACAATATTAAAATAAAATCAAGAGTTTTCAATTATCAACAGTAATCTTTTAAATTTCTATAGACTTTTGAAAAAGGTTTTTACTGTAGGTAGTTGAGTTACTTTGATATTGAATCTTATTTCGCAGCTGAGCTTTTACATCTTCTGCACTGTTTTTTTTTTGTTCTATTTAAATAATATTTTCTACATGACATATTCATATCTAAAATGGCAAAAAAAGTTTATTTAATTATTCTAGAAAGTTGATTATCTTTTAAATTAAACAATTTAGTATATTTAGTATTGCATGAGGTGACAGAGTACCTGGAATTCCATGCTATAACTTTATCAATTCAGCATTTCCTTTGAAAGTATATAAGCGATGGAGGAATGCTTTAATGAACTGAAAAAAAAACACCTGTCAGAATATTATCACAAGCCATGATCTAAGAAATATTATTGTATCATGTCACAAGCGTAGATATGACGTTATTTACACTATTTATTATTAATTGTATAACATTTGGGTCAATTGACATATTTTTGATAGTAAAATTGCTCAGCTAGTTCTGTGCCAACTATGTAGAGAGAAAAACATAAAACCTGGTGTTTCAAAATGCTTAACTCCTAAGGTGGCTCAGTAAAGAACTGGCTAACTTAACAGCTTGAAGTGCAATTTGATTGGAAACAATCATCAAAATATTGTTATAAGAATAACTCAATAGTCCATATATTGTCGTAAGTGGAAAAATATGACTAGATATCTTAGCACATACCTGTACCAAGAATTGGAGCTATTAAATCTGCAGGTGAAGTTTCTTCATAATTTTATTTGGAATAGGCGAATCGCTCAAACTCATAGTAGTCTCAGGCATTGTTTAAAAAAAGTTTCCATCTATCATATTCATGAAATACCACAGCAAAAATATTAGAAACAATATCTCTGAAAAACAAAGTACCTAATTAAAAAGACAGGTGAGATGTAAATAAAAGCATTTAAGTTAAGTTTTCATGGCATAGTAAAACATTCCGCAAGATGGTTCATGATCACCAGCATCGAATTTGACATTTCCTTATTTATTTACACTATTAAAAAGTATACATGTATACATTTCAATTCGTATTGCATCTATCTCAATTATTTAATATATATACAGGGATATATATTGAAAAAATACTAACAACCTCTTAGGGTTGACTTTTGCTAAAAAGTAGAGTGCTTAATACGCGCGAAAGTCATTAATTCTTACTCGGACTATAACCACACTCGTAAATATTCCAAACAAAGATTTTCTTATCTTATGTTATATATATAATATTCATTAATATTATATATGTATGTATTACTCGTGTTACTATATCACTACATATTTTAGGAAAAATACTATTTTTTTTACTTTTCTTATATTCGAAATGAAGAGTAGTGTCTAAAAAACACGAATTGTTCAAACTGTTGCTACTGATGTTATCAGTTAATATAAAAAAAGAAATACAAATGTTCACTTTCCTTATATTCGAAATAAAAAGTAGAGTGCTTAACACCGCTCAAAGGCGTCAATTCCTAATCGGACTAAATACTGTTTGTGTGTAAAAACTAAATAATGTTTCTTTATAATGCTCGATTAAATCATATTCTTCTTTCAAATTTCATAAAAATATGGAAATTTAAAAACGTTAGGTGCCGAACCTACTGTGCTCTAGCAGTCAGAGTTCTTAGTTCTGCGTTCTGCATTCACTGTAACCTATGTAGTGGCTTAGAATCCTATACACACAAAAGCAGTCGGGCCGCGATGGTCAAAGTGAACGTTGTGACGTAGCACGTTGTGACGTAGTTCATTTTTTGACAAAAACCAGTGGCGAAGATTACCTACTGAACTCCAAACTAGACCACTCGCAGAGTGCGTTAGTGTGAACGCGGAACGCAGGAACTTGGAACTCTGACCGCTAGACCGCATGCAGTGGTGTCGGTGCCTTAGGAGCGATATCGTGTGTTGTGTGGCTTTTTTAATGCTTGTTGTCGGCGCGGTAGTTCGAAACACAGTAGAGTATGTATTGTATTCTATCTGATCTATGCACCGTGGTGAGCAATTGCGTAGTAGCAAATTCCGACTGTGGTGAGCAAACTGAGCAACAAGTCACCCGCCAAGGCCATTGGGTGACCCATTGTTGCCAACTATGTAGATGAGCTTTTAGTTTATTCGTCGAGTAATTCATTAATAGTAATAGTAATTTTAGCATAATTTTTTTAATGCCAAAAATTGATAATTACAGTAAACTTGTAAAATATAATAGATATGCAAAAAAATTTGGATCATAGTCGTGCTTATACTTTTGTTGTTAGATGATTCGACCAGTGGCAGGAAGCATTAGTGATTTAGTCAATATATAAAATAATTAATGATTAATCTGCACGAGTTCATTGTAAGCAATTTATAGGATAATAGGTTAATATCAGACACATAAATATGGAGTATATATATAAAAAAACATAGATATATCTTTAATATTTATATATAAAAGTTACGTGTCACGTTCTTTGTCCGCCATGGACTTCAAAATTACAAAACCAATTTTAAATTTGATTTGCACAACGTATGCAATTTGACCTAAATTGAAAGATAGGATAGCTTACATCTCAATTTATAGTCGCAATATTTCTTTATTGCAAATTATTAATCTAATTTGACAGTCTCATTTATCTGTTGGGTTCAAACGATTCTAACAGATTGCGATATCTGTACACTGGATCAAGTAAGTATTCAATAGATGGCGCTATGTTAAAAATACAAACGTTTCATATGAGCTTCAATTTATTAACTGGATTGAATAAGTATTCAATAGATGGCGCTATGTTATAAATACAACCGTTTTATATAAGATACAATTTGATAGCATTAATTTATATGGCAAAACAACGTATTCCAGGCCAGCTAGTATTTAAATAAAAACAGGTACAAAGTATCGATTATACATAACTGGAATGAGCCTGTATGGAATACACATGGCAGGACGGTTTTCATTTTTTTATTATTTTAGTGCCATCTGTTTTGTATGGAATTTACTATCCGCGACGTCATCGAAAAATTTATTAACATCCAGTGATGTGAAGTTTGGTCAGTGTTGGTTTTCGTAGTTGGTATAATGTACCATTATTTCATGGTGTGTATGGTGTGGTAAGGGAATATCACTATATTAAACGCGATAATACCATAATTTTATATTCAGGTCGACTGACTTGTATTATTTGGTTTGCCCTATTTACTTTTTAATAGATATTAGAAAGAAATAACCTATAATATCGGAAAAGGCGAAATTAAGCGCTTGGTGTTGTATCTGAAAACGATACTATTAACAAATTGCCTAATTTGTTCTTGATTGCGTGGGTTTACCTCACGCAAATGCTGATTGTAAAGATTGTTCAGCAAAGTTAATTTGGCAAAAACTAAATTAAGAAATAAACTTGCAACTCGGAGCGAGTTGCATAGACACTATGATACCTTTTTTTCGCTGGGTACTGTAAGAGAAAGTAAATCTAATAACTGCATAGTATTTATGCCGTTGACAACATTTTACGTCGTGTCAATTCTAAGGCCCATTTTCCGATTGACGAATTAGCCGATATAGAAGTCTTCTTGCCTGGATTTCATATATATTTTTGTAGCAAATTAATTAAACAAAATATTATTTACGATTAACGAATGTATTTTTATTTTAATTAAACAAGAAACGCAGCAAAACTAAACGTATACAGGGTTATTGGTAAAATGCTAACAGCCTCTTAGGGTTGACAGAAGTCAAATACTCAGTCTAAAACTCTAGGAGATACTCTGTCTAAAACTGTAAGAAACACTAGGAGTTGTTTTTTTTTTTGTTTTGATAACAATTTTTTTATATGTTTTTGGTTGAATAGGCCTAAGCACGAGGACCACCTGATGTCAAAAGTCTGTTGTGCCTGTAATGTTACCTATTACCTATTTCATATTTTTTATTACTGTGCTCGATGTAAATATTCAATGCTCTATTAAAAGGGATCACGGCACGGTCTGGTGATACCACGGAGGTCACCCTTAACTCAGAGTAGGCATTAAAAAAATATCTCAAAATATTTCTTAAGACTAGCAGAAGTCAACCCTAAGCCCCGTAATGTCAATCCCTGCTTATCTCAGAGTTTAACTAAACAAAGCTTATATTTGAACTATAGATTAAAAGCTGCCCATAATTTCAATAGCGTAAGGCTGGTCGATAATCTTAGATTATTTTTTTAAGTGTAGCAACACTTGGTACAATATTCATTCTTATCGGTCAAATGTGTCATAAAAACTACAACTTTGTGTACTTTGACAGATGGCGCCGCGGCAGTTTTTTTTTATGCCTGATAGGTTAGCCTTTGACCACTATCTCACCTGATGGTAAGTGATGATGTGGTCGAAGATGTTGTTTTAGGCTAACCTAGAAGTACTGGCTCTCAAGGACAGCTGCCGGAACACACCGTTTGGTGCTTGGCGACAGATTTTCTACTTGAGGGTGGTAACTAGAAAGGCGAGCATTCGCCAAATGCCCTACCACCATGCTATAACGACTGCCACCCTAAGACAACAACCGGGACCGACGGCTTAACGTGCCCTCTGAAGCACGGAAACGCTCAGTAGTAATGTCGCTAGCGGTCACCCATCCAACTCATGACCGCGCGCGACGTTGCTTAACTTTGCTGATCGGTTGAGAACAGCTAAGTAAACTTCGCTACGAGCGCTTCATAAGATTTTCAGGTACGAGTGTTTTTGCAACAGAAGTATATCATTACGCAAATACTTACCATGCAAAATAATGAAATAATCCCCATTTCTTGAAAATAAGAACTTGCTATTTGCTTTTAGTTAAAATAATTATGGGCTGATTGGTAGGCAGTTAAAAGTTATATGATGAGGTGAGATGGAATATAATTATTTACATAATAAACATACTATATGTAATAATTTTACCGATTTGTTGGATTGTTGATGTTTTTTTATATTTCTTTTAAAACCATGCAATGCTGTTCTTTTTGAAATACGAAAACGGCAAACAAAATCACTATCTTCCCGATTATCACGATGATTTTCTATTAGGGTTGCCAGATTAAGGCATATCAATTCCTGGAAATTTCTGGGATAAGAAAGAATGTTGGTGCTTAGAGATAATTTTTTTTTATTTTTATATATATGAGCAAACATTTGCCCGTGGTTTCACCTGATGGAAAGTGATGACGCGGTCGACGGTAAAACATGCTTGCCTAGCAGATACCTGTTTGCTCTGTATTTAAGATATCCAGAGTGTCCGTAATTTTGTGAAAAACTTAATACTCGTCAATTCCGGGACAGTAGAGCGAAATCACTGGACACGGGACAGGACACCCCATTCCGGGGCTATCCCGGATTTTCCGAACGTCTGGCAACCCTATTTTCTATCGGCCTTACAACAAAAGGTCTCGTAAAGTTTGTTAATGATTTACATGACAGAATCATAATCATGATCATCGGAAATATCCATTTCATTATGGAATCTATTCTGCTATCAATTATAAATTCTAACGTACAATAACACCAACCAAACAATTACTTTCCTTTATGGCCAAACAGCTGATGCAGAGTAGCCATATTGTTTTGACTCTGGTTTAAACTCTGCATGACAGTTTAACTGACCTCCCTCGGCAGTTTAAACTGTATAATAGTTTAAACTCACACTAATAGATTAACTGCCGTTCATATTACGATACGAGTATAATCGATAAAGATGGTTTAAACTTATTTTCATGGATTAAACTACGGTCGATATTACGGGCCTAAGAGGTTGTTAGTATATTACCAATAACCTTGTATATGCGATATAAAAAAAAAATTTAACGTCAAACGTGGTATAATTTTGGATAAATAGTATAGGTTTATTTTCCAAATAGTATAATTTTTTGAAGGTCTGAATCCACCCCTTAGTTTGGTCTCTACAAAGTTCTGACTACCATTCACCCATGGACATAATGCATTCACCGTACTAGTAAAACAACCTCACCCTTATTTGCATCGGGTAATGTATTCAACTGTCAAGTGAACTTTTACCGGTGCTTTTACTTGTTTTTCGAACGGCCTCGAGTGAATGTATAATATACCGAGGTGATTTTCGCACAACTAGAGTAAATTTTACAGTCACCTACTTTTACATTAGGTATTCTATGCACCCTTGGTAAATAATCGAAGCGAGCAACATATCGAAAATATATCCAACAAGCTGGTTCGAACCTATCTAGACAAGGTTTATTTAGCAGGAAATACAAAACTAAATAATATGTTTTGTAGTTGTACGGAATCCTTGTTTCACGAGTCGGGCTCGTATATGGATGGTTTTTCTTTAATTCAATATGTACAATTTTGGTTGAAAAACGATATATTTTATTTTGTACGTAACTTTTTATACATGAGCTCTGACAACACTAGTAATTTCAAATGATAACCGGCGCGGCGGCGGTATGAGTGTTTTGAAAAATATTTTTTCTTGCTTATTGTTTGAGTTCAGTTTATCGTATAATATATCCTCAATTCTCATCAATTTAATGAATTTAATAAATGTTATAGCGGCGTGATTAAAAAGGTTCAAGAATGGGGAATGAAGATGTCGATGAAACACGAATCGGAAAGATTGACGATTGTTAGTTATAATTTTAATAAAATAAATTCTGTTGTTTTTTATTTCATCAATTCAGGTAGCAAAGTTATTAGTGACAAAATATCTTTCATTCAGTGGCAGTTTATGTTGTAGGTGATACAGATGTTCGTAAAACTGGACAAGAGATGGACATAATTCGACAGAGAACTATCGCTTACGAATATCTTTGCCGGTTGGAAGAGGCCAAGACTTGGATGGAAGCATGCTTGAAGGAGAAACTTCCTCAAGTGACTGAATTTGAAGAAAACCTTAGAAACGGCGTGTATTTAGCTAAACTAGGGAATTTCATTTCGCCAGACTTGCTTCCTTTGAATAAAATCTATGATGTCGACCAGAAACGTTATAAGGTAAGCTAATAGTTCCCAAGCAAATAATCTTCATAAATTAAAGCTCTGTTGGTAGTTAATTGGTCTGTGAAACTCATGCTCCAAGGTTTATGTTCTGGCTGAAGTAGGTTCAGCTATAAAGCGCTTGCAGTGGAACTGGTGTAGTCGTTCTAAACAATCAACTTATTTGGATTGTCTTTAGAATCAGTGTACTGGTGTACAATTTAGGTAATTTTTATTAGTACATTAATAACATTACTGAAGTCATTAACCATATCATCCATATGATTTACTGAGGAAATAAGATCCCAGTGGATAGATTCTAAGTCATAATTTTTCTTTATTGCTGATATGGTAGCCTTTGACCCCTATCTCACCTGATGGTAAATGATGAGGCTTTGGTTTAGATTATAAAACATCACACGGGGTGGTGGGTAGGGGCGGGTGCGGAGAGATGGGTAGACCCCCCCTTAAATCAATGTTTTATAAAGTAAACCAGAACCAGTGATGATATTGTGGTTGAAGATATTGTTCAGGTTAACCTAGAATTACTGGCTCTCAAAGACAGCTGCCGGAACACATTGTCACCCATCCAAGTCATGACCGCAGTAGACGTTGCTTAACTTAGCTGATCGGTTAAGCACAGCTAAACAAACATTGCTACAAGCACTCCAAATAGTTTCAAGACAAATGTCTTCAAACGGACTCATAAAATAAAGACATGACCTATCTTTGATCCAATAAGTTCACCAAAAATATTTCGCGAACATATGTTTGAACACTCCTGCCAGGGTCGAAAGATAATTGTTTAGCAAGATAGACATAGTCTTTTACGTATTGGATCTGGTTCCCATCTATTTGTATAAGCTTCTCATAGCTGTTTGTCAGAATTTTTTTGACAGTAATGAAAAAGAAATAGAAAGAAGGATTAGAAGTTCTTGGAATAAGTTTTGGTCACATAAAGAAATATTAAAGGAAACCTATG
This sequence comes from Plagodis pulveraria, assembly GCA_963890685.1. Taxonomy (NCBI): domain Eukaryota; kingdom Metazoa; phylum Arthropoda; class Insecta; order Lepidoptera; family Geometridae; genus Plagodis; species Plagodis pulveraria. Next base: position 20,450,250 of record OY982951.1, on the reverse strand, counting down.
GCTCAGAGCTAAAAAAGACAGTAATGGATGTATGTATTACCTTGCCTCACCTACGCAAGCCAAATATGGGTGTACACTAATAAAGTTAGATGACTGAAAATAGTGAGGTTATAAACTAAAATAATCATATTTCTGAAAGGGTCACAACTTTTCCTTCACAGGGGGTGATCTATCTATCCCCCCGCTCCCGCCACCACCCCCCACAGGGGGGAACCTATGGCTCAGAGCTAAAAAAGACAGTAATGGATGTATGTATCTTACCTTGCCTCACCTACGCAAGCCAAACATGGGTGTACACTAACAAAGTTAGACGCAGACTACTCACAACACAACACGCCATGGAGAGAAGCATCTTGAAACTAAGAAAAATACATAAAGTCAGCAACAAAACCATCAGAAAAAGGACAAAACTAACAGATGTTCTTGAACATGCTCGAAAAATTAAATGGCAGTGGGCTGGACATGTGGCTAGAGCTCCAGACCAACGATGGACTCTGTAAATTACTAAGTGGAGAGGTCCACCGGGAATGAGAAACCGTGGCAGACCAAAAATGAGGTGGATGGATGACATTGTCACAGTGGCAAGCGAAAACTGACTGGAGAGAGCAAAAAAATAGGGAGACTTGGAAGGAGATGGGGGAGGCATATACCCGGACGGGATCAAGGCTTTAAAATAAAATAAAACTAACTAACAATAGTTTAAGAATTTTATTACTAACATATCTTTATAGAATAATATGTAAACAAAGTGTCTTGAATAAATATGCTTTATTATTATTTTATTATTATTTATTATGTTTGAACACTCCAGATCATTAAGGTTTGGCTACCAACTGTGAAATGAGTGGGTTTGACTATGAGCCATATAAGCCCTATGTGTTTCAAACATTCTTTAAAGCACAAAATCTCTTAGAAGCATCAGCTGATCACAATCTGAAAATTTGTCTACTGATTCCATGACTGCATCTAGAAAAGCATTTACATTTAACCATTGAAGCGATATGCAAATTATTAAATTATATGATTTAATCATTAACTTAGGACACTATCAATTGGACCCCCTATAGCATTCAATGATAGGGGGCTGCAATTGATTTACATTGAAAATCGCCACCACCTCATGTTGTTTTGTCTGGGTACAATTAATTACCACAGATTACCTACATATTATTTAATACCCTATTATTTACTATTATTATAACGAAGTTTTTCAATTATCAGCAAGTTAATTATATTGTGCTACTGTAATCACTGTAATTAATTTATTAACAATAACAACTGATTTTTTCTATATTCCAGATAATGGGTTTGCAGTTTAAACACACTGACAATATAAATAAGTTTTTACAGACACTGAAGAAAACTGAGCTTCCTATAGTAAGTACTTACAGCCTACTAAAAAATTATGCCTGGAAAAACGTTTCCCTCTTACCTTACCTCTTTCTGTGGTTCAAATATCATTCATTAAAGCTAAAAATATTTCTTGCAAGCGCTGTTCAAAATCGGCCAGTGCATGGCGCTGGCGCGTAGCATTGTGGTCTCATTGACTGAATCTTACAATCATTTTTACTTGCACTAGCATGTTTGAGACTACATGTGAGCATACTATCAAACAAGCAATTTTTTATAAAGAACCTTCATCTTAACTTTATCCCACTGTGGTGTTGTTACGATAAAATTTTCACTAATTCACATAAAAATTCTCATAATTTGTAAATATTAAGGCAGGCCGACTTCCAATCCAGCATGAGAATTCTGATTGAAAGTCGAAATACTACACGGGTAGCTAATATATTACTAATGGATGTAAGAGCAAAAACTGGGCCGTGAGGTGTCAATGAATGATCCATATTTACGAATGTGCAGCAACACCCCACTGATTGTGGCTTCAATTTTGAATGTAGACCAAATGTATTTTGCAATATTTGCAGACCTTCCAGCCTGAGACTACAGACATTTATGATAAGAAAAACATGCCAAGACTCATTTACTGCATACATGCCCTAAGTTCACATCTATTTAAACTAGGCAAAGCTCCTCTCATACATGATGTCTTTGGAAAAGTTGTATTCACAGGTATTACAGATAAATATATATTTTATTTACTCATCACACTATACATCACAATATAAATTAAAGTAAGTTGCTAAGCTGATTTTGATGAAACTTGCTTCATAATAACATGCCTGGGTTAGAACAACAGATAATTTTTATCCCGATTTACCGAAAAAGCGCGATAGACCAATTTTAAGTCTAGAAGTACATATGGTACTAAAGGTACTTCTAGCTAGAAAATTCGTTAAATCCTACATAAATTGACTATGCCTTTTTAATTGAAAGGCCTATTATTAATGGACCTACCCAGCCGTTCCTCTCTCATATCCTATTTGGAGGCACACTGAATTTTTTCAGTAAATGTGGTAGTAGTAGCGTAACTATCAAAACATCAAATGTATATATAATTATATTAATTACAATATAACATCGATTGAAAATGTTTGAACCACAAGCGTTATTTGAATCCGCGTCGCTGCCTGGGACAAGCTCTTTCAATTTGAGCTGCCGTGATGAGTGAGTCATATCGAACTTATGCTTACAGACGAAAGGGTAGTTCGAACAATAGCTTCGTAAACATTTTCACTTAGCAGTCTTCAATACAAACATTACATCATTAGATATTTTCGTATATTTATTGTTTTTAAAAATATACCTTATCTCTCATTCAAAACATTTGAAAACTGATGGCTTATTTAATTTAAGTGCAAGTTTTCACGTTTTGTTTGAAAGCCACAGCTACCTCTTTCGTCTCCACGGTCGTCTTTAGGGTTCCGTACCCGAACGGAAAAACGGGACCCTATTACTGAGACTTCGCTGTCCGTCCGTCCGTCCGTCTGTCACCAGGCTGTATCTCAAGAACGGTGATAACTAGACAGTTGAAATTTTCACAGATGATGTATTTCTATTGCAGTTATAACAACATATACTAAAAATGAAATAAAATAAATATTTAAGGGGGCTCCCATACAACAAACTTGATTTTTTTACCGTTTCTTGCTCGATACTAATAATGGTGACCGGTAGACGCTTTAACTATACAGAGTATTTAGTTACGGAACCCTGCGTGCGCGAGTCCCACTCGAAATTGGCCGGTTTTTTTTAAAATACAGTTTAAATAAAAAGTATAAATATAGCTTTTAAAATATAAAGCCTAGTTATTTTAATTTTAAAGACAATGTATATTGTTCCCGCCAAATGTAATTATATATAGAGCCATAACGACACAAAGTTGTCCTTGTTGTTAAGTGTTAAGTTAAAGTATAACTAGAACTTAGAAACATAAATTCGTTAATTCTATCCCTAAAGGGTAAGGTGTGTGCAAATGTTCAAATAAATATATGCGCTACAATTGCTTTGAGGTTTGTTAACAAATTAGCATGATTTATTTTATAAAGGTTTATTTGATAAGAGATAATGTATTGTCCAAAAATATTAGTTATTTTGGTAATGTAATTTTTGAACTCTCTTCAGCAGCAGAAATATTATCAAAAGCAATGGATTTTATTTAATTAATATAATTTTTTTCATATTGTTAGGTTTACAATAACGCCTGCTATGCGGATTACATTACAAAATCACAAATATACGATAGGATTTTTTTTTTCCGGCCCTTGCTTAAAATTTTTCCTATCGTATATTTGTGATTTTGTAATATCAAATTACTTATCCAAAACCAATGGATAAAAATATTTAGTCTAAGTATGGGCATAGAACATATAATAATATGTATGGATTGTGTTAAGGCACCAACTTGAACCAATATTTCTATTTATTGCTATATACTGAACAAAATCAGTATCAATATGTATTTATTTAAATAATTTTATAGCTAGTATAATCTGTACACTAGAGTTTAGTTGGTGCCAAAAGTAGAGGTTGTCTAACTACTTGGTTCAAGACTTTCGATGTCAAGCAGCACCTCACTTGCAGTCTCGTTCTTAATTTATAACTGCCACTCGCACGCCACTCGTATTGTCATCTGTCGTAAGGTGTCCGATATTCTGAAGATAGAAAGATTTCAATATATTTTCCAATTTATTTCTTAAATCGCAATTTGACGACAAACACACTAACTCTACTAATATTTTTTTATTTTAGATGAAGAACTAGATTCAGTTTCAAAAGATTTACAAAACTGTGCCCATCCACTGCCAATGTTCCAAAAGATCGGAAGAATTTTATCCAAAACAAATGAAGATAATAATGTCGATGCACATGCTGCTGTCACTGAACTGAATAAACTTTTAGATACAAACAAGTCCATAACATCAGCTTTACTTAACCCACATTTGCAGTTGAAACATGTTCAAAACAGACTAATGGAGGAGTATAAGAAGGTGCTGCAAGCTGCAAAGTATGAGAAAGTACAAGCTGCTCAGAACCGTTCACTGAACGATAGTTATATTCCCGATGAATATGATGAACTGCTCACTATTGTAGAAATACAAGGCCATATCATTTCTGTTAACTACAAATACTTATGGAGGAGTTTATGTAAAGCGACACAAAACAGCGATATCAACAACCTTCATAAAATATTCACGGAAGATTGGGTAAAAGTAAAGAAGTATAACAGCAGAAACCTAGACTTTTATTGTGATGTTGTGAAAGAAATTATAGAATGCAACAAAGATATTGATGTTGAAAGTGTTACAAATTGGCATAAGATTTTTCAAAATATAATCAATGAAGGTAATCGAAAGTCACTCGATCATACAGACCACAAGATTGCTATTGCAAATGTTAATGCTGCCCTAGAAGAAGGAACTCCAGAAGACCTTTATGCTGCTTTGATTAATCCTCACTTGGAGCTAAACTTTAAAATTGATAAATATGCAGTTCCCTTATTATTTGAAGAAATGAAATTGGAGAAGTGTGAATTGGAAAAAAATCTCAATGAGAGTGAAATTGCAGCATCTTTGTCATACCTGACTGCAATTGCTGCTATTTCACAAGCTGTCGAGAGAGGTGATGACGCTGTCGTTTGGAGCTCGCTTAACTCTAATAACATACATTTAGAAGGGCTGAGACCTCACTGTCGTAGGCGTTACTTAAATGCTTTAGGCACCGCTTTACAAGTGAAAAAAAGCGAGGCGTGTGTATGCCCATTGTTAACATTGGAAGATATTCGCGACGCAGTGGATATGGTCAATGTGAAGGATGATGTCAATGAAGAATGTAAGTATTTCAAGCTAGGCAATAATAATTAAAAAATACTTACTCTTTGTTTGGTTGCTTTTATACAATCTATATTGTTTTAGTGGTCATTGTTATTGATGGGATCAACAAAGCAGTTGCTGATGAAAATCTAGAATCTCTTATGACCCTGCTAAAGAGATCTTGTTTAAAACTGTCCACACCATTGCAAAAAGACGAGAAGCACCTTTACTTGCGCATGTTGAAGAAGGCTCTAATCCACAAAGAATCGCAAAATCTCTGGTATGACGATATTATGGAAGTAATAAACGAAGTCAATGACGAATCTGTAAAGGTCAAAGAATTAACGGATGCACTTGTTCATTTAAATTTAGCAGTAATCAATCACAGTGTCAATGAGTTTTGGAATGCTCTTTTTAGCCCAATTCTCTCTGCCACTAGTATCATAGAAATTTCTTGCAAAGATGTCTACTTTCAAATGTTTTCCAAGACTCTGAAGAAAAGAAGTCATTACAGTTGTCCTTGGATAGTGTGTCATACAGATGCTGGTAACACAGTTTACATTGATGTCGAGTCATACTCTTATAGCTGGACGACCCCTAAAGATTTTGTACCTTACGCTCGTTATTTGACCAGGAAAGATATCAATGCTATAATAGATAAGACAAATAAGCAGCACATAAATAAATACAAGCAGACGATTTTAGAAAAATCTATCGTGATAATACAAGCTTACTGCAGAGGTTATCTATTAAGACGGCGCCTTATTGCAAGGCTTAAATATTTCAAGCAAAATGAAGAGTATGTAGTTAAAATACAAGCCTGGTGGAGAGGGGTTATTGTTGAAAAAAAGTATGGAACTCTGATTAAAATTAAAGCTATTGAAGCAAAATTGAAAAAGGAGCGGAAGCTAAATCCTATGGCATGGTATAAAATTCAGGTATTATATCACACGTATATATATTATATCACAGTTACGTTGTTTCACTTTAAATTAATATATGAGTTTTTCTATTTCTTTTTACAGGAACCTAAAATAATCAAAATACAAGCACTTTGGCGGGGTCGGCGTGCTCGTGAGGCATTCACCTCCTTGTTTCATTCACCAAACCCACCATTGAAAGTTGTGAAGAAATTCATACCCGTGCTGGATTTCTCCACTGAAGATTACGACAGAGAAATAGAGTTACAGTCATTAAAGTCTGAAGTAGTTCAGTCAATACGAAAGAATCAAGAATTATCAAAACAAATCGACGACATGGACTTGAAGATCGGTCTTCTAGTTCAAAATCGTATTGCACTGCAAGAAGTAGCTGCTCATGGTTTGAAACTTAATAATCTAGTGAAACACAATTCAATGACTAAGCTGGTGTTCCAGAACGGCACGGAAAGTAAAGGGTTGATGACGGTCACGACAGCTGTCAAAGGTCTAAAGTCTTTAACTAAAGAGAGCAAACGCCTCTTGGATGGATACCAGCATTTGTTTTACGAGTTGCAAACCAACCCGACGTACTTATCCAAGCTCTTGTTTTGTATTCCCCAGAATAAAACCAATTTTTTCTTACAAAATGTTGTCTTAAGTCTTTACAACTTTGGAGCATACGCGAGAGACGAGTATTTGCTATTGAAATTATTTAGGTTTACTTTGGAAGAGGAAATCAGCTGTAAGGTGGTGAAACCGTTCGATATAATAGCATCAACGCCTCTTGTGCTGAAAATGGCTGTGAGTCTCTCGAGACAACTGTCTGGTTTGAATAGTCTTCAGTCGATAATAGGGCCTCTTGTTGAGAAGATATTGAGAGATAAAGATTTGTATATTGAAACCGGACCTGTAGAGATTTATAAAGCTTGGAGGAATGACACAGAAATGAAGAGCGGACAAATCTCGTAAGTATTGCAGCTAGATCAGATTTATGATGAATCAGTAGATAAACATAAAGTCTTCAGCTATCTTTTTTTATTTTAGTAATCTTCCTTACAACGTCACTCAAGAGGAAGCCCTCACATACCCGGAAGTAAAGTCGCGACTTGAGACCGCGCTCAGCCAGTTGAAGACCATAGTCACCATGTTTTTGGATAAGATTACTAGTTCAACTGAGATGCTACCGTTCTGCATTACATACATGGCACGCGTATTGCACAGGTCGCTGACATCAAAATTCCCCCATACTCCGGAGAAAGATATATTGAAGGTAGATAAAAAATTTAACAGACTTATATTTCCCTGGTCATAGCTGCTTGGATTAACTAGTCTATTATGTCTGTTAAATGAATGAGTATGTAGTACTTTTCCTAGTATATAAGTTTATACATTTCTTTCTAGGTCATAGGAAACTTGGTGTACTACCAATTCTTGAACGCAGCCATCGTAGCTCCCGATGCGTTTCATATCATAAATTTACCAAATGGCGCTGGACTGACAACAGACCAACGGAAGAACCTAGCATCGGTTGCAAAAATTCTCCACTTTTCTGCTGCTAAAAAGGGGGTAAGTGGATACATATACATCTATTATATTATTAAACAAAGGAAACAGATACACTATGATAAGAGTCAGCTGTATAGTATCACATGAGATCGAAGAGTTTGTCGCGTCGTACGTAGTGCAATCGAAATCAATTCTAGCGCGCAATTGAAATGGATTGTCATTGATCAACTGATCCGTTTTTATTTCCGATTATATCAATTGCAGTCCCAAGATCATGTGTTAAATACACATGATCGATACCGGAACTGCAACTGGGTTCGCAGTTTCAAACTGTTATAATAAGGTATCCTGTCGAATGTACAATGCGATTAAAATAAGAATAGGCCGGGCTCTCGGCTAACTTCACTCATATAAGTACGATCAGCAGAACAAACTTAAAAATAGAGCAGTGCCATTTATTTATACGTAATTTGTACAATCACCTACGTCTTCGTTTACCTACCTATGATTACATGTTTTTTACACAACTGCCCATAAAAATGAGTGTTGTTTTCAGGGTCCATGTTTGTATTTATATATGTTTGTGATTTTCTTTATTCCACCATAACTTCATTGATTTCAATATTTGAGGCGTCGTAAGATAGTATAAGTGACACTTGCTACATAAAAAAAAACTAGTGAGTTTTAGTGAGAAAAACGATTTATTTGTTATTCCAAAGTGCTGGGTATCAAATCAAAATGAAGGGCCTTAAAAACTATTCTATAAATTATATATAACTAGCAGTTTTAATTTCAATAGAACGATAAAACGCATAACAAAAATAAATAATTTGCAGTCGGGTTTTTTATTTTCTTTATTAATTTTTATTTGTTTTATCATTTATTTTTTGCATACTGTACCAATTTCTATTTTTAACGTTACAACATGGCGCTAGGCTGATTCTATTCATATTTTAATCGCATTGTATTGAATTTTTATCTAAGTAATTATTTAACACATTTCCATCTCGAGCTTTATTCCAACCCGAGTCCTCCCATCCTCTATATATACCTCTTATCCTTTCGGTCAGATGAAGTCCAGTAATCTGGTTGATGATCACGTTCGCGTCGTCCCTCACCCAGCCTCGATAGCCCAACCGGTTATAGCAAACGGCCACAGAACATAAAAGTAAAATTTTAACAAAAAATCAACTGACTTCTACATAAAAACGCATTAATAGGGATAACTCAATCTTCTCAGATCTCACTCAAATTTTATTGCGTGGTCCCATTGGCAAGCACCAACTATAATTATATATAAAAAAAAACAAAATCGATGCACCCTATGAAAAATTGTGAGGTACCTAACACAAGAGAATTATATAACAACTGATATATAATGTATTTTTAAGTAATAATCTTTTGTTTTGGGTTTTGTAATATATGTTTTTGACATATTGGTGTTTTGGACATCGTAGTCTGTAAGCCACATTGTTTTTTTAATAAACAAATAAACACACAAAAAAGAATACATTCGATTTGAGAACCTTGTTTTTTTTGAAGTCGGTTAAAAATTACCTGATGTCTAAAGCCGGCGAATGGGGTTTCGAATACCGCGCAAGATGGACATTTTGTGCTCGACAAAAAAAAAATTTTTGTAACGATTAGCATGCAGTAGTACTTGCAATATTATTAAGTAACTATTAAGTAACACTTATTAATTATTTGTGTTTCTTGTACAGTTTGGCGAAGAATCAGCCCACCTGCGTTGCCTTAACACGTTCATCATTGAATGCCACGAGCGAATGAAGGAGCTGTTTCGTAAGTGTTGTCGTGGCCCCACATTGGAGGAATATTTTGCAGTCGATGAATACACTGAAGCTACCTTGTTGGACCATCCGCATATTTACATTACTGTTCAGGTATGTTTTGACCTCCTCCTTCAAGAGACACTTATTTTGAGATATTATTACAATTTTTTCAGGGTGGTTTCAAACGGGGGGAAAATGTATGAAAAAATAAAGAAAAAATTACTGGAATATTCTGAAAATCTTATGTACTATATACAGAACACTGGTTTCCAACTTACGTGTTCTACATATAGGACATAATTTTCTTATTGTGAATTTACTCTGTTAATTTGTTCTAATCATAAAATATCGCACACAAACAATTTCTAAACATTTTCTGCTCTGAAAATCCTATTGATCGGTCTCACACAACGGTCGAATCAAAATTATAATTGCTGATATTTTCTAGGAAATAGTGGACACGCACGCTCTTCTAGTGGAGTACCAAGATGTCATTGCACCCGACGGTCGTGACCGCCTCAACGAGCTGCTGGACGATTTAGGCGAGGTGCCTTCAGTTGCGGCTCTTGCGTCAAGAGATGTTGATAGCGTAAGTGTTTATTTGTTACGCGATAGGAGGCCAACAAGTAGACGGGCCGCCGGAAAGCGATAACCGTCACCACGCAGACCTTTAAGGACTCTGTTGACTCGTCCTTGGATCAGCTCCATATAGCTATTCGGGAATACCGCGACAGAGAGCTCATTTCTCATTATGCAGGTGTTTGGCAAAAAAAAGCCCATAAAGTGCACTTTATATGACTGGTAGTAATATAATTGGATTCAATATCATACATTATGTGGATGAGTTATCATACATTATGTAGATAATGTAAAACTATTGCCTCAAACTCTACAAAATGTGTACGAACTTTAAAAACAACGATTCTTATTTACTTCTTCTATTACTTTTTTAAAGCGCTCGTAGCGAAGTTTGATTAGCCGTTCTTAATCGATCTGTTAAGTTAAACAACGTCCGCCACGGTCATGACTGATGGGTGACCGCTAGTGACACTGAGCGCTTCCGTGCTTCGGAGGGCACGTTAAGCCGTCGGTCCTGGTTGTTGTCTTACGATGGCAATCATTATAACATCAGGGCATTTTGCGAATACCCACCTGGCTAGCTACTCACACACCGTTCTCTTAGCTCGGAGTAAGCATTCTCTTTTACTGATACACAGATCTTAAAAGTGTCAGACAGTACTAGAAAAACTTATTGTTTTTAGTTTTGAGTCTCTCCGAGCCAAGAGCGCCCGCCGCGGCAACACTGGACAGCGCCGCGCTCCCTTTGAATAAAGTTTTGAATATTTACATCTCGCTAAGTAATATACAATATGAAACATTAAATTAAAGGCACAAGAGACTTACTTTCAGGTGGCCCCGTGCTTATTCCGTCAAATACACGTAAACAAAAACAAAAAAACATCTCAAAATGTTTGTTTCGACTAGCAGAAGTCAATCCTAAGAGTTTGTTAGCATTTTACCAATTACCCGGTAAATTTTTTATGTAATTTTTCATTTATTCCAAAGCAAATGGGAGATTGCAGCGAGGAGAACGCGCGACTGGAGGTGTGCTTGGCGCTCGTGAACAAGTTTCAGGCACCTGCCGACGACATGACGGATCTGAACAAACTGTTCATAAAGACCAAGGAGCTGTGCGTTGCTATCATACCCTTATTGAATGGTGGGTGAAAATATTGCCAACGAAGCAGTGATTTCTTTTATCTTTGACGAGTTCATTCATACCGCAAGGTTCCTAGTATAGTTATCTTGTAAAACGACAACGTAAATGATAGAAAATTGAAGTTATAATGTGAACTAGGTCGGCTTAGGGGTTTTTGAGATCCATTGCATTTGCATGGTGGTAGAGCAGTTTGGGTAGTAGAAAATCCGTTGACAAGCACCTATTTTTGAAAGCAGTGATGGGCTTGGACTTCACCGCATGGTGGAAGGGCATTTTGCGAATAGCCTGGCTAGCAACCAAGTAGAAAATCACATCGTCACTTACCATTAGGTGAGATTACGGTCAAAGTTTAAAACTGTAAAAAAGTCCTTATTATGGTCGTTAGTTGAGACATATATAAAGTCCTAAGGACCAGAAAGGAGGTTAAACATTATTAATGGTAGAAAAATGTATTGCTTTAATAGTGCTTGATTTGCACATTTTGGGTTGTTCTTGGTGGCCAACTATTTTACCAAACATATATAATTATATAATGTTTTATTCTGGACCTCAAAGGTTTTAGTTTAAATGCTTAATGTTTGTGAAGAATTCATTTCTCTCCTGTCCCCTAAAAGGGAGACATCAGGATTCTATCAGCCTCGTGACTCCCCAGGAGTCAACTAGGGTAACGTTTCGCTAGCTTTACATACGGTAAAATTATATCATTATTTTAGGTGAGCATCTACTAGAAGCTCTATGCATCGGAACCACAAAGGAGCAGCAAGAATTGTACGCAAAGAAAATCCAAAGACGTATCTACTCCGGACAAGCTCGACAAGACGAGGCAATGACTTTACGAGAGCACATAGCAAAACTACGTAAAAACCTTGAACTACTCGAAGGTGAAGGTTACGTGACTCGGGAAGACGGGTACCAAGCTTTGATAACTTCAATAGCATTAGATCTGTGCAACAAAGGGAAGTACAGACAAGCGCAGAGGAGAGCCCTATCCACGCTTATGAGGACGAAGCAAAGCTTGATCGAAAAGACGAAGTATTATGAGGAGAAATGCAAGTCTTACGATCAGTATATTAAGTCGTGCTTGAACAATCTACACGCTGGGAAGAGGTAAGTCGAACAATATGAAATAACTATTTGTTTAGATTTTAGGAAAGATCTTAGAAACGCATTCTAGTTCAGACATCGCTTCTCTGCTATAGTTTGGGTACGGTGGAATGTTCTTTGTCAAAACTGTAAAATGGATGATTTTTGCATCATGTATCACGTCGTTCTTTCAATTCAATATGTGCTGAAGAACGTATTTATAAAGAGCAGAGTCCATTCCTCATCATGCTTAACAGCCATTACATCCACTGTAGAAGAAATGCCTCTGCGATTAGTGGGGGAGGCGAGATGGGGCTGCCATAATCCCCACGCTTGGCAGGCGTCTTGGGACTCTAAGCAGTGTAAGATGGCAGTTCTTCAGAAGGCGATGCTGCCCCACTTTCTGGTATTTTTCCCTTCGTCGCCTCTTACGATAGGCAGATATTAGGGTGCAAGCTTGGCACTCCACGGGGTTGCGATTATGCGGACCGCCCACTTCCCCACAGCGTGGAAAAAAGGGAAAGTAATAATGCTACACAAGCCAGGGAAGAACTCCAAGAACCTGGAAAGCTACCGTCCCATCACACTTTTAAGTACGCTTTCCACATTACAATTTGTAATTTTACGCATTTTTTAGGAGCGTCCACGCATGCTTACGCAGATCAGGCAAGGACATGCAGAAGTTAAAATCTAAACTTACTGTCAAATATTCCGGCGCCAAGTTAATGGAACGCGGTGTTCTATTAGAAATAGACGGTTTATCCACATCACAATTCAAGAATGTCCAGTTTGAAATAACACCAACAGATCACAATGGTGTGTTCACAGTCAAAGGAAAGTTCATGGGTGTTGAAATGGAATCTGTTGATATCGATATTCAAGATCTGCTGCAGAAACAGTACGAAGGATGTGCTATTATGGACATGTTTGGTAAAGCTAAGATTAACGTGAACCTTTTGATATTCTTACTCAATAGCAAGTTTTATGGTAAGTGCAAGACTTAGGGTCCTTTTCAGAATGTCCTAATTAAGTTTCGGGTTGCAAACCAACGCATAAAATAACTGAATGATAAAAATGACAGTTAACATGAAGCGCGTTTCAAGCTTTAACCGATGGATAGGCTAAATCGATGACTGTGAAACGCAAAGATAGTGTTTTATTTATTAAATATGTTCTCGGTAGTTTAACCGGAACTTCTCGAACATTCTGAAACAGGCCTTTAGAGCAGCGTTTTTAATGAACTGAGCACCTTATGTTAAAATACAATGTTGATTTAATCCGTCTATTATGTTCCAAATATTATTTATATTCTATACTATTTCATTAAGTATTATGAACAGACCAAATACCTATTTTAAATTTTTATTTGTATTATCTTCCATTCATTGATGCATTTTAATATTTTGAAATCAATTAAATTGTTAATAATGGTCTTTTTGAGATATTGTGATGTATTTTAAGATAATATTAGACTAATCCTAGTTTAGACTTTAGATATAATGAACTAACTTATAATTATGTATTTGTGATATAAAATAATCTTACTGCTGTAATGTTTCAACAACCCATCACAATGTTTTTGTAAATATTAAAATTAATAACATGATTATATATTTTTATGCGACGGACATTCAGTAAAATATTTAATTGGTTTGCCAATAATATAGTTGATGATCACTTATCAGGTATGTAAAAGCAAAATTTATTGTACTAGGTATACTACTTACTCTCTTACCAATTTTTTTTATTTAGTTGTTTTAAACGGACCTATAGTCCTCCAACTTCCTTAAATTATTAATTTTCAACTAATCAGGTTCCATCTGCTACAAATATTATAGCGTTACGAGAGGCAGGAAATATGGCATTTAAAGTTCACTCGTGCCTAGAATTGTATAATATCTATCAAGATGAGATGTATTTGCAAAAAGATAACTGATTTTTATCTCTGACTCTATAACTTATTCTACAAAACGTTTAAAGTATGGCAATTCTAAACATTTTTTTCCACATTGGTGAACCACTTTTATAGCTTACTAAAATTCCTTATTTTGGATTATGCAGTACCTAACAATTTGCTTTATGTAATAAACGAGGCTAATAAAAAATGTTTTAGTAGTTTTATTTTGTTTGGCGTAGATTGAATACGAATATTTAATATAATCCCTTGGCAACACTGCAAGACTATAGTTTTTGTCAAATATAATTTTTGAGGTTATTTCAATCTTCAATTCATTTATGTTATCATATCATTGATAAGTTGATAACGAACTAGGCCTAGACTTGAGCGTATAGATTGTTGATAAAGATATAAGCTGAAAAGAACATGATTTTCTTTAGTCATGCGCCGTGTAACAAAAAGACTGTTATTATTTTTACTCGGTGTTGTGTTTACCGGATTTTATTGTGAGTTTCTGATCTATTACATAGTAATTGCACAGGTATGTTATCATTTAGAATACAATACGTACTTTATTAACAATAACTGTAGAAACGATTTCTTAAAAAATGTTTTCCTAATATATAATACTTAATAAATTCTGTTTGGAATAGTTAAGAATTGTTATGAAGTATTTATACTTTCGTGAACTAAATTCATGTTTCTGAATCATAAACGGGCCGACTCCTCGTGACCACGGTCAATGCAACTTCATAGAAACGTCGAAGTTAGTCAAAATATTATTATTTAGGTATGTTAATTATTGCGTGAATGGACCCGTTTATGATTTCGAAACATGTTTTGAAGTTATAATTATTACATAACAAAATCTTCATCGTACCTTTAGGGCTCAAATATTTTGTCTTCAATTTTGGTGATTATTGTCTCGGAATTAGACAGGGCCGGCGGCGCTGACTGACGGCATGGCACAGCATGACAGTTTTTCCTGATCGAGTTATTTTCAACCATATTACAATAAGTTTAGAATTCATTATACATTATTTCGATACAATGAGACCGTAGCTTCTCGTGTCATGCCCCGGCACGTCGTCTCATGAGAAGAATTTTATATATTTTCTTCAACTCAGCAGTTCGTATTTGTCTTTCTTCGTCTTCAGCAAGAACTGATATTAATACTAAATATTTTTTTTTGTTTCTGGTTGGTATGCCAATCTCACCTGATGGTAAGTGATGATGTGGTCGGTGTTAACAGGCTTAACATAGAATTACTGGCTCTCAAGGACAGCTGCCGGAACACACCGTTAGGTGCTTGGCGACAGATTTTCTACTTTAGAGTGGTCGCTAGCCAGGCGGGCATTTGCAAAATGCCCTACCACCATGCGTGAAGCTCAAGTCCAATGCAGGATTCGAACCATGGACCTGCTGCACGACAGTTCATAGCCAATGCGACTGAGCCATCACAGTGATTCATAACGATACCATCAACTTTGACACCAGATGCTAGATTGGCTGGGCTTTCTGCGGGATGTCACATGCCTCGACATGCTTCAGGTTGAAGCATGCCATTCCGTGCCGTCAGCGCAGCGCCGGCCTTAATTGAGTTTTTCTAACAAAGAAATTCTCAATAGCCTTCGAAAATATGAAGTTTTTTTTATCTAAAAATGGAACCGTCTTCAACACTCAAAAGTGTGAAATAACTTGTTGAAGTTGGTACCATGATAGTTAAAAAGTATATATTAGGACAATATTGTGTGCATGGACTTCGACAATTTACAAAATCACAAATATACGATAGGAAAAATTTAAGTCATGTGCGGGATTCGAACCCGCGTCCATCCACCCCTTGAGCCGGGGTATGCTCTAACCAATTGAAGCTCCATCCCAATACGATGGTTAAAGAACGATAGGAAATATTCGAGTTATGACGTCATGTAACATGACATGCTCAATTGGTTAGAGCATACCCCAGCTGAAGGGGTGGATGGACGCGGGTTAAAATCCCGCACATGACTTAAATTTTTCCTATCGTATATTTGTGGTTTTGTAATGTAATCCGCATAGCAGGCGTTATTGCAAACCTAACAATATTAAAATTCGACAAGTTATTTCACAATATTTAGTATTGAAGTCGGTTCCATATTTAGGTAAAAAAAGTCACCCTTTTTAGTGGCCCTTTCTACTTACGGGATCGATCCCTGGCAATGACTAAATCATCAGGATAAGATTGTTTTTCAGTTATCGTAGTGTAACACAATAACGGCCACACGACAAGATCAGCTTTCAAATAAAAGAAAAAGAAACATCAAAATCGGTTCACTCAGTAAAATGTTCTGAGGTTACAAAAAAAAACGAATTGAGAACCTCCTTTTTTTGAAGCCGGTTAGAAAGTGTCTGTTTAATAGCAATTTTTACGCTCGCCTTGTCAAACCAGGCTGTATACTGCTACCGGAACAGATTGTTAGGTTCTTGGCGATAGACTTTTTACAAGAGGGAGGTAGCTAGTCAGGTGAGCATTCACAAAATGCCCTTCCACCAAGCGGTGAAGCTCAATCAAGCCGGCGTGGAGATCGAACCATGGACCTACAGCAGCTATAACGAGTACCACTCGGGTATTACTAGTTTACGAGGTACCTATGTTTTTTATTTGTACATTATTTATTGCAGTGTAGTTGGCCAGTATTTAAATATTCCCAAGGTGCCGACAATATCCTAAAGGGACTGATAATTGCGGACACCCATCTCCTTGGCCCCAGAAAGGGACATTGGCTAGACAAATGGAGACGAGAATGGCAGATGCATCGCGCATTCCAGACTATCATGTCTGTGCACAGGCCGGACGCTGTGTTTGTTTTAGGTTTGTTAACTTTGTTATTAACATTGTGTGGTGGTACCTACCAAGTCGGACTTTACCTCAAGCTGTATAATATTTTTAGGAGACCTGTTTGATGAAGGAGAATGGAGTAATGAGATTCAGTTCCAGGACTATGTGGAAAGATTTTATCGACTTTTCTCGGTGCCAGAGGATGTCACAATGCTTATTGCCGTGGGCAATCATGATATTGGATTTCATAACCTGTAAGTTGTTCTTGTTCCTGTTTTCCTACTATATATTATCAAGCTTCCTAGAATTTAGTCATACGGGCGGCGCTCCAACGGGAACTGCAACATAGGTAAAAAGTATTCTTGTCTTATGTCACGACCGATATTTTATATTATTTTTTCAATACTCTTGCTCGTAACAAGCCTTTTGTTGTACCGATTTTAGTGTCATAATGTAGTTGATTACGCGTGATTTTTCTCCTTTACCGCAATTGTTTCCAAGGAGATTGTCGTTTGTATCATTCGTTTTTCTTATGAAAACAAAACTAAAGATCTTTAATTGTACCAAATAAGCAAAGACGCTTACAAAATTACAACGAAAGGAAAATAATGTACTTACCACGAGCGTCATTCTAACCCGCGACCATCCGTCCGTATATCCGATTTTGATCATGGGATTTGTTGCGCACCGCTTGTTGGCATGCTTATTAGAGAAGGTGGTTGTACATATCTAGACCTTTACCTCACAGGAATGTGATAAACCGACAGTTTGTCGACCTGTCGAAGATGCGTCATGGCCATAAAATGATGATGTAGAAGAGGATGTTTAATCTATATTGTTTCTATTAATTCTAATTTAATTACTAGCAAAAAGCTGAGCTTTGTGAGGGCTGGCGTTTGTTTTACAACCTGTTCCTATTGGTGTCATCTAGTATTAAGTAGATCAACTACGATGTATTTGAGTATTGAGTTTAGTTGTGTTGCAGTGCAGCGATGTTAACTCTTTGGTTTTCTAACAGATGGCGTTAGTAGTACAATAACGTTCTATCCAATCGATACAAAGTTGTTAATGTTTTTTAATGGTTATAAAATACCTGATATTTTTTTGACATTTAACACATCTCGATATGAAGTTAAATTACTATGTTAAAGCACAAATCTATAGGCGTGGTAGTTGTTCAGTAAAGTTTGCCACCAAATGTTCAAGTTGTGGGATAGTGATAGGGCTCGCTTCGTTCGCCCAAATAAAGTGATGCGGGATTTGTAAGGCATAGTGGCAGAATGCGGGAATGTTCTGGATGGAACTGCATTGAATTCGACACTATTCTATATCAATAAGTTGGGTTTAATTTCATGTGCCTGTAAAACTTTGATAAAATATATGTCCGAAGTCGTAAATACTTAATTAACTGTCGACAATGCAACACTGGTAATAATGCAACCCGCTATTGGTGCTTGGTTGCTGAACTAAGGGACAAATGGTGAACCATTCCTGTAGCTATCCAGACGTCTTTTTCTTACCTGTACAATGAGTATGGGCTGAGTTATAATTATAGACAATATTTACAATCGTTTTTTATATAATTGACACAATAATTTTAATTATATTTATAAAAGTATGCCTTAATAAGTTGGCATCGTCAGGACCACTATGTCCTAGTTATGAATGAAATTATATTGTTATCATTATCGCCGATGCCAATGGGTTAAAAAATAATAAAATAAATGTAAACGTAATGTTTTCTAAACCCACGAAATGTTTCATAAATTTTAGTAAAAATTTAAACTTGTTAATTCTAAAAATATGCACAGAGTTTAGTCTACTACACTCTGTGTATATTTTACTACTCCGATAAAATACTACAGACCCCTGAGACAGATATTTTATATTTCAGTGTAAGACGAGGTTCCATGCAGAGATTCGCGAAAGCAATGAACTCACCAACCGTGCAGTTTGTGACTCTGAAAGACAACCATTTCGTCATCATCAACTCAATGGCAATGGAAGGAGATTCCTGCAATATGTGTACGGAAGCCAGGAGAAGAATAGAAAGTATTTCAGGTGTGAGCTGAACACGTAACATTATAATATCGTCTTATTTTGTTATTAAACTGGTGTTATGGGAACTGCCTTTCAAGGACTCATATCGGAACACAACGTTAAGTGCTTGGTGACAGATTTTCGATTTGAGGATCATTTGACGACGTTGTTTGTGTAACAGCGCTCCTATGTAATTTTTTTTATGCCTGATAGTTTAGCCTTTCACCACAATCTCACCTGATTAAGTGATGATATGATCGAAGATGATATTCAGGCTAACCTAGAAATTCTGGCTCTCAAGCACAGCTGCCGGAACACACCGTTAGGTGCTTGGCGACAAATTTTCTACTTGATTCTCGAAGTCTTCGATTCGATCCCCGTTTCAAACAAGTTATTTGAGTGAACTTATTTTAAATAAAAAAATGTTTGTAAGGCAATAATATTATGTTCAATATGACGTAACTTACTAAATGTGAATTTTACGCTTTTTTTTTCAGATAAATTAAAATGCTCTCAACATCATAACCAGTGCCAAAATACTAGATTTAGTAAAGTCAACTACAGCAGACCAATTCTGATGCAGGTATTATATTCATATTTGATTTGACACAAGATATTTAACATGAGAATAATATAATATAACGCCTTTGAATAGTATAATCGGCAACCTTATTGCTTGGAAACCATCTGTTTCAACTGTATGTAAGCAATATGCAAATATTTTAATATTTCTTTTTTCCAGCATTTTCCGCTCTTCCGAGTATCGGATTCTGTATGTACAGAGCAAGATGCACCACCTTTGCCCGAACGCAATAAAAAGTTTAGACTGAAGATTGATGCATTATCAAAAGAAGCCACCGATTATTTGGTATCTAAGATAAACCCTAGAGTCGTGTTCGGAGGTCACACACACCACGGCTGTTTGCTACACCATTCATACAAGAACGGAGATTTCTATGAGTACTCGGTGCCCTCGTTTTCTTGGCGAAACAGGCCTGATCCGAAATATATGCTGGTGAGTGATTTTTTATTAATACAAGTGCACTGAGAACAATCTAAAGTCAAAAGCGCCGTAATGACGGCCAATTTATATGGTATAAGGCGAAAAACCGACCAAACCTAAATACGTACAAAAACGCCTTCCAACTAGAAGGCGTTAAACGAGGTCAGTGAAGGCGAATGTTTCTTTTCGTCTTAATTTAAGGTAAGTAAGGTTGTATTTTGTGATCTTCGATGAGGCTGATTAAGTCGTACGTTATAGTGATAATCACCGTATATAAACCGCCGTAAAAGTAAGGTATATTTTATGGTCAATACTGCAATTATTATCGTATAACAAGTTCAATTCTGAAAATACTTTACGGAAGGCGTTTTTGACGGTTGTGTTTATTATAAAACATGGTACATTTTTATTGATTGGTGAAAATCATCTTAAGAGTTGTGAATTCATCTTACGTATTTACAATTCAACGGTAAAAGGTCAAATTTGATTTAAGCCTTTAAGTCGTTTTTCTCAGTGTGTACAGTAACTAGTCACAAGCTTTAATCCATTACTACTACCTAAACTACACGCCTTAATTAATGCATCACCCTAAAAATTCATACTGAATCCGTCAGAATGGCGGTTCACTTTCACTATACATACAGGTAATATAAAAGGTAACGTTGAAATGGTAATTGCTGTTACTGTTTACTATGAAACATCTTCTCCAAAGCTGTTTTGACGCTAGGTAAAAAATTAATCTTACTATAATTAATCTCAATATAGAAAAAATAAGTCATCGGGCAGAAGTAAAGTAACTGGTCGTTTTGTTTTACTGTTGCCTTTCATTCTGTAAATACAATTTTGAACAAACGCACTTTGCTCTTAAATTTCTAACAGGCACTGGAGGTTTTTGAACTTTGATCGATATCTTTATTTCCGTGACAGCTACAAGACCAAACCTTTTAAGGCAAAAAAAGGGCAGCAATTATTTGCTTATAAAAAAATCCGTGAAACCATGCACACAGCATCTACATTACGAATAAGTGACCAGCCACCTTGACGTCAGAACAGAATGGACGGCAACTCCAAATGTATTGATTAATATGAGAAGTATAAAAACAACTAGGCAGCAAATACCTTGCAGTAGGCAGCAAATAGGCAGTAGTTATTGGCTACCCTTTCAACGTAAATATGACTAGTGACATTCTTACGGACACCATAACATTTCATTAGCGCTGCGCTGAACCATGCCGATCACCTGGAACGCTTTTTATTAACTTGACCCTATCTATCTACTATACAGTATCAGTCGGATCGTCCACTGCAGAAAACAGCCTCCCTCCACTAAAGAGAGATAATCCCCACGCTTGGCAGGTGGCTTGAGGATTACAATGTAAAATGGCAGTTCTTCAGGACCTGTTTGTTACTGTTCTCTTGTCTATGGCTAAGATAAAAAAAAAACTGCTAGATAAAAAAAAAACTGTTCGAGTGTTGGGAAGCAATTTCTTAGTGTGGTTTTGTGAAAGATGCTTCTTAGCGACAGAAAGAGAGCCTTCATATGAATTAAAGAATTTCTGTTTACTTTTAGGTATCCATAACCCCGGAAGATTATGCAGTGCAAAAATGCGGTTTGCCTTTGGAGACCACAATAGTAATTACTGCTGTAATATTACTTTTTATAGTAGCATGGTATACTATAAAGTCCAAGGTCATCGGAAGGTAACAATAACAGACTGTTATAAAATTAATCTCATGATTATATTCGATAATAAATATATTTGACAAGATCGAGCACTTTGTACAAATTCTATTCTATACATCCTAAACCTCAACAACTAGCATCGGTATCGTGAATGGTGCAAAAGTGTAATAGAAACGTAATTTTATATTAAGTACAATACTGATAGAAAAGTTTATATGAATTTCAAGATACCCTTGCGTTCAGTTGTTTCAGTTTACCATAAAGAGTCTGTGCAGAAAGGTAATATCTGAGGCATGAACTTTATCTTTACTAGAATGGTAATGAAGGTGAACTTGATTTTGATATTTGCCTTGAAAATAATGCCAATTCGAGTTTAAAATGTCAACATAAAGTTAATTTTTCATTAACCATTCTAGTCAGATGAAAAAGCCCCTTAATCTCTAAGCAATGCTGCCGCGACATTGATTCTAAAGCATTTCTCTTTACGCACAGACTATACAAAATCAATTCCATTATAATAATAAATTATCACAAAACAGTACTTTAAAATACCTGCTTAAAGTTACCCTAAGTTACAATAACATGAGAATTCCATCGTCAAAATAAGTTATCAATACACTATGAAAGCAAAATAAGAGGTAGATTTTACATTTTAGAGATTCATTTAAACTTAAAAGGTTAAGAATACTGATATTGGTAATGTACCTGAGATATTTTGGATATAAAATTAGGCTAAAAGATTCTGAACACTAGAACATTGAAAAACAGATACAGCAACGTTATTAATGCAGTAATTCCAACATCAATTCATTAATTGGCAGTATTACCTTAAAATATATATTTAAAATTACAATTTTGTGTTATAATTTAGGCTTTATTTTACACAGTATATTGTGGTGAAATCAGTTTTGTGAAAGAATAACAATGTTAAACTATCGTCTTCGAGCACCTAACGCTTAAATCTAAAATCAGTCTGTTAACTCGAAAATGAGTTTAAGAAAGGTACACACTTCCCTAGAATTTACATAGTAGCGCGATTAACTATAATTTAATAGTACAGATCTTATTACCGGAAGCACTGTTAATAAAATGGAGGAAAAATAGTTGTGTTAGACTAAACCCATTGTTGTTTATTGCGAGCATTCTACGACACACTACTCGTTTAATGGTGATTATAACATTACTATTGTTTTCGAAAATCAAATTACAAAATTTCAACTTGTATTCACTCTTAATGAAACTGTTTTTACTATTTGTTTGCTCAGGTAGACTTATAATTTAAATTAATGTTTAATGATTTACATTCACGAATACTCGTACCTAACACTGAGGCTTCATAGAATTATTTGTTATTAGTACATTCACTAGCAGTATTTATCCGTTTTTTTATCATTAATATAGAAATACTGACGTAAAGGCACTTGGGCAGACATCTATCTAAAATACTAAGTATTCACTTTAGAGCTACGTTACACGTGGATCACTTTGCCAATGGCAATGTAAAGCAGTCATCTCTATCTCTTGACTTCAAGCGTGAGTCGAGGAGCCGATGCAGCTGTTGCTTCTAATTTTAGCACAAGAATATGCAGTATCAAAAGGAATGCCATGGAAGAAACATAAGTATTGGTTTATCTTCGCTGATAGAATATGTATAGTACAATTTAAGTGATTTAACCACTGAAGCTCACCGTTTGTCTTAAGCAAACGGTGAGCTTCAATCTTCAGTAGTATTCGTAACCTCCTCAATGAAATATTTAATTTATTTGTCTTTATTCTGATGCTTAACTGCGTTTCGCGGAAGGAACTTTTAGATTAGCATTCTTACTCCAAGCTCCGAAATATATATATATATATATATAGAATCGTTAAGACTTCTATTAGGTACTACTCTATACTGTAATACAATAGACTAAAATCAAATAACTTGAAAGCAATCTCATTTTATCTAACATTTACATACGCGTATGTATAAATCATATCTACCACATTTTTATGAATAGGTACATATCTATCACATTTTTATGAATAGGTACATACCTATCACACTTATGTATAAATACCTTGCTGTAGTTATGTTTTTTTGTCATAATATTTTTTCTGTGTGCTAAATATAGAAATACGTAGCAATTTGTAGGTGTCCGAACTGCCTCAGATCCACGGGTATAACTGCAGTTAGCACTGTCATTGACAAAGTGCCGCCGTGATAAATAACTCTCTTACACGTTTATCAAAAGTCAAATACGACCTTAAATAAATATTTGAGCAGTAACTACAAGTTAAATACTTATAACAGTATCTCTTAGAAATATTAGGTAAATAACTTAAGACAGGATATTCAGTTATCCAGCCTAGAGTACACATACATACAAATGTTCTTTCACTTAAATGTTAAAATTAACACAGTCTTTACAGGTAATAAAGGCTGTAAGCATGTCATGGAATTTTTGCATAGCATTAAGTAACACACTGCAATTTTAATAAATACTGATTATCTACTGACTAAGGTTACATTCGATTCCGTCACTGCAAAATCAATTTCGATGTGAAAATGTCTCCGTACAGCACTTGGTAACTCACAGTTGATTGAGACATCCGTCAGAAGCGCACAGTCAGCAAGAGTAAAGGACATAGCCGTCGACGACGATGCCCTTACTCAAGTTCTATAAGAATATGATTTGCAGTACTCTGGGCTGCTGCGGCGTTGCTTGAGCGGGCGTGTCGTGCGACCGCGAGCGCGCATGTTGCGGGTGAACACGCGCTTCTCGCGGTCGCGGCGGCTGCACTTGCTTCTGGTGGTAGCCAGTGTTAGCGTGCCGTGCTGACGAGCATATAACTGCGTGTAAGTACCGGTCATACCTACACAAATGCGAATCTCCACCGCTTGCCAGATCTAAATACCCGTTACCGGTATTTTCGTTCTTTGTTTTCTGGAATGCATTGACCGGTTTTTCGCTGATCGTGTGTGATCTATTCCGTACTTTTTGGTATTTTGGAGCATTTTCTCTCTCTTCTTCATACACAACCGGATCGCAGGGCTTTCTGTAACGAAACAAAAGATCAAAGTTAGAACTATTATAAGTATCGACAGAATTGTTACATCCCGCCGCGGGACTTCACCAATTAGTGGTACCAAGATTTCTTTACTTGAATAAAATGCCGAATTGGTCAGCGGAAGTCTGCAAAATAAGGACGACCATAACAAACCTTAAAACAGGAGTTTTTTCACAATAATGGTGTTAGCAAATTAGGTAGCGAAAAAGGGGCGACACTGGAACGCCGCATTACTCAGTGAATAATTGGAAATGGCACATCTCTCGGATACCTGTGGGTAGGATAGCATAGTGGCAAACCTATTATCAATCAAAGTTATGGTTGATATCTGAGGAAGATATTAAAAATAAAGAAAGCTTTTAAATCTCTCTCCCCTCCGGTAGTCCTTGCTCGTTCATGTGAAACAAAATTCATAGCAAAATATAAAAATCATGACACCCACCTTGAAGCTTGAAAGCTCAGATGGTTTTTCTCCATGTTGGCCTGAATGATTTCGAGGAGTTCACGTCTCTGTAGGCTTCCAGAACGTTTTTTTGTGTGTTTCCGCTCTCGTGGCTCTCTGCGGGGGTGGCGGTGCTGGCGCGAGTGGTTGAAGGTTGAGGGCCGTTGCACCGGTCTGCGGTCATCCGAGCAAGACGACTTGGAGGAAGCGTCCTCGTCCGGAGACAGCCGCTCCCTCTGCTCGTCGTCAGAATGATCGGCACAATCGGCCGTTGGCGCCGGTACAGACGAACACTCGCGCCGTCGCCGCCGCCTCCCCTCGCGCCTCTCGCGCTGACTCCGCGTTTTGCCGTCTTCCGGCACGACCGTTAGCCGCACTTGTATTGTTTTCGATCCGTAGTGCGGAACCGTGACCGACTTCCCGATCGACTCGTATATCGTTGAGACAATACCCGCTATGTCCTGCAATAAAGATAGTGTAAATATATTCAATTGTTATCATCACGTATTTCGCATTCCTATGATGGATGTTTTCTAGCGTTTTCGATCGTTAGATACAATTTGATATTTCATGCGGAAACTGTAATGAATCCAGGGGAATGTTGCAAAATCTCACGATCATTTGAATTAGTTGCATACAAAGTTAACTTACATCCTTGGTCATACGTCCATGGCCGTCCAGATCGTAGAGTGTGAAAGAGAACTGCACTGGCTGTTGCTTAGAAGGCGCTGGATGTTGTAACTCGACGTCGCAAGTCAGCTCCTATAAAGTTATAAAATTAAAGTGAAACCACCTACGTCTAAAAATACTCTTCTCCACTCGCTACATTTTAACGACCCGGCTATCTGAGTATCTATAAATCAACCGAAACATTCGCAGTTAATGTCGCAATAGGAAGGGAATGGCTCCGCCGTGAACTGGACCATAAAACAATGACCCCTATCCGTATGTTTGTTACTGGACTGGCCGACTAAACAATAATAACACACTGTTATATTACAGCGGATGGCTTTGAGTTTAATGATAAAGGATAATGTGAATGCAGGCTTGAAGAGCAAACGCGTTAGGTGATTATATCTTCACTTTTCATCTTGTCAAAAGTATTATTTCCTACCAAATTTCTCAATATCACAACAAAGCTCATCCACATCCAGAAATTTCAAGTGAACCAATTGATTTCGCCCGTAATGTTACGGATCACGACCTTTATCCGGGGACGAAAGCAATCGCAATGCATGCTAGAAACCGAATGACTAATACAGATCTTAACGACTTTGGCTTCCCTCCAACGAGGTAATTCTCGGGGCAGTTAAGAATTCTTTATAGTATATTGTTATGGGGTTACGGTCGAGAATAGAGGCATGCACGTTCTATAGATATGTAGGTAGGAGATATCTCCGAGGCGCCGGACATGGCGGCGCGGCGGCGGCGTCCTCCTTATCGCAAAGCTTTAAAAGGAAACTAGCAACGCCTTTACGATCACCAAGATATGAAGCAAAGTGGTGCCGCTCGCATTGCGTCGCGGTGGCGGTATGCGTAAGACACAGAGGAATGACTTTCTTGAAGTTTTAGTTTATATGAACTTAGAACGTAGGTGGCGAACTCCGGAGCCAACAATGTTTAGTGCAGTTGGGCATAACTATTATAAGAACTTGGATCAAAGACGATCAATCATCATAAAAATGTAGTTCGTACTCTGTATCTATTCGGGAGCTGAATGTTGCCATGTTTTGAGATATATTTTATGAAACCTGTTTACATCTTTTTTTCGTTTACATTTTTAATACCTGTTAGCCATTAACCACTAACTCACCTTATGGTAAAAGTGGTGATATGGTCGAAGATGTTATTTAGGCTAACCTAGATTACTGGAAGTCAAGGACTGCTGACTTTTGTCTCCGCAATTTCCATGACGCACTCCTACAATCTTTACTAAATTAAATCTACATCTACACTAATTTACAAAGAGGAAATATGAGTATTTTTGTATACAACGAATATACTAAAAACTACTGGACTGATTTGAATGAAATTTGGTATGGAAATAGTTTGAGACCCGGGGAAGGGCATAGTATAGTTTTTATCCAACTTTGCAAAAAGAGGGTACCTACTGGTTTTGCGCGATAGCCGAAACGCGCAGGCGTAGCCGCGGCCGGAGAGCTACTTAGGTAGAAAGAGAACAGACAACGCGTTAGTGTTTTCTTGGTAGCGGAAGCTAAGTGGGTACGGTTATTCACCGTAAAGATCCTGATTGCCGGTTTTGCGTAAAAAAATGTTTTACTAGGTACAAAAAACCAGGGATCTGTAGATCTGGGTCTTTTGATTTATGAATAACGGATTCTATGGTAGCTTTTCCGAATTTAGACAGAACATTTGGATAAAAATCTGTACTTAGTCACGACATGCGACATTTAGAATGACCATTCATGATTAGAACGTTCTTGCTTTAATCTTTTGCGTATTTTTAAAATGAATAATAGCTGTAACAAAACATTATTTTACCTACGCAATATTCGTGTGTATGTAGTGCGATGTCTTGCAAATAAGCAACGTTGGCTGCAGTTTGTACTGTGATACAACTGTCTAAAAATATGGTTCTTAGGATTGCCGGAGACTGGTTTTTAGGCCGTCTCCTTTTCAGAAATTTGACTTTGGGTTCTGAAGAGCTCGAAGCGGAAATGGTCTATTTGTTCTTAATACCGATCAACTGTGGTCATGATTTAGATGGGTTGCCGCTAGTGGCATTTTCTATAGAAAGCTTCGGAATGGTCCTGGTTCTTGTCTTATGAATCCTAAGACAACACCCAGGACCAGATGATAGAGAGGTTTTAGCGATGAGCTATAGGGGGTGTCCATCGTCATTCTCAAGACCTCGAGGTGGCGCACGTGGTGTTTCCGAACGCCACTCCATGTGATTTTTAGTCAGTATGGGCACTTGCTGCTGTGGGAGTATTTGGTGTCGAGCCCCACATACCTTGCCCATCATCCCCTTGGTGGACGTGGATGCTTAAAGGCATATTCAACACGTAAAAAAAAAATTGCAGTCGTTATGGGTGGATCAGCGTACGCCAACCCTAAGTCTATTAACCACTATCTTCTGACCAAATCATCATTTACCATCGGTGAGATTGTGATCCAAGGCATATGTATACGTGAAAAAATTGCCGCATTAATCTTACAGTTGTGAATGATCATATATTATCTAACCTCAAACCGTAGCCTTGGCTTGTCCTCATCGGCGACGGCAGTGGGTGAGGGTGGAGGCTTCCCGACCGGCTCGGAGAGGCGCGTAGGCCGCGGCGGTGGCGGTGGCGGGGTCTGCAGCAGGGCGCGCGCCTCGCTCGGCAGCAGGTCGGGTGGAGCGGAACACTGGGACGCCGCGCGACCCACCAGCTCCTCCGTGTCGGTGCGCTCGCTCTCCGTGCCGACTGCAAATAAACGAATTGCGAGGTTAGCAATGCCCTTTTCTTAGATTTCTTCTTGTGTCACACTTAGGTTTTTTCAATATTCTTGTAACAAGGGCTGGCATATTTCTGTAGAACTTGTTTTTGGACCCGGAGAATTGAACAAATTTCTGGTCATCATACATAATACATACTCGTACTTACTATAATATTATGATTGGATAGGAGCGTAGTCAATACAATACTGCACAATTCTTTTGCATATTCTGAACTATCTACTATGTGTGTATATAAAACTGACCTTGGAAGTTTAAAATAGAATAAAAGATCAAAACGCAATATTTCAATGAATTAAAGTTGATCCCGTGTGCCTTAAACTCCTTGGTCACAGAGACGGTAAAAGGAAATCTATGCTAATTTTGTGTTTCTATTATTTATTCTGTGGAATATGGAAGAAATTCGTCTGCAATGGGTAGTAAGATGGACACGTAGCTGTCATATAATATAGTCCTTTAGTAAATATTGAAGATAGCGTACTTTATGTTAAAAGCATTGTTGTGTGCACTGTAGAATATGATAAACCGGAGATTTGGTAGCCCTTGTAGTAGGTAGATATACATACTTCAGAGAATTTCGAAAACTCAAGCGTCAAGAAAGATTTGCCGTTCGTTGTGACGTTTGTCTTTACCAAGTTATTTGATAGGTATGTAAAATCAAAGTTTTCGTTAAACAAGAACAGCATTTTTTCCTATAAAATAATAGGAGCAACAACGCAATTAAATCGGCTATGTACTTACTATTTTTTTTACTCTATTACCTACGTTACGTCTCCGGGTAAATTGTGACGAGTCTACGAAGAATCAACCAAAGGACAGATCTACAGCCTCCAGGTAAACAAATGCTATTGAAATCTCATACCATTATGTGCGTATTTCACGCTATTCGGTTATTGTAATCACTATGATGTAGATAATAACAAGCGTACACAATGGCGGGAGAAATACGGCGAACACGGAACGGTCGACCGGCCGAAACTATTTTGTCGGCGAAGCTCAAAAAGTTTTTCTGAATCGCATCAACCGACAACGGGCGAGATGTAAGCGACACGGGGCCAGCCAGAAACGTTTCCTGGAAGGCCCGAGGGGCGAGACGGCGGCAGCGGGCGGCGACGGCCTTACCACATCGCTCGGGATGAGCCGTGCCCGGTACTGCCGCCACCGCCGTGTCACATCTGCCCTTACAAAGCTACGTTGCCGACTTCACCCTAATTTCTTTCTTCAGGTTTCTGGTTTAGTAACAGGGAATGTATCAAACAAGTTTTAATCGAATTAGATGGTATTATGCAGAAAGCAGCCATAGGTCAACCTCAGACTCCCAACTATAAACAGATGTATGGTAACGGACAACATGTATTAAAGAGATAATTATCATCGTAGGTCTTAAATCCATCAATTAGAATTGCATACGGATGTTTTGTAGACATATAGCATTTATGTATTATTATGGTATAATAATACATAAATGCTTGAAGGCAGCCGTTGTAGTTGCTTGGCATAATATTGCAGGAAGGGTTTATGCACAGAAAAAAATAATCTCTTCAGACAAGCAATATTATTTGACTTAAGAACGGATGGGTTTTCGATATAAGGAAAGTCTAAAATGTCTTACTTCAAGATATTAAATATTTCGTATTATAGTTCTTGGCTCAAGAAATATATTCTTGTTTCAACAAACAAAAACTTGTTTTATGAAGAACTCAAAGCTATTACTTTAAGAGCGAAACTATTTTAAGTAAAGCAATTAAAAATCTTTTTTTTAAATTTAAACTGTTTTACTGCAAGAATGCACCTATTTTAAATAAAGGATATTTAACATTTGTTTTTATTGTTTTCAATTTTCAACCAAGAGTGAAACGCTTTTTTCTTCAAGATACTCCCTATTTTATTTCAAGATTATTTCCGTTTTGACCTGAGATATATGTTATTTTCTATAATATGATACTTTCTATTTTCTTTCAAGATGTTTCTATTTTGACTAGAGATTCATATTATTTCCTTTAAGATTCTTCCTATTTTCTTTCAAGATATTTCTGTTTCGACTAGAGATTCATGTTATTTACTTTAAGATACTTCCTATTATCTTTCAAGATGTTTCTATTTTGACTAGAGATTCATGTTATTTCCTCCAAGATACTTCCTATTTTCTTTCAAGATGTTTTTTATTTTAACTAGAGATTCCTGTTATTTCTTTCAAGATACTTCCTAATTTATTTCAAGATTGTTTATGTTTAAACCCAATCGTTGTTTTTTCTCGTTTTAAAATATTTTCTGCTTTGACTTACACAAAATGTTTTTTCTTACAAAACATATAAGGTCTAACAAAATTTGTGTATACTATTTAAAGGGAAGATTCAGCCCGTGAAATGGAATAGCCTTTCTGAAACATGGGTTGAAATCCATCTTATTTTTTTACTTCCCATACAAAACAAATTACTGCGTAGTATCGGAGGTCAAATAAATTGGCCAGATTTCAATTCATGTTTCATTGGAAAAGTTGTTCAATTTAACAGTCTCAATCTACCCTTACAACAATATTCACTAGTTTTGTTAAATCTTAGAGATGTGTTTAGGAAGCAGTATCATGTGTTATTAAATGATAGAAATGTAGAGACAAGATATTCTGAATGCAGATAACAATAACACTTAAGGCTGCTTCCTAAGCAAATCTATATTACGAGTATATTTGAAAGTGTAAAAGTTACTCAAAAATTCAAAGCATAAAATATTTTAAAACGAAAACATAACATTATTGGGAAAAATGAATGATTATAATAGCAAAAATTAAAATCGTTGAAATTGTTGTAATATCGACTCGAAACGATGCTAACGACTTCAATTTCATCTGTTTACTGAAACACACAAATTTTAGCCTATTAAGCGCAGGGCTAATAGAATTCAAACGAAAGATATAGATATAAAATGAAAATATATTTTAAAAAAAAACACAAATTGGACACAGGTTACTGAGTGAAAAATGTCATAGTTAACACAAAATACTTAAGAGACATCACAATTATACTATTCAAGCGTTTTTTCTGAAAATAATGTAAATCACATAGTTATACTACAAAAACACATTGTATAGATTGTTGTATTTTTACATGATACATTTTTCCTTAAATTATAAAATGACAGTCTTAAATTATTCCTTAATATGTGAGGAATGTCACCACAAAGTACAAAGTCACATTAATTATATTCAGGAATTTTTAAATGATCCATTTTCTTTAAACTCATAAATTATCGCTTACTAAGCGAAGAGTATCACCCAAAAAACAATTATACTTATCAAAGCATTTTTTCATGATCTATTTATCCTTCAATTATATTCTGGCATTTATTTTTCCTTAAGTTATAAAAAGTTATCTCTGACCGAGCTAAGAATATCACCACAAAATACAAAAACAAATGAATTACATTCAAGCATTTTTACATGGTACATGTTCCTTAAATTATAAAATAAAACCCATAAATTAACGCTTACCGAGCTAAGTATGTCAACATAAAATGCAAATCAAATTATATAGATTCCAGCATTTTAACATTATAAATTTTTCCTTAGATTATAAAATTAAACAAATTATCGCTTACTGAGCGTAGAATATCTCTATTATAAAGTTGATATTTCCTAATAATGTAATTAGTACATAGTAATTTTATCTAAAGAACATGCCAATCCTTGATATCTTATAAAATGCTCCAAAATTCCGGGAGTTCATGCATGGTATGAATATTTTGTTCTTTTGTCTTGTTCCATTTCTGTACTACTTGGTGCCATAGTTCATTGTTATGTTAATAACCAAGTAATATCATCATTACAAATAGCATCTGAAATCATAAGACAAAAAACCTTAGTAGGTACTTAATTACTTCTGCTTTGTAAAGATCTATGAATGATAATCATCAATGAAAAGTTAAGGTACACTAGCTGTTGCCCATGGCTTCGTCTTTCTAGAATTCGGTTATATCACTTTTTCTCAGACAGGAACATACAACATGAGTCCAATGACTATTCATTTAACAATATAGCAGTAGTTATAGCACAATCAAATAACAATCATTTAACACTAGAAACAAGTCGTATTATATGAAATCGCACTCATTATTTTGTTTAAAAGTACATATTCTTACTTCGAGAGGTTGTAGGACTTTCTTAAGTGTAGAGAGTTAGGTGATCCACTGACACAAAACTATACTATTCAAGGTTTGGTACTACCTATTAGCTAATGAGATGCGTTAATGGATCGAGGACCACTTAACTTGGTCTTCTAAGCCCTTTTTAGTGTATCCCCCTATACCAGAACCTAATGTGAAGCCCATTATATTGCCTATATCAACCTACCTAAATCAGCAATGGATGCGCAAACCTCGATGAAGCCTCAATCAAAATAATAAAATGTCGGAGAATCGCCTCCGGTAGCTAATTTAATACAAATCGCTTCATACATCTCACTTACCTTTGAAGTTATTAACTACAGCTGGCGGGATACCCCAGTCCTGTAGCACTACTTCATTACTTGGAAGTCATCAAGCATGGATGGCACCATAATGCCTAACGATGGCACGCACATTCTCTTCTTTCTTCGGAGAGATTTAAACTTTGCAAACCGTCGAAAAAAAGTATGTATGTATATATAATAAAATAAAAAAAGTAATGCGTTTCTTTCGAAAACCTATGTAAGTAGCGAATCACGTACAAACGGGCGGGCGGAATGAATGATAACGGTGGTGTGGGGTTGCCCAGTCCATAAAAATTTACCGAAATATTAAAGTACGTTCCTCGTAAATCACAACATATAAAAATAGAATAGTTAAAGTTTTTGTTATACACTTATAGTAGCCTAGTTAAACAACAAAGAGTTTTAACGTCATACTAGAGAATACAGATAAAATCGCATAAATCCTGTGGTTATGGTATGGTACACCGTAGCCAGATTTTTGAGCAAATCGGGATATTGGAACCTTTTGAGTAATAAAGCAATTTCGCCAAAAATGGGACATGAATTAAAAAACGGCCAAGTGCGAGTCGGACACCGAAGGTTTTCTACAAAGTTGTAGGTAAATAGTTCTTCCATCACGGGAATCGAACCTCTTTTTTTCTGACAGATATGTTTTTAGTTTCCCCCTTAACTAGTCCACAATAATAATATATAAATATATTCCACAACGTATAATTAAAATTATATTCGCGTTATCGTAATTTTTCGAGTTGGCTCTCACTCCCACTTTCCACAAAGCAAATATAAAGACGTAGCCACGTCGAAACGAGTTCTTTGCTTTTTTGCCACGTTTGATTATTGGATGAGTAAATTTGAAATGACTAGCATGATTTTTTTGGTGTTATACGAGATAGCCTAATAAATGGTGAAACGATAAATCATTCGTGGTATATATTTGAATGATTTTCCATGATAAGGGGGGTAAAATAATTATATAGTAACACTGCCTTTGAGCTAAATTGCTTCGTTCTTCATACAAGATTTTTGTATTTCCCCTACAATAAGTTCTTTTTCTTAGATTTTGGCACAAAAACGGACAAATTTTTGGCTTATGAAATGTGATACTTGAATGAACACTTTGCATGTACTCTTGAATGAAATAAGGAAATAACTTATCCTCTATTGGACATTGGTCGAAGTAACACACTCTTGGTATAAAATTGCGTTAGAGACTGGATCCATTGCAGTAATGAGTATATCTAATCAGGTAGGTATAGTCATCTTTAATACCCATGGCTAATTATGATTAGCTACGATCATATATGGCAGTTTTCTGAAAGCAGTTAAGGGTATTTACCCTGGATCGAGGGGGATGACTGAGAATGACTTTATATTTTTCTGGCAGATCGTTTCGTATTTATATTGATTAATAATTACTCGTTATCAAGCATCTTGATATTAATTCACCTTCGTTTGCCACCACTAATTTAACGTGACATTTCCGAAAAAGCCCGAACTTTATATTACTGTTAGTATTAGCCGAGTAATAATTAATGAATATTCTAAAGAATCTCTCATATCTTTAATAATAGCGAAAGGTGTATGGTCACTGGTTTTACACGAAATCTCTAGTACATAAACCACCTGACCTATGGAGATGGTATTTTTAGTCACGCGACGACTGAAGCCGCTGGCGGATGTTTAGTAGTACTTATTTATTAATCTTATTACTGGTTACTGTATCAGCCAGATCGTCCACTGCTAATCACTACCTCCCCTATTATAAAGTGGTTTGCCATAATCCCCACGCTTGGCAGGCGTCTCGGGGATTGCAGTTTTTATTGCACCCGCCAGGTCACTTATTACCTGTCATTTAACAATTAATTTCTTAGGTTGAAAACAAAAAGATTTAAGTATATAATACCTAATTTATTAAATATCTTAGCCTTATTTTGTCTTAACTCTTGATGGCAAGATTAACTGACTCTTGAGCGGGGACCATTAGTGAGAAATTATTAATTTGTAGCAAATAATATTTATCTTGGTGTGAAGTGGTCCTTATTTGTTGTTGCATGTATGACTCATTCTTGGATGGAGAACTTATTATTTTGTACCAAATTAATTTAATCTTAGATTAATGGTGTTTTTCATTCTTCTTCCATGTATCACTGATTCTTGAGTGCAAAAATACAATTTTGTCTAGAGTAACTTAATGTTTCCTTTAAGATTCTACAATTCTTAGTTAGACATCGAAACTGTTTCTCTAGTCAAAATTGAGATATTCTTTGGTGTGAGAAATAATTCTTAAATCAAAACCACTAAGACAACATATTTTCATTTTTGAAACAAGTAACAAAATGTTTTTAATCAAACTACAACTCTTGTGAAAAATAGCAAAACTATTGACACAAAATATTTACATTTTAACTCTAAAAACTTAGCTTTTTTGATACGTTAGCGTGATTATCTTCGTTGAAAGCATTAATATTTTAGGTCAAGATACATCAGTTGAGAGATATTGGGTTCTTATTTTAAGACATCTTTTTTTTCTGTGTGATTATTGTATTAAGGATTTATAAATTGTTTGAATTTGGCGGTTTTCGGTGATTGTGCATGCTCAGTTTTGATGACAACACAATATAATAGTACCTACCATCATCAGACACCGTAGAATAAAAAAAATAGTATAGTAGCCGTAAAGAAAATAAAGAGCTGCTTCGAAAATAGCAACATGATGTGAATGCTATGAAAAGAGCTATTGGCTATTAGATATACAAATACCTAATTTAAGGTTATCCATTAATTACCGGGCATCCTGTATAAATCGAATCATCAGATCCTTGACTACATTTCCATATTTATACTTTTTAGAGCTCAAACTTCTCGTGTTAAAAATTAGTTTGTGAATTTAAATTTCGTTCAGTTGCGAACATAGTAACTGAACGAAATTTATATTTATCTCTCGTCCTAAATGACATTGAATATTTGCTTCATAACCAATTTGCGGGTACATAAGATATTAAAATGGACAGACGTACTGAAAAGTATTATTTTCTGAAATTTAATTGCATTTCGGACGGAGCGATTACAGTAACGCGTGTCACGTTGCAGCGTGCGCACTGCGCAGATCAGAAACGATAATATTACAACATAGGCGGCGAGTTGCTTTCTATGGGCCTACAGGCCCATGTATAAAAAAAGAAAAATAAATTTTTCCTATCTTATATTTGTGATTTTGTAATGTAATCCGCATAGCAGGCGTTATTGCAAACGCAACAATGTTAAAAATTATACGGTTGCGTCATCATTTACAAGTATAACACCAATTGCAAAATTGTGTTGTTTTTAGTACAACCCATGTGGTACTATTGATGTCGCTCCACCCCAATACGATGGTTAAAGAACGATATGAAAGATTTGAGTTATGACGTCATGTCATTATAGCTCAATTGGTTAGAGCATACAAGGGGTGGATGGACGCGGGTTCGAATCCCGCACATGACTTAAATATCCTATCGTATATTTGTGATTTTGTAATGTAATCCGGATAGCAGGCGTTATTGCAAACCTAACAATATTAAAAAATATTATTACAATATTAACATACATAAAAAAAATAAGTATGTTTTGTGCTGATGACAATTTACAACATTATTTTGTCAGGAGGAGCCACATAATTTGATATTTATGTCGTATTGTACTTCTAGATTTCATCATCTCCACCTAATAAAAATAAAACGTATTCTGGCACTTGGGTTTTTAAACTAAAAGAGGAGTAACTTGGGCTAAGCACGTCTATTAAATAAATGTATGTATAACCAATTACTATTTTATCGATTGTTTGTTTTATACGAACTGTAATGTCTTATAGTTTATATCATTTTTTCGTTTTGTTTGTAAATAAGATGAAAAAAGCATACAAGTATTTCACACTAAAAGTATTTTTTCGAAAGCAATCATAACCTACAGTTTGTACTGTGATTTCATGGGCAATGATTTAATAATCACGATCTGGTTTAAGTCTTTAACGTTACTCAAGATTGTTGGTGCCGTTATAGTATAAAGTTTACATTATGTTCTTGTTTTTAATGATATAAATGCCTGGTAAGTTTAAGATATACGACGACAAATAGCTAGCTCGTATGAGTTGCGCTTGCGCTATATATGCATGCCATTTCTTTTTATTCACTGTGGTAATTTAAGTGTTGTAATGTAACTCTAAACCGCAATATGTTACATGGAGGTTGATTATTATAGCACACATGTATATAAAGATTAAACTACGTTACGTGCCTTAACTTTAAGTAATATTACATTCCTGACCGAGCCAGGAGTTAAGACAATATCACATTACCCAGCGTTTTTTACAAGATACAACTATTATCGAAATCAGAGAAAGTGTAATTATTTTCTTTTTTAATTATACAAGAGATGCATATAAAATTCTCTCTGCAATTATGTATAGTCAAGTGAATATAATCCTATTATCTGGAGTGACAGACCACAATTACATATTGCTTTTCTAATAACATGAATGTAATATATATCACACATACTTAATTAGAATTCTGAAACCTAGTGATTATTGGTAATATTAAAGTTATTTGAAGAAGTGAGTATAAAACCTCAGGTGTCAGGTGACGGATAATTTGTAGATCACAGCGAAATGTTATCTTTATCACGATCAGGTTAAATTGCCTTTTCAGTCATTAAAAAAAAGTATTTAGTACTACATTACTAAATGTTATTGTTTACATTATTAAATAATGAAAATGTTGCTTCACTAATCTTCACAATGTTTTATCATCGTGATAGCTCGAGTATCATGAACATAATTCTACACGAGTCAAATCTTCAAAGGAAAGCAAAGAGAAGCATAAAACCAAGGGGCTGAGTTTTTCTTTGATATTAAATAAAAGGTATCATTGTCTCCGTAACGGCGCGGCGGCAACTCAACGTACTTCAAAAGCTGCCTTTGAAGTAGATCAAATGAGCGGCGTAGTTTCATTTGCATCAAAAACTTGATTAACAAACTTCGCTTCACTGATTTTAAATGTGTGCTCGCATATGAGTAAAAAATTGAAGCCGCCTTGTAAATTGAAGTGTTCAACATTCGTTATTTCATCATTAAATAGAACGAGATCAAAGTGATATTCGTCTGCTTTGAAGTAGGATCAGACGTTAAAACTCTCATATTGGATTCAACGGATCTGCGTGTTAATGACATGAGATCAACGCAAATTAGGTTTTTTGTTCTTTGAGCCAAATATAGTCAGTTTCAAATTGCTATTCTCACTAATGCATGTTTTGTATTTTTCTCTGACTTCTTCGTTGTTAGCATTCCGCTGATGATTATGACAATATGTTAAATTTAACTTATTATTTACAAACTACGTGTATCGTTAAAATTGGGTAGAATTATTTGTTAATTATTACCGCATGGGCTTTAATATACGCAAAGGATAATAATCAAATTCTATTGTTTCAATTAATTAGTAATTACCAATCTATAGAGGATTATGATAGAAATAAATAAAAATTATGAATATTTAGATTCTCAGCCCATACTAGGTATTTCAATAACAAAAAAATTTTGCCACATTGCATTCGGAAGAGTACCTACAAAAAGTTATTTTTTTAATTAACATACCTTTTTCCGTTTTAGGATGTGATAAAAAACTGGAAAGACAAACTATTTTCTATTGTTTACATACATCAAGTAACAAATATTCCGAAGGGTAAAGTAATTATCAATGGAAAAATGGTTCATCACTCATTAGGTATCATTTAACACTGATAAAAGATTAATAAAGTTCTTGGTTTTTGCTTAGTAATGCGTATGATTATTATATATTACTACCTGGTTACTGTTGATTATGTTTTAATAATCTTGATGTTATGTGCCATAAAGTCATAACTTAATGATGAAACAACAACATCCGACAACATCCAATTCAATTATTGGCACGAAGTAAATTAAATTACTTTTATCGAAAATTGGCTAAGTAGTACCTACCATGTAATATATCCCAGCCTTAAACCTATTATATTCACGTTCTATTAAATTTTACGACGAGTTAAATTAATGCATTACACATTATGTACACCAGAAGGTGATATTGGATTTCGAATGCATATATGGCATATTTTGCTAGCCTAATAATTACAAAGCCTTCAGTTATAGCAAATACACTTGCTATTTCCTCCATTTTACCCCGTCAGTAAGCGGAACTTTATAATACATAGAAAAAAATAATTTTGGGACTCCTGTCAGATTGTTGCGATAGTAGCTTTAGAACAGCTACAGGATGTGTAGGTTAGGTATAGTGAGTTTTTTTTATTCGAAAATAGGTACACATTTTTTGGATAGTTCGGTTTGCAACAAATATTGGCATAATCTGTTACTGAATTTCGGGTAGTTGATAAAGTTTTAATACATATTCTGTGAGTATTTCAGGATTTTTTCATCTTTTCTTATCTCAAATTCAAAA
The DNA here is from genome assembly GCA_963890685.1 of Plagodis pulveraria. Lineage (NCBI taxonomy): Eukaryota > Metazoa > Arthropoda > Insecta > Lepidoptera > Geometridae > Plagodis > Plagodis pulveraria. Next base: position 20,410,684 of record OY982951.1, on the reverse strand, counting down.
CAACAATCAAGTTACTTACTGCTATTGATACTCGTAGGTACCTAGTACCTAGCAAAATTATGTTGCGAATCACAGGAGCAAGTTTATAAGTTCTGTCGAGGTTTGGCGATCGTTCGTTACTTCGCAATAATTAATATAATTATGTATTCATATTTATTTTTTTATTTTACAATGCGTAAGGTTGAAGTTTTGCTATAATTATATACATTCCTTTTTTTTTATTTTACAATGCGTATAATTGTGTTGACTCTTTTAGTTACGAATTATAAGTTCGTTTCTAAGATTTCGGCTTTACGACTACAGTGTTATTTTTAAAATAGGAACATGAAATATTTAATATTTATTATTGCGTAATTCGTATATTGGTTGTCTGGAAGAAATCGCTATAAGCGATAAGGCCGCCATTTTGCACTAGTGAATTTCTGTTTAAGTTTTTTTTATTGTAATGTTAATTTTAAGTTCTAGTGCAAATAAAGTGTTTTCTATCTATATATCTACTTATCTATATTGTTTAAAAAATATTCAAATTATAATTTCTTCCCATCTCATATTCAACAGTGTAACGCCAACTGGTAGCTTTTCTCATAAATAGTTTTTTTGCGAATCATACATCGAGATAAACTGAGAAACATAATGATTTAGCTCATCTTTATTGCTTTTTTCTGTTTTTGTCGTTGCCGCGGTCGAGGTCGTGTCGGCAAGCCCAGCCGGCGCGGCGGGGCGGGCCGCCGCCTGTTTGATCTCGCCGACTTTTGATAACGACCGACTGAGATCATAAAATCTCGTAAGCGTATGTACCTACCCATTTACCTCTAAACAGGTATTCGTAATGGACCGAAGTAGATTCAGCCGGCATATCAAACGTTTATAATTGTGAATTAAATTTGAATGTTTTCTTGTATTAATATGTATATCTGATAGAGATAATTTATTAAAATGGTTTGGTCGGTCGCTTTGATTCATTTCATTATGCGAGAATTGTCAGCGGTGTACATATAACGTTTTTGGGCGAAATAAGTTTACCATGAACTTAATAAATACACTTGTAATTTAGCTGTAAAAAAATTTTGGTTTGTTATCTATACATAAAATTTGCCACATTTCTTTGATAATGGAATTGAGGCTTAGTTTTTGACATTCATTTTCTACAACCTTTTCTAAACTTCGTTAATGAGTTGATACACCTATCTGAATATACAGCTTAGCTGTGTAGCACGTGGATTATAGGCTTATTCCGTATGGCATCTGCCACACATAGGGCTCACAAGGTCTCCAGACACAATTATTTTTACCGACTAGGGACCATTATATGATATGACCCTGATGGCTCAATCAACCCAGTCAGTTGTAACCATTCATAAATTTTCTTTAACCGGTAGCTTGGCCCCATCACCCGATGAACTAGTAAAACAACGAAAATGCTGAAGTAAAAAAGACTCTAATTACTTTTATTTTATCGTGATGATTAAAGAATAAGTTATATTTAGTATAAAGATACTCGCAGCATTTAGGTAAAAACATTAGATTGTTTTAGCGACGGTTTAAAATCGACATTCCTTAGCTTGGGCGTTTGTTTTGTTTCTGATGCCAACAGAAAGCAAGCAATACCGATATTCAAGGACATCTGAAGTATTTTTATTTTTAAAACAATTTGACATTTCTCACATAATAACTTACTGCTGAATTTCTTGTATCCATTTCTAAACTTGTTGCGCCACCACTTGACAAAGTGGTGCGCCATGGGGGCGTCCGTGGCCGATGCCGGAGCTCTCAATGTTTCGTAGCACGTCATGCGCTGCGCTCACGCACGCATCCCGTACACTTCAAAAGAGCCGCGAGTTTGTAAGGTCACGTTGAATAATTATACCATGTATGTACCACTACACTGCATTCGATCACAACACAAAACTAATCGCTTGCTGCATTCTTTGTTCATGCGTAAAATGTGACCCAGTTGCCGCGTGAACCTGAGTTATTGGGAGAGAACGAGCGAGCGTCCAACGCGCACAGTGTCGTGTGACTGACTGATGGATGAAGGAAGGAAGAAGGGTAAGCAAAGGGAGGGGCGGGCTATTCGGCGCGGTGTGGCGCCCGTCTCTCGGCTCCGTCCGACCCGTCGTCGTCGCTCGCGTAGTGTGCCGTACAGTGCCGGCAGCATTGATGTTTAGATACTTTTCATTCAAAATACGATACGAACTCGCGTATATGCTACATGTGACTTTGCCGCGCGTGAAGTAAACAAAAATATTTTTCAATAACTAAAACTTTTTGCCGTCTGGATTTTGTATAGAGCTTTATTTACCCTAACATCCCTTCGAATAGCCACTAGAGTACAAAGTGCGTTAATTATTGAATCACAAACTGAATTACTTATTCTATATTATTTTGTTGCTTACCTAAAGAAGTCATACATAGTAAATTTAGTAAAATAATTAGTAAACTTTTCTAAATGTGTATCGCGTAAGTAGTGGTCGTGTCGTGTCTGAATATACATATTCTCTATAATCACATGACTGTATGGGTAGAGTCAGCAAGCAATATAAAAATATTGACCATAAAATACGAAGTATGTAAGTTAGTGCAACGTCCTAAATTTATGTTTATACCAATTGGTTGATTTGTTTAAATTGTTAAATCTGTTAAATAATGTTTGTAAAATCGTTATACACATTTAAATGCGAATATATACCTATTCCTACCAGTATTACCCAATTTCTTTGTTATTATTATTTTCAACTCCAAAGGATACCTGCCTATTCTGACGTTAAAACTTAAAAAACTAACTATTCTGAATAACCCCAATATACCTCGAGGTTTTTCGTCTGTTAGACTATCCTCAAAATTATGATCCATAAAAATATATTCAAAATTGTGCAGTCAATACACGCGTATCTTTGCACCTGGATGGAAAAAAATCTAGTATTTGTGTTATACGCTGTTTAGCTCTGAAAAAACGGCTTATTCAAACTTACCTTTCATATTTCGTATACATATTTACGATACGAACTATATACAACATAATTGACTAAATATTTAGATAAATATCAGGTTTTTTACTGTTTTCGTTTAGAGACCCGTGAACACAGATTTCAGAAGAAGATCTTTTTCTGAAATCTGTGCCCGTGACGTATTCATAGACGGAGAGACATACTCGTAATAGACGAGTCTCATTTTAAGGCGAAGTGAGTCGTCAAAAGACAAATTGTGAACATGTTTTAGATGGATATAACAAATACTATGCCTGGACCGAAAACATGAATCCATATATTTCTCTCGATTGAAAAAAACATACAGCACTAAAATTACGCGTATTCGAGTTTAGTGTATACATATAGTAAATCATATTGAATCAAATTACAGTTCAAATTATTATGTAGCAACCATGTGGTATATCATAAATACCAGAAGAATTTTACCGTATTAAAAAACCTATTGATATTAAAATATATATTTTAATATATCGCTCACTCACATCGCATCGCACGCAAAACGAGGTTTCTGCGTCCTACGCCCTTAGTCTGACATGTTTCAAAGAATCACCTTAAGTGATTCTTTGTATCATGTCTTTGAACAAGCCGCTATATTAGGATATCTATGCCGATAAATTAGGAGCTTGCAACGGAAAACATAAAAAAAAAACTTTCAAATATCAATTGCAGTGCGCGGTCGTTTGTCTGTCCAAAAATCGCTTAAATGAGATAAAATAATACATTTCAGATGGATGCATTTGACCGATTGTATAATTTTCAAAACAGAGTTGTTAAAAATATTAGTCACATTTTAGAGAAAGTTAAAGCAGTTGCTTTTAAGTAAACAGTGAGAAAACCTTCAGCACAGATTTCTTGCCAAAATGTCCATACCTACATATATATTTATTTTCTGTATTAAACTATAATCCCCTAAATAGAATTTACCTTCAAAGATACCAAAATCAGGGAATCGCTCTCTTAAGTTTTAGGTTAAGTCATTATTTATTATTTTTGTTTTTAAAAACGCCAGCTTCTAGAACCAGCGAAATGACCCTACTTTCCGATCATCAGAACTTAAATTATCACAATGCAAAAGAGAGAACTTGAGAAGCAGATAGGTCAAATTCAAATTTAATGAATAGATTGAGGCGTTGCTTTGCGGAAATCCATATTTAATAATAACAAATATTTTAAGAAGCATCCTCAGGAGGTCTTGACTCTTCTCATTACTCGATCGTGCGCTCGAAGAGTCAAGACCTCCTGAGGATGCTTCGTGTAGAATCGAAACGCGTCGAAAATTCTTCCGGTTTGGCTGTGTGGCGTTTGTGACGTCACGTCGGCTTAGAAGGAAAATTAGGCGGAATTGTCACTAGATATATTTTTATATTTTTTAAGTGTTTTATTAAAATATTAATTTGATGTTTTCTTAAAATATTTGTTATTATTATTTCAAATTCATTTATTTACTAGATTGTAGTTTGGTTGGATACAGCAGGTGGTAATGCTTAAAAATATACCTTAACATTCTACCATTACAATGGTGTGCAAATTTTAAAATTTCATTAACATAATTTAATAATAATTACCTTTATATATCAGGTATGTCTGTGTATACGTCAGGTAGGTACTTACGCCTAAATGCCTAGTTTAGTAAACCATGGCTTGATTTGAGAAGGGAGGCTTGAATTCATTTCCGGTAGTTATATAGTACGTATCGTAAAGTACCTAGGTACCTATAGACATTTCGTTCAATGATACGAAGATTATTTGTTGGTAAGTCGGTTGGTACTTATACAAATATGAGTTAAGAACTATATTATGTACAGACCAAAAAAATACTGATAATAATGACTATGAAATCCAAACACTCATTATTACTCATTCATTATTTAAACTCATTAGTTTATAATTATTACCTTCCCAATTGCTTATACCTGAACTAGTGATGAAAACAGCATGGCGTTAGCATTTCCCAGATTTATGTTGGATTTTTTGTTTATGAAATATGTCATATATACGATAGAAGCCATGCTAATTATTTCAAATTGTTAAGAAGATAGCATGGCTTCTATCGTCACTTTGACAGCTGCCAAGTATATTATTACCTTAAATAACAATAGATATCTACTTAAGGGGGTGATTCGTTGATTATGTTAACTTTGAAGGTAAACTCCTATTTAGAGGATTATTGTTTGGATTATAAAAAAATATATATTAGATATATTCAAACGTTTTGCCAATAGATCGTTGCTGTAGGTTTTTTTGTAACTGCTTGATTATTAGGTAAAAATATTATCTAAAGTGCAGCTGTTTTAAAGATATTTATTGAAACTCCTCCTTAACGATAATGAAGTTTCACATCTAACCCTCGCTAAAATGTAGGTATATCCTAAAACAAATTCCTTTTTATTTTATTTAAATCGTACAACCGCATGTGAAAAGTATAGTTTTCGTGCATTTCTGAAAAACAGAAGACCTTAGCCGCCCCTTGCTGCGCATATTGAGATTGAATTAAATTTTACTCACGTATTTGTTTTATTTTTCGTTACAAGTTCTTAAATTGATCCCAATCGCCCTCTTAAGTAGATCTATGTTAATCTTAGCTACTAGTAGTGGCACTCCTCAGAACAGCGCCTTTGTGGATGTAATCTGCGCTGAGATGGTCACGCAATCCGCTAACTTTTACTTCTCTAGGAAAGTAGTAATACCTACAGGGCAGGGCAGTAATAGAGAGAAAGGTGCCGCGCATCCGCTACGTTGGCAATGGCAGCCTCCATGCGGTCGACGACCCTGACTCGGCGATTACAAAAAAGATTATGGAAGGCAGATAGGTACCTGGTAGTGCCGATGGGAAGGAACTACATTTCTCTGAACCGAGATTTAAACTTCATAATCGCCGTCATTTGTCCGAGATTACTGTCTAACTTTACGTTAATCTTAGAACAAAGAATCGATCAATATATTTCCTTGTACTTACGTTATCGGTGTTTACTTTCTGCATACTACCTATGTGTTATCTAACCTAACTGATTTATTTCTCACCCACCCGTGTAATACTTGTCAGTTTTTTAAAATGTTTTTGTATAAGAACAAGCACGAGGCCCACTTGATGTTAAGCGGACTAAACTCTGCCTAAACAGATACATTTCATCACAAGTGACGAATTTCTCTGCGCCCATCACCTTGAGACATAGTTGTTAAGTCTCACGTGCCTGTAATTTCACTGGCTCTCAAGGACTGCTGCCGGAACACACCGTTCGGTGCTTGGCGATAGATTTTTCTACACGAGGGTGGTAGCTAGCCAGGCAATCGGAAAATGCCCTCTCACCATGCTGTGAAGATGAAGTCGGCGGTGGGGATCGAACCAGGGACATGCGATACGACAGTCCATAGCTATTACCACTCGGCAATCATTGCTTCATAAAGTTACTCGAGGTAAAAGTCGGGTAATAAGTTAACTCCGAACGAGCTTTCAGTATCTATAGTTAGTCATACTTACCTATTCTTTTCCGCCCGTACACACCCTGTTTTCAATGGCGTAAAAAATCTTGGAATAATTACATAAATAAGTTATATACCTATATATTATCTACATACTAGTGTTAGCAAAAAAGTTTCACGTTCTTCGTTTCAACAAATATTTTCCAACAAATACCTACCTAATAGTCATACCATTTAATTTTAATGTAGAATTCTAAAATATGCCACAAATGGACTGTCAGATGACAATCACTGACTACCATTCACTGGACAAGTTGAAATCCTCACCCTATTTAGCAACGGGTAACAAAAACTATCAAGTGAAGTCTTACTTGTTTTTCGAACTGTAAATAAAAAATCACCAAGTGAGTTCCGAACGCACGCTGAATAATATTCAGGACATCTTTAGGAATCGATCCGTACTTATGTAAGTATAATTAAGGAGGTATACACTATACATTGATAAGTATTCTAATCTAAGAAGAAATGAATTGATATGCTAATCTAAGAAGGCTGTGCTTTGGGGACCAGGATCCCATACCTACGCAGCCTGATTTCTATCGCCAAGGGTGGCTAGCTAAGCATGTGATGAAGCTCGTAGCCGTTCGGCGACTACCAGGCGCTTCAAATTAGAATTTTACGGCCTCTTCGTGTTAGGTTTATTGTCTGCGAGTAATCGTCGACCGAGATGAGGTCGTATTCCAAAACTGACTTCCAACAAACACCGTTTTATGCAAGTTTTATGTGTGTAATAAAGAAATCTCCTATACCAACACACTGAAAAATAGTGCACGTATCGAAACATTGCCCTTGAGTAGGTTTTATTTACCTAATCGATCAATGTTACTCAACCAAATTTCTTGTAATTTTGTGGCATAAGCTGTATTAAAGGAATGTTCAAAATTAGGGTGGTTTCAAAGAATTTCCTGATGATGTCACTTGAGAATGATCATGCATAGCGGGCGGGTGGCTCCCGAACACCGGCGGCGGCGGCGGCGGCGCGGGGCGACGCGGGCGCAGGTCGTCGTGGGTGGCTTGGCAGTATGTTCCACGAAATAGTGTTGATGACCAGCTTTCAATATCATTCAACGATAAACTCTGGCACTTGATATTCAATAAAATGTACCGCCACGAGATCCCTTGTTTGGTAAAAACCTTGAAAGGAAATTATAAAACAGTAAAATCACGCCCAACGGTCGAATTGATTGACCACCCTCATCGATTTACGACACGTCAGTATAAAATAAAGCCGTCTACTCGTAAGCTAGGTAGGTAGTTCGATTCGTCTCGCATCTCAGTATAATATTGTAGGACGAACGGAAAGAATAAGTTGTGTAGGCAGATGGAATTGCGAAAATTGAACACAAATTTGATTCGGTTTGGAAGCCATTTATATGGGTATATAGGTACCTATGATTTTTTTACCTTTTACCTTTGTATTTCAACTCTCTGTCTATACCATCAGTTATCAGTACCTCTCAGATCAGTATACCTTCGATCTTAACATATTTATGATCGAAGAGGTATACTTATAGTATGCCTAGTTGCCTATATAAAACATGTATAGGTATACCTATATAAATATCGGACTGAACATTGAGAAAAATCAAAGCTTTCTTGTTATACAAGAAATAGTTATGTATTCTCTTATTCCCAAACAAAACTTGCCTCACCGTTGGCGTATTTATTTTTACAACCTATAAGGAGATCAAATCTTTGTGTACGATCTTGTAATAAAAAGATAATCTTCCGAAGTGACCTGGAATGTTGATAGTGGCGTTATTTCTGCTATTTAGCGGCTGGCACGGGGCCAGATGTGGTCTCGTAGCACTCGTGACTACTATAGCGATATGCTATGGTGCTTGGCGAAACGTGCGTGGGTCGTGGCCATTGCCTAGTGACCACTCGACTTTATCACAATTTATTCGATTACCCAGACCCGGGTAGCTTTGGAAGCAGTGATGGCTCAGTGGCATTGGCTATGGACTGCCGCGCAGCATGTCATGGTTCACCGCATCACCGCATGGTGGAAGGGCATTTTGCGAATGCCCACCTGGCTAGCAACCACGCTCAAGTAGAAAATCTGTCGCCAAGCACCTAACGATTTTTCCGGCAGCAGTCCTTGAGAGCCAGTTAAATTAAAGACACATGAGACTTAACAACTATGTCTCAAGGTGACGGGCGCAGTTAAATTCGTGATTTGTGGCGAAATGCATCTGTTATAGGCAGAGGTTAGTCCGCTTCATCAGACGGGCCTCGAGCTTGTTCCGTCACAATAACATAAAAAAATTTTAGTAAAAAAGTTGTAAGGTTAAAAATGTGTAGGTATGAATTTTTTAAAATTGAAAAATATATTGGTTTGGAATGCATTCATGAATGATGTACTTACCTATCGAAGTAAGAAGTGGCTGGTGTTGGGAACGTTGTGTGCAGCACTAGACCAGCAATAAGAAATATGCCCAACCACAAGAAGAACACAAATAACAAAAACAGTTGAGCCTAGCAATCATGTCACGGCATTGTTATACGCGGGCTTGCTTCTGTTTCATCGGTGAGGTAGAGCCAAGCTTGAAAGTTGAAACTATCTGCTTCACGCAATAGTGCTCGAGTAGAATATCTCGTTTTTTTACTGCTTACATGTTTTCACAGTGTAACAGCTGTCACGTCAAAGAAAAACCACTTTAATTGTTTCCCACAGTTAGTGGAACATGCTTAAAAAACTGGTACCTAGTTACCGGAAAGGCATTTAATCCATAAAAAAATGCCTTTTATTATGGATATTATTGTTATTAATGTATTATGAAACGAATCATCCTGTTTTCAACGGTTTCAGACGACTACTCAATTTAAGGTTAGTTTGATTGGTGTATATTATTAAATTAATCGTATTTTTAATATGTAAGTGCCTAGTGTGTCAATTTTAACGTTAAACCATCTTACCCTTGGACTGCTTGCTAAAAATAACAAAAATACTACCTACCTACGTTAATTCATGCTTTTGTTGACAAATATAAGTGAGTAAGTACCTATGTATATAAGAAAAAAATCAAGAAACTTTATTTTTGATTGTTACAGATTGTTGCAAAGGTTGCCAAATGATGGCACGTGTCACGTGACGCAACAGTCTGCGCCCCCGGTGCCCCCGGGCCCCGGCGCGCGTCGGTTCCTTTGATGTTCTCTTTGTAAAGTAATGGATTGGCCAATGGCAATGTTGTCGCCTGTGATGTCGCCGATGAAAAACTCGCCGACAAAGGGCTCAGCGGTAGCACAAAGGTATCGATATCATTTAAATCTCTTTGACTGTAGCCGATGCGTTCATCCCTTTATAGGAAAAAATGCATGGACATGGGAACAGAACAGAATGTTGTCAAAAAGGAATCGTGCTAATATGAGGAATATCTGTTCCTTGTTATATTTCTGCAGTAGTTTAATAAACTTTCAACATACATACCTAGGTAGTGAATGTGTCATTTTTTATGCTTGATAGGTTAGTCTTTACCACTATCTCACCTGATGGTAAGTGATGATGTGGTCGAAGATGTTGTTCAGACTAACCTAGAATTGTCATGTCCTAAGATAATATCGTAATCTAAGATTTTTAAGTTTAATTACTTGCTGTTGATTCAACACAATACAATTAGGTAATAGTAGATTATGATACAAGTGAGCTAAGTTGCTCACGAGTTTCATACGTACTTTTTCAACACCCTTGCGAGGAAAAAAATATATATTGCACAAATGCGATAAAAACAACATACGAAAATTATGGAAAATAGCGCGCAAGTTTTTTTTTGCGCGCTGCAAATGTATGATGTTTCATTACATAATTATAAACCTCTTTGATGTTACAAATCTGTATTACCTGGTTAAATTGAAAACGCTCTCTCACATATAATTTACAGTTAGGTACTAACTTTGTAGGGATAAATTACCCGATTAAATTTGAAAATGCTCTGTTTACTCGCATATAATTTGCAGTTAGGTACTAACTTAACTTTGTAGGGCTAATTCTATTACGCACTAGTGTATAATATTATTATGCATGAGGGTGTTATATTATAGTTCGGTTTATGGCGCTAAGAACGATATAATAAAGCTCACTTTACGAGCAAGGATGTTGAAAATATAATTTTTAAGGGTGGTTTTAACACACTTGTCTAACTACCTTAAAAGTAAGTAATTTTGGAAAGTCAACGACACTTTTTTATTTGGTTAAGTAAATTAATTAATAGATTGAAAATAATCAACTCTCTTCATATCACATCAAAAGCCGGAAGACCTTGTAGACTTTTATGACTACCTATGTAAACATTTAAAAAATCAAACTTGTGAATAATAACTTACATAATGGGTAATATATTTTCACGTAGGTACCTAATGATTATATTGATTCACTTGACACTAGGCGCTCGAGGCTCGAGCATATAACTTAGTAGGTAATCTGTACTATAACTATAACAGGCGAATCGATTACTACGAAGCATTCTTTAATATACACACATATACATACATAAATAAAATTACGCCTCTTTCCTGTTGGGGTAGGCAGAGACCACAGATTTCCACTTACTACGATCCTCACATATCTCTTTCGCTTCATCTATAGTCTACACTCATCAATCCTTTCATACATGAGCATCGGCTTAAGGTACTCCTGACTTGGCCTTTTTTCAGAAAGTCTTCAATATAATTTCGGAACGTTCGCCATAGGTCTTCCCCTTCCAACACTTCCGTTCACTTGTCCCATGTATACCTGTATAGTCATTCTTATTTAATTCATTCTCTCAACATGTCCAAACCATCTTAACATACCTTTCTCGATTTTTGTCACTACATCCTCATTCACCACATCGTTCCCTAATCACACTATTGCATATACTGTCACTCCGTTTGACTCCAATCATGCTTCTCAATGCTCTCATCTCCACTGCATTTATTCTACTTTCATGCTTTTTCTGCCATACATAGTAAAGGTTGGTACTACAACCATTAGTGTCGGAACCGACATTCCTCCAGGAACAGCCAAACGAGCCTTCTGAGACGCCTTCTGACTGTTCTGCGCGCGCAATGCTCCGTTCACCATGTTTCCAGCATTCACTCTCTTTTCTATATCACTTTCACACTCACCATCTTTTGTAAACATAGATAGTGAGTATATAGCATACATTAGGTACATAGTCTTTACTAATATATCTCCAAGCGATGGTAACTATTCGTATGATCCATGATTTCTTTCAGCATTCGGTCACGTAACATAGAGCGTCGTATTCTCCTGACTTGTTGTATTATACAATATATTATATAATATTCAGGGTCAACCTTTTCATAAAATCAATAAATAGTATGACATTGGTAATGGTGTAGTTCGGACCTGTCTTCTGAGAACTTTGCTGTCTTATGATTTTTTATATTATTAGTCCTTCAAACTTAAAATATGTTTTTCAACACCCTTGCTCGTAAAGTGAGCTTTATTATATCGTTCTTAGGGCCATAAACCGAACTATAACACCATAGTAGAAATAACTCTTTCTACTATGATAACACCCTCGTGCATAATTATATGCGAGTAAACAGAGCATTTTCAATTTAACCGGTTAATTACAGATTTGTAACTTCAAAGAAGTTTATTTATATGCAAACAACCATCATACATTTGCCGCGTGCAAAAAAAAAAACTTGCGCGCTATTTTCCATAATTTTCGTATGTTGTTTGTATCGCATTCGTGCAATAAATATTTTTTTCCTCGCAAGGGTGTTGAAAAAGTACGTATGAAACACGTGAGCAACTTGCTCCTTACACACTCGGCTGATTTACGCCCTCGCCTTGTTGTTTATTGTAATGTAATAATTGTTTGTTTTATTGTAAGTTTAATGGCATAATTATTTTCAAAGCTATAAAACACTAATAAAAAAAATATTTAGAAATGATCACAAGATACACATAACATAATAAACACCAGAATAAAATATATTACATTTAAATAATTTACATATTCACTATTTTAACTTTATGTAACTGTTTACACTACAATTATATTAATCATATAATTAGTAATGTTATGTATGAAATACCTATTATACATAGGAGTATAAAAAATGCCAGTCTATTAGAATGACAACAAATTTTTATGACAAGTGACGTATGTATGCGGCATAATTTTTGAAGCAATGACAGCCGAGTGGTAATAGCTATAGACTGCTTTGCCGCATGTCCAAATTGGACAGTCCAATAATGTCCATGGTTCGATCCCCACCGCGCCGGCTTCTGCTTCGCCGCATGGTGGAAGAGTATTTTGAGAATGCTCGCCTGGCTAGCTACCACCCTCAAGACGTAGAAAATCCGTCGCACGTCCATTGACCGGTCAATGCGCACGTCTCACGTAAGTATTCGTTACTTTCGTAATCAATGTAAGGTACTACTTATATAATTTTATATTATTTATTGTTAGTAAGTACCTAACAATGTTTAAGCTATGTCTTCATGAGCTTTACCTAGGTACCACTTCGTGGATAAAATCTTTAGCGAATAGTTATGTGTAGCTTTTTATTAGTAGGTATTTCGATTTCCGGTACTTTAGGTAAGTACCTATACCATTACCGCAAAAGCGACCTTAATAGAATTTACCTTCAATAATAGGTAAGTACATAAAGGTCTGGCAAACCTACACCTTACATTATTTAATGGACTCGCTATTTGTAAACGAGGAAACGAAGGTAAGGCTAGTTGTTAAAAAGAATACAAAAAATGGGGCGGCCCTGCCTGGGGCTGCGCCGCGCGGCACGGCTGTGATGCGCGGCTGGCTGATTCTCATCTCGTTTCTTTTGATGTGCCGCTCGGTCCTCGCGCTCGCTGGCTCGCTACAAGCGCGTTAATTACATTCAATAATAACATTTGAATTTAAATGTGATGTGCTGTTAATGGAAAGTCGAAAGTTAACTCAAGAGACCTGGCAAAAAATAGTAGGATTATTTATTTTATTATGTAGGTACGTACCTACCTACCTATGTAGACGTATAATACGTAAGTATTTTCATCTACTTATACAGTATTATTATTAGTCTTGATTTTTTGTTTTTAATAACCGTCTATTATTTTTTCATTAGCCGTAAGAAAAATAGCGAAGTAGGTAGGTATATGAATGTCCGTATAGGTCCCTAGATGCAAAAGTTATTAACGATTTTAACCAATCGCGGTTAAAATATATTTTTGATCAAATGATCCTAATGTTACCCAAATGTCAGTCAGTAATAAACCTGCCATAAAGAAGTAGGTAACAGGCTAATCCAAAGTTTAGTCTCGGTGTTAATTTTACTCCTACGCGCCACGGTCAAATGCCTAGGTTTAGTCTAGGATTAACATGACATACTTATAGCCTCAAAACCAAAAGTTTCGTTATACTTAGGTAGGTACTTATTTATTTTATTGAATTTAGAGATGCGAGAAAATCATGTGGAAAACTGCTCTTGTACAAGATATAGAGGAAATTGAGATTCTATACAAAGACCTTAGAAGATTGAAAATCTCGCGATTAATCGAACAGCTATTCCTTTGGAATCTTAACCAGTGTTGCAGTTTTAGCGCATTAGACGCCAGATCCAGTACAATTTTAGGGTCTCTAGTCTCTCTCTCTAGCTCTAGCTGGCTCTCTAGGGTCTCTAGCTCTAGGATAAAAAAAGCGCTAGAGTCATCAATGTAATTTAAAAAACAGTTTTTAATAACATCGATGTCTCTAGCACTTTTTTTCTAAAACTACGCGCTAAGAAATATGTAGTGGAATCTGGCGCAAAACTTTATACTTGTTATTAGCATTGATAAAATATTAACACTGTGGTATGGAATTAAATTCGTCAAATGTCGCTTCTACATTCAAATGCACAAGTAGAACGAATCTTCATCTTTCTAAACATTGTTGAATGTAAGCGTCGTAACCGGAAGTTTGCTAAAACAAAGAACTCCGTTGTAATCATATGTCATCATCACATCAATTGAAAATTGTAAAGCTTAGCTGCCACATGTACCTATGACCAACCTGAAAATGTCCTTACAAAGTTACCAAAAATTGAAATGAAGATATTGTGGAATTACATGCTGTGGAGTAGCTAACATAAGTTAAAAATATGAAAATGTCTTTATTATAAAGATTCTTTTATACCTACCTTATTTTTATTTTCACAAATTGTTAAGTGGAATGTGGTGCATTCTATAAATAGTTTTTTTTGCAAGATGTATAGCGCGTTTTTATATGTGTCTAGTGCATTTTATTTTCGTTAAACAACAACACTGATCTCAATTTTCCAAAGCAATAGGTATCATATTATTAAAAACGTTTTATTTCGTGATTAAGGGCGTGGTGGTATATCTCTATATCCATATCTCCAAGTTTTGACTTTCATCATCAGAACATGGGCTCGAGAAAACGATAATATTGTCTGCAACCCTAAAATGGCCTGAAAGTTCTTCGAAACAGTTATAGTGGCCTAGTGGCAATGATTATGGACGGCCGAGCAAATGGTCCATGGTTTAAATTCCGGCGCGTCGGGAATGAGCTTCATCGCATGGTGGTAGGACATTTAGCCTGTCTAGCTACCACCCTCAAGTAGAAAATCTGTCGCCAAGCACCTAAAGGTGTGTTTTGGTATCTGTGCTTGAGAGCCAGTAATTCTAGGTTAGCCTGAATAACATCCTAGACCACTTCATAACTTACCATCAGATTAGATAGAGGCTAACGGTGTGTTCGGTCCGGCAACTGTCCTTGAGAGTCAGCTCCCATTCTAGGTTGAGCCTGTTTACCATCTTTGATCATATGGTCACTAACCAGTTTGTAAACAAATGGTTTTGGTTATCGTGAAATTAAATTAAATGTATTTAAAACCTACATACCCTTATTTCTCTACCTCGGCACAACGAAGTTTTGAAATTTTGCATTAAAAGTTTGGATTAAATAAACATGTTAGAACTTACCACTATACGACGTAAAAATCACTAATCATTATTATGTTAGTTCTCCTGACTAATAAGCCGTTGACAACGCCATGAAAATGAGGAGAAATAATTGAAATGTAAAATTCTAATAATCATTACTGTTTATGTTGTTTAAAATTATTTTAAATTAATGTTTTGCCACAGTTTGGCAAAATGTATCACTTTGCAAAATCATTATTCCATCCTTTGTACCTAAATTTTATGCGAATAAACGATATTCTATTCAATCGGGCATGTTTACTCCCTTTATTTTAAATGTACGTAGTATTACAGAGTTAACTTCTCCGAGCGTAAGAAAGGAATAACAAAAGAGTAGAGCTTTTTATTAATAAGGCTGTTAGGGCCACCTCCGCCACCTGCTCTATTGCAATACAACACTCTCTGAACTTCGGCACTCTTCCACTTCGCCCTACTGATTTGCTCAATCAGCTCACTCCCGTGACGTGTGGACGCGACAAACTGGAGTTACTTACTCCAGTGGGGAACAGAGAACGTTACCTCTATTCCTCCTGGTGGCCTATTAGGTTCCCCGATGCCAAAGGCTAATAAATATTAAAACATTAATTGTATTAAAAACATTTTTTTGCAAACCAAGTACCTACCCATTCTCCCGGCGGCGAAGGCAGATTAGTTATCCAGTATCTGGCCGAGTCACTATCCGTTTCATCTCTACTTCTGTTCAATATGTAGTTTGTAACGGAAAATAAAACAAAACAGGAATTTAATAAAGTTTATTGATGTACGCGATGCATGTGGCAGCTACGACCTTTTGTTTGTCCGAAATGCGCGAAAATTAGAGAAAAGCAAAAGCAATCCCTTTTCACATGGATGTGATTGCCCGGCTTTAATATTTTTAAACACCAATCGTTTAAGGTACGTTATCGTTGAGGAATTCCGTAAAATTATTTAAGGAAGTACCTAAGCACGTATTTCGGAGAAATTTAGCATGCATGTTCTTGTGCCTAATATCTATAATATCTATCTCGTGTGCCAGTTTTCGAGTTCCGTTAAATGATATAAAAAAACGAAAATGGTTGCATTCTTCTCTTCACATTTAAGAATACAATAAATTATAGATCGAAAACTACCAAAAGCCTCCCTAGATCTAAGGATATTCATGTAAAATTTTACACAGTTTGAACTCTTATTATTATTACATACTACATAGGTACCTATTTTAAATATTGTGTATGTAGGTATAATAAACATAGTACCTATATATATATATATATGGTACCTACGATTTTGCTAAATCAAATAACGATTTTGGGAAAAGCAGTTCATCTTCAAAGAATCTTAAATCAGGGAATCGCTCCAATAACTACCTTGTAGGTACCTATCATAAGTAGGCATGTACTTACTTTGCCAGTGACTTCGGTACATGTTACCTATAATAAATTGGGACCCGAACTGATTTCGTCTTTCGTTTTGATTTCATGGATAATTATTCAATTTGATTTTACTGTTTGTGCTCGCACTACTTCACTCTTGTCATGTAAAAAACCGGCGACAAATTGACTATTTCGAGGCGTGGCGTGGCCAGCAGCGGAGGCGGCGCGGCAGTCAAAGGCCCGGCGTGATCAAAGGAACCGACATCGGACGGCCTCGTCTTTGATCTCGCCGCGCGAAGTGCAAATTATGTTATAAAAGACAGTGAGTGGCGAGGCCGCTGCCTGGTGCACTACTAATTAAATTCAACCCGTTGCGTTATATGTATGGCGCCCGCGTCCACGGCCGGCGCCGCCACGTTTGATTTGATTACATCATTACGAAGTAAGTACTTACACTAACATTATCTTCTGATCTGATTGTAGAATCAGTCAATCACATTTGAAGCGCTAGTAGCGAAGTTTGCTTACCTACAGCTATGTTGATCAACGTCCGCCGCGGTCATAACTTGGATGGGTGACCGCTAGTGACATTACTAGGTACTTACTGAGCGCTTCCGTGTTTTGTTTCCGATTGTTATCTTAGGATGGCAGTTGGTATAGCATGGTGCTAGGGCATTATGCGAAAGCCGGCTGGCTAGCTACCACCCTAAAGTAGAAAATCTGTCCCCATGCAACTAATGGTGTGTTCTTTGAGAGCCAGTAATTCTAGGTTAGCCTGAATAATATCATCGACCACATCATCACCTACCATACCATCATGTGAGATAGTGGCCAAAGGCTAGCCTATCAGCTATAAATAAAAAAGGTTAATTTTAACTTCATTGAATAAATGTCTTAACGTATCTAGGTAGGTATAACGTATCTAATCCGAATTACCTTCGGCAAGTTGAATATTGTTAATTTAGAAAAGTGTGTAGTTTCTAAGATTTTTTTAACTAATTTTCATAGTATTTTTCACGATTTGCACGTATCACCACAGGTACCTACCATAAACGTTCTGACAGGTTTTACAAATTATTTATCGTTGCGAGTAAGTAGGTAGTAAGTACTTTATTGTCTATATCACACGACCCGACAACGCAAATCTAGGCGCAATGAATTAAGTGCGGAACGATCAGGTTGCGCATTTCGCAGAAGAATAAAACGACTTATATTCGCCGGTGCAATTTATGGGCATTACACATTGTTCGTCTGTAAACAACAACCGGTTCTAAGATGGTAGGTTTTGTTTGGGCATTATTTTGCGGCCTTAGTGCGGATAGGGGCGGCGCGGCGCGGTGCGCCGGCGGCATCGCGGCATCGGAAGTCGACCAAACGAATTGAGGCCTAACGACAAGAATTAACAACATGTAGACATGACACTAAATATTATTTTCTTAATTTGCATACTTTTACTAGGTAGGTACTTACTACATATATTCCAAAATTCGCGAACACCTATGATGAAGGTATAAAGTTTAGCCACTAACTAGCAACAAACGCCAACAAATATTAGACAGGCAAGGTTACTGTAATGATGTATATCTAGAAGCTTATACCTGCAACCAAAAAAGTAATGCACAATGAATAAAAAACGCAATCATAATTATATAAATATCTGAAACAGGTGATCTATAAACCAAGCTGACGATTTTCTTACTGAGTGGTCAAATTAAACCTGGGGGCCAACTATCACCTCTTATAGTAATAATAACTTAATATTACTGCTACATTTTATACCTCCACGTCAATTAAGCAAGCTTACAAACGGTAATGGAATCGCTCGTCGTTTTGACGACGACGTTACAACAAATTGTTCACTCGTTTAGTGAACTCTGACGTACGAAGTATTCCTACTGTTCCAACAACAAAAAATTCTTCATGTTTATTCAGCAGATTTAAACTTGATTTTGATTATCTTGTAATCGTTTTTCTAAAGTGCAAGATTTATGGAATGAAACCTTAAATATCATATATATTAATTGCATAACTCAAAATTAAGAAATAAAGATACAGCAAGGGATCAAACGAACGTAAGTATTTCACATTTGCCTCGGTGCAGGCTTAAGAAAAAAGGATGGAAGTGTGCGTCCCTTAACGATAGTTTGCACCTTACCTGACGTTGTGAAAGAGACGACGGGAAAGTATTTAAACCTTCACCTATTACGATTTGGTATGTGTCTGGGCCACATGAAAGCCATTGTATGGATATCTGATCCACAAAGCAGCCATCAATGCCATACTCGCTTTCTCTATGAAAACGAGAAGCTGAACAGTGTACTCATTACATTTACAAAACGCTTATAATTATGCACAGACAGACGTGTCAACGTGGAAAGGATAATACTCCGTCCCTCTTCTATCTACAAATCTCCCTGCAACTCTGCGCTAGATCATACAGCAGACTGAGTATAATTGGCAATAATATCTAGATTTTTGGACTATTCAAATAGCTTTGATTTAATCGAAACCTGGGCGATACTTCAACGATGCCAAATCGAGTGTATCGAAGCGCTGAAAAGTTTGTATAGAAACTCCACCGTGTCGATTCGAGACATTCGAGTACAAGACATAAGCACTGAACAAATCCAACTGCAAGAAGGCGTAGACAGGGAGACGTCGTTTCTCCGAAAATGTTCACGAACGCGTTGGTCGTTATTTTAATTGCTTAAATTGGAACCAGTTCGGCATCAACATCTGTGGTAAATACATCACTCGCCTTCGTGTTGCTGGTGGTATAGTTATTATGACCGAGTCGCTTGAGGAGCTTAGACTCGGTACTACTACTCGGCTGAGCAACCTCAATAGAGTTTCCCAGCTGGTGGGTCTGAAAATGTATATGGAAAAGACGAAAATTAAGTATAATGTCCATGTTGCACCCATACCAGTATTGTTGAGAATGATTCTCTCGGAAGTTTTTGATTGTTATATATATCTAGACAGACTGTCCAGTTAGGTAGATCCAATTTCAACAAAGAGGTCAACTCGGTTGGGCAGCGTTCAGGATATTACGCGACAACTTCTTGTCTTACATCTCGCAGAGTGTGAAGATGTTTCCAGAGATGACTTATGGTACTGAGAACTATGGCCTTGATGGACAAATTTAGTCAAAGTCAAGATCATTTATTCAATTTAGGCGTCTACGACGCTCTTATGAAGGTCGATTACAAATTTTAGTATTGAAATATTCTACATTGTACTGCCACGTTCAGCAAATAAATTGTATGGAGCCACTGCGGGCAAGAAACTCGGGGCCATTCTTTTAAACATCTGTTAACAATGTGTTACATACTTACTATATACTAGAGTTATTACAATATTTGTTTAAATTATGTAGGTGACAGGCAATAGCTTGGCGGAGGCGGAATTGTCCAGGCATTTTTGTCGTTTATGTAATCAGAAACTGTGTAATAGGATTTTTTAATCAATATGTTTTTCACATGCATTTTGAATTTCCCCTCTGTGAGCGTTGTAATATGTTTGGGAACTTTATTATAAAACCGCACACAATTACCTAACAAGGACCTTTTATTTGTCTTTGCTAATCTAAAACCTGGCACCGCTATTTTATCTTTATTCCTAGTATTGTAATCGTGATTGTCACTGTTTAATTTAAATTTACTCAAATTTTTACGAACATACATAATATTTTCAAATATATACAGACTTGGTAAAGTTAAAATATCAATTTCTTTAAAAAGATCCCTCACAGATTCCCTAGGACCCATTTTATATATGGCTCGAATTGCACGCTTTTGTATGATAAAGATTGTCTCTATCTCAGCAGTAGTTCCCCACAGCAATACACCATACGACATAATACTGTGGAAGTACGCGAAATAAATTAGGCGAGCAGTAGCTACGTCTGTTAACTGTCTTATCCTAAGAACTGCATATGCAGCAGAACTAAGTCTTCCGGAGAGATCATGTATATGTGGATCCCATTGTAAAGTGGAATCCATTTTGATTCCCAGGAAGACTGTCGCTTTGTCAATAGAGAGTTTATCTGGGCCAAGCTTTATGTTTGGTTCAACATAAGGAACATTTGGTAAAGAAAACTTGAAACATTTCGTCTTTTTTGAATTTAGGAGAAGATTATTAGCGGCGAACCATTTACAAATCTTAGATAATACATTATTTACATGCGTCAGTTCACTGTGTTTCCTATCTACTTTAAAAATCAGAGAGGTATCGTCTGCGAATAAAACAATATCGCAGAAATCATTGACCATGCAAGGCAGATCATTAATATATGTTAGAAACAGAAAAGGTCCCAAAATTTATCCCTGTGGTACTCCCATTTTTACCAATGACCCGGAAGAAGTATTGCCATTTATTCCAACCTTCTGTAGCCGGTCTGACAGATACGACTCTATAAGATTCAGAGCTTTTCCACGAATACCATAGTGGGAAAGTTTACGAATCAGAGTGCAGTGCTCTACACAGTCGAGCACTGCACTCTGATACTTTAGAATCACTCAACGAGTTATTGGGACGCTGTATGCACGGAGTTTCTTCGTTTGCCGAAGAACCGAAGTTACCAACATAATTAGCTTTTAGAAATAGTAAGTTGAAGTCGCAATGGGCAGTCCACATTGCTCCACGATTAATTAAGCGAAGAAAAACAAAGGTTCTCTTGTTGTGTCCACATTATACCGAAAGACGTCGTTGGTAGCAAATTTATTTATACGTTATTCCATGGAGATATGTTACCATCCGTTTAATTTAGAGAGTGAATTGCACTGTTTTTTAAGATGAAGATGGTCTCAAATACAGCTCCACACAACAATACACCATACGAAATAATACTGCAAAAATAAATCTCCCAGATGGATCCTCATGGTTACTTGAATCCATTTGAATTCTCTTCTTGCTTTGTCAATAGAGTGTTTAACTTAGCCAAGATGTATTTTTGGTTCTATATTGAGACCAATTCGAGATTAGTTCGGTTTTAACTAAACTATAACTTAATCAAAAATAATTTTCCGTGAAAATAAGCCGAATTATAGTCAAACTGTATTCTATTTTATTCGAGGAACAAGTGAAGTGACCATAGAGAAAAACATTAGAATCGAGAGATCCTCAATGACCATGACTGATCATATATATGAAATACTGATTGTGACAACAAGGGTATTTTTTTTATTGCTATATAATCGACTTTACGTGTGGCGGTATATTATATATATATCGGAGATTTCGTATGGTTTTTTCTCGACAATGTTTTTTAATGGCAAAGCTCTCTCTTAACGTGGGCGTACATGTTGGTATCGTACAAATGAGAAGACACAAATGACTATAAAACACTTGGTTCATCATAGCCATTTGAGTCCTCGCCTTGCAGAAACTTCTCTTATCTCGTGATTCCGTTTAGGTTACCTCGTCATTATTGTGGTACCTCCACTATCACGATGTCATCTTTAAAACACTTGCCTAAGTTCTGCTATCATCTAGCATCATCATGATCACCTTTGTTAACACGTGGCATGGTGAAAAACTATTGTAGAATCTATGAAATAAGATCATCTTCTAATCTTAAAGGCTTATGCCAATATCTTCCAATCATAAAATCACCGTTTCGTAATAGGATCGCACTGATGTAGACTGATTAGTTCACAGTCCTCACGTCATATGTTAACTGTCATAGGTTTCACTACATAGGTGGTGCCTGTTCCGATGGTTGGTAGAAGAGTGCTGAATCAATTGCAGTGTCTAATGAAGTTAGCACTACTGACTGAAATGCCACACTAGAAATAACACCGACAAATCTTAGTGTTGCCAGGCTCGTAGAAAACTAACTCCAGTTACCCAATTGATGTTTTTAAACGTTAGTTATTTGATGGCTTGATGGATGAACGCTGAGAAGAGCCCAATGTGTTGCAGTCTGTGTTACCTACCACCCCAAAGTAGAAAATCTGTCACCAAGCACCTAACAGTGCGTTCCGGCAGTAGTTCTTACGATCCAGTAAAATTACAGGCACATGAGACTCAACACTGCGCTCGCCACCCTGAGATGACGGGCGTTGTGTAGTTCGTCACTTGTGACGAAATACATCTGTTATACCACTTAACATCAGGTGGCTCTCGTGCTTGTGCCGTCAAAATCACAATAAAGAAAACTAACGTAGAATGGATACTGGCTCTCAAAGACAGCTGCAGAAACACACAGGTGCTTGGTGACAGATTTTCCACTTGAAGATAGTAGTTAGCTACGCGGGCATTCTGCCACAAAGCAAAATGCGCTACCACCATATTGATAGACATACCATTCTAAAATGACAACCAGGACCAATGACTCCACTTCCCCTCAAAGCACGGAAACACTGACTTTTTTTTGTAGTAAATGCCACTAAAAACTATCCATCCAAACAACTCAACCGCTTAACTCAGTGTTAAGGTTAATTCCACTATAACGTCAAAGTTAAAGTAAAGCATATTATTACACATATGCACAGACGCTGTTTTTCAGTAATTTAACCTTCGTTCCCGGTTTGACAATACAATACAAAACTCTGTATTGCACACCAAAACTACATTAAATAGCAATGTTAGTAAACAGTAATACCATGGGCGGTCTTGACGCATATAGAGATTTCTTCCAGAACACCTTTGTATTGTCAGCATCACATTTGAAGATACATGATGGTAAACAAAGAATAAAAAAATTTAATATGCAATTACAAAAAAAAAAAACGATAAGTGCGAGTTGGACTCGCGCACCGATGGTTCCGTACAAACCTGTAGGCAGTACAATTTTTTTCGTTATGAGTGTTATTAGACGTTGCTTCGTACCAAATTTCAAGATTCTGAGTTCACGGGAAGTACCCTGTGACGTTTCAATTTTATTAATTTATTTAACTTTTATTAATTTTTAACTCGCACTTCTTCGGTTTTAATTCCTTGCGAGTGTCCAAAATTTGCGACATAAACTTGATTGCGTTGGCTTTGAAGTTTGATTTTATCATAGCTCCAAGGAACAGTAGAGTAGGTATTTGATATATGACTTTTAGCGTGATACCTCGACGCGGATTCGAACCCGCGTCCATCCACCCCTGTAGCCGGGGTATGTTCTAACCAATTGAGCTAACATGTCACAATGACTCATAACTCTAATTTTTGCTCTCGTTCTTCAACCATCGTATCAGGATGGAGCGACTCCTTGATTTTGTACATACACCATTGTGATAAATATTTTACATAAGTACGTAAGTTCATATATAATACTTGATATAAACCAAATATACATATTAACAAACAAATTCATACAAATATAAATACCTATATCCCGATGTACATGCTCTAATTAATTTCATTACTTTTAACCATCCTAAGGGACGGTGCGGCCTGTCCCCAGCAGCGATTCACCTATGTTAAAATCAAACTATTTTAAGCCTTCAGTGTCATTTATCATCAGTGCCTATTATACTGTTAAAAATCTGCATATGCCATGTCTACGTGTTTTATGACCATGTCTGAGGTCGGTTGTTGTTTGTGTGGAACGAGACGAGGGCAGCGCGCGGGCGGGACGTGACGGGACGATCGAGAGTCGAAGAGAGCCGCGTGCGTCGACCCGCGGCTAGCTTTGATCATGTCATGCCGCTGCCGACGACGACTGTCCGCACTCCACACCGCGTTCAATTCGGACACAACACAATCCTTCGTTTTTTTTTTATTCCTGATATCTTAGCCTTTGACCACTATCTCACCTGATGATAAGTGATGATGTGGTCAAAGATGTTGTTCAGGCTAACCTAGAAGTACTGGCTCTCAAGGACAGCTGCCGGAACACACCGTTAGGTGCTTGGCGACAGATTTTCTACTTGAGGGTGGTAGCTAGCCAGGCGGACATTCGCAAAATACCCTACCACCATGCTATAACGACTGCCACCCAAAGACAACAACCGGGACCGACGGCTTAACGTGCCCTCCGAAGCACGGAAACGCTCAGTAGTAATGTCACTAGCGGTCACCCATCCAACTCATGACCGCAGGCGACGCTGCTTAACTTTGTTGATCGGTTGAGAATAGCCAAGTAAACTTCGCTACGAGCGCATCAAATACAGCTTTCAATGGCAATATGCTATGCGAGAGCACATTGTCATAGTAGAAGGAGTGGGGGGCCCTCCACTCTTTCTACTATGACATTGTACACCCGAGTCGTGTTATTTGGCAATGGCAATACCTACATATTATATACTTAGTCGTTTTTTAGGGTGCTTACCATTTAAGTGAGATTCGCTAAAAACGATCACACTCCCAAAAAGTTGTTCCACATGGGTCTTGGCGTTATTTTCGCCTTAAACGCTACATCTAATGTCAAAAGTGACAGAAGTGGCAAATTTTAGTGGCATTCTTAGCGTTCTTATCCAAAAATGGAACGGGGATGACAGTTACAAACGATCACGTGATCACAACCACAGACGCAGAATGTGATCAAATTTATCGAAAATAACGTTCTTAGCGACTAATGGAATATACCCTTAATCAGACGGAGTAAACTGACAGATTGAAATGTCACATTTCAAAATAAAGTTGCCAACTTCAAATCATAGTGATGTCTCTAGTTTTGTTTTATGAGCGGAACTAGAGTGTGTTGGACATATAATATTTGTAATCCCTATACATTGTATAAATTGTTGCTGTGCTGCAATCTCATAAACAACCTATGTTATAGTAATATATAAATCGCTTGTATAGTAAAATCACTCTTAGGACAATAATTATTACTTTTACGAAGATTATGAAAAAATTATACAGCTCACTGAAGTGACGAAGTGAGAGAAATAAATTATTTTACCACAGCACTATTTTGTATCGTCAAAAAGTAGCAGCACCCGTAATGTCACTTTACTCCGTCTTATTAAAAATCCAACTATAGGTATAATTTATCTAAATCTACCTATAGCCTTAATACCCTATAATATTACGGCCTTATATCACCTGACGCCACTATCGTTATTTTCGATAATTTTGACCACATTTTGTGTGAACCATAGACGCAAAATGTGTTCATAGTTATGGAAAATAACGATAGTGGCGTCAAGTGGAGTACGCCCTACATGTTTTGGGCCTATGCCACTAAACCCCAAAGCCATTGTTCTCAAAACTCTGCGGTACGTACATTCATTCCACCTGGAACCCCAAAGCGATTTTAGGTATCAAATTCAATCAAAAAATATTTCGATACTTCAATTCCACTTCAACCCCAAAACAGTTTTGGTAGAGTCAACAGCAAAATTGCAAGATGCATGAATAAAATAATAGTATGTGCGCATAAAAAGTAAATTGTTTGGAACGCGCCATTTATTGCTCTCTTATTCATAGTTTAATTGTGGAAATAAATAAATATAATAATAAAATAAATAAAGTTTTTTAAATCAATACAACTTGTACACACAGTAACATCAGGTTCTCAAAGTGTGCAAGCACAAAATCGAGCGAAGCAAAATTTGTTTCGTGATTTGTTGTTCACAGTAGCAAACTAAATTTTCAATAAGTCTATAAATAAATCAACTTAAACATATTATATAGTACTAACTTGAATTTTCAATAAATATTAAATTCGTAGCCGAGCTAGAACCAGCCTCACACTCATCTTTCTCAGGTTCATGCATCTTTAGGAACTAAATACTGTTCTAACCAACCACAGACAACATAAACTGTGTCCCATACACGTAACAGTATTAGCAAGAGAGCAAGTTACAAAAATGCATCCTAGAAGCCCCGGTAACTGTAACTGTATCAGCCAGATTTTCCACTGCAGAACACAGCCTCCGCCATTAGGGGGGGCGGTGTTGCATGCGTCTTGGCGATCGCAGTAACAGCAGATATCAGTTCCTCCGAAGGTGCTGCTGCCCACCTTCCAGTTTTTACCTTTAGTCGCCTTTTGTCGTAAAAGCACAGGTAGAAAGACATTCTTACCCAGCACCCCACGGAGTAGAAGACTCCTACACTCCTACCTCCTATACATAGGAAATCATCATCAGATTAGTTGGAGAGCAGGAGAGCACGATATGTTTCTGCATACACGCGCGAGGCGTTGTCGTCGTCGCATCGGCGATGTTTTCTTTGTAATTTTATATCTGCATAAGTAAATATACACTACCTATATTACATACCTACTCGTAAATAGAAACGTTGAATATAATTCTATAGTAGGTACTGGACGAGTCCCAAATCTAATCCAACTTAGAAATGGGTTGATAACTTGATATGCTAAGAGCATTATGCAGTATACTTACCAATCTACCCATTCTGGCGCCGAAAGAAATAATATTGAACTCTGCACGAAAAGCCTTGAGAAAAGTCACAGCTGAAAATCAAATAACAAACAAAACATGTTTTAACGATTCACTATTCGAATCAGTACAAATATAAAGAAGACAGCTGACGCGGTTGTCATCAAGTACCTACGTACCTAATAAATATTTTAACGAACTTATTTTGGCATTGAAACTGTAATGTGTCAAACAATTTAAATGTTCAGTATCATAAATTTCAAGAAAAGCTCGTATTTAACTTCTCAGACGGCTGATATTCTTTACAGATAAACGTTTATTTAATTTCACGACCGAGATAATTATCTGAAAGGAAGTGCGTGGTTACCTAATTATATTGTATGGTTATAACAATAAAAAGATTGACTATCAACAAACTTCAACCAGTTTTAGTAGTGGCCGCTCCATCAGATTACAGAAGGTAAGTAGGTGGGTAACTGAGTACCAACCTTAGGCTAAAGTAACCTAAGTAGGTACCTACTTACTTTGAAATAAAAAACAAGAAAAAACTTATAAAAACAACTTGTAGAAGTCTGTGTTGGTGAGAAGCCTATTGAGTTCAGAATTTCATCGGTTCCAATGTTTTTTTTTATTTTCACTTCTGGACACTATAGTGTCCAGTTATACTCACATCGCAATAGTATCTTTCACCATCGCATCGGTAAGAGTTGCAATTTCTCATCGATGCATACATAATACGTATACATATAGGCGTATCGGAATATACTGTTTTCAGGTAACGTACCTAAGTACTAATTGAGAGCTAACTTCTACTTGATCGATGTTGGTGAAATTCAAAAGGGACCTTGAAGATGCACTCTATCTACCCAACGCAAAAAGAACCATCAAGATGGATGATCAAATAAAGACATGCGAGGTCAAACATTGAAAAAAAAATAGGTACGTGTTGAATTGAGAATAGTTTTGCTTTATTTTGGAACTCGGTTTTAAAAATTTCGGATGTTTCAACTGCGCAATTTTTTTTTTGCGTAAAAGTGTAAAAGTAATAGTGATAAAGACATATTGTATGAGAATAGGCACCTAATTAGAACTGCCTATATTTACAAGCTTTTATTTTGGGCTGCGTAAGAAAATTAAAAAAGTACTAACCACTACGTATATAAATAAGTCGGCGTACTCAGTAGATTTTATGCCGGTTATGGTACCCAAATAATATACCTATCTAGGTATAAAAACAATCATAATCGTCAAGGTGGCTTTTAACTTTTGCTGGATTTCTTCTTCTGCTGCTGCAATTTGAATTTTGAAGTGAGTAAATCTGAACCTATACATCTAAGTTTCACTTTCCAGGTCTCGACATGTTCTGGCAATTTCATGCCGACCATGCATCTTTCTCATCTTACAGAATAAATAATAGTACTACGCCATTTTCGTACTCATCTTTCATTCTTCATACTTGTTATTCGTCCATAAAATGCAACAACTCTCGTGTTGCTTTTTGTCCCCACAGACATAGCCTAAATATCCAAAGAGCAAAATAAATAGTAGTACCTACCTCCCTATTACGCCATTTTCATACTCTCCATTATTTCCTACAGAACTCAGGTACAGAATAAACAGCACCTCAGGGGCCCAACTCCCGCCTTTTAAAAACGATTATGGATAACCAACATCATTATTTCAAACTTAAAATATTGATACTAAGAGTCATACCACGGCCTTCACGAAACAACAATGTTCATATAGCGATATCTCTATCGCACAAATGTCTTGATTCAATGCATGCAGCCCGCTCTTACGTTGCAGTTCTAATGTAATTTTACTATAGTGACATGTGGTAGTGCAAAATAAAATTGTTAATGTACGGTTAAAATAAGACTGAATTAAGAGATGGGAGTTGGCCGTCAGGACTAATTTATTAAATACCCCCACCGAACTAAACGTTGTGAGTTATTATTACCTTATAATAATAATAATAATAGTGTTAACTTACCGTGTCAATCTGTATAGGTACCTACACAATTAATAGAACAAGCTCTGGCTCAATCAACGCAATCTTTAAAAATATAACACTTGAAAATGGTGACCTTGTTAAACTGTCAAAATAACTATTATAAAGACACGTGAAAACCCTGAATAAGATGCCAGACAGGAGATCCGATACAAGTGTTACTTGGAAGCGCTATTTCCGACGTTCTAGGAACATGTCCAATATATTTTCACTACAATAAGAATTGAAAAACAACGATGCGTGACAGGTAGGACTATTCTTACCACGGCGTGTTATTATTTTATTGCTTTTTTCTATAATAAACGATTTCATTTGACTAAAGATGTTTTGATTTAAGTATGTACATTTTATGATTATTTATACTTCGTCGTAGGCTAATATAACAAGCATATGTAGTCGATAAAAGATTTATCCGAATAGCTGACCTAGCTTTTCCTAGGTAGATCGATTTTTCCCAGAATTCATATTCTGTACATTTTATAGAAGTCATTAGTGCCGTTCTCGGACAAAGCGATTCTTAGTGCGAGGTAAAGTATGTCCTATTCACCCTTCACGGTTGAGCCGTAAAAGGGACAGTATGACAGGAGCATGTGTTTTTTAGCTTCACTTGTATCGTGCGCCGTACTCACATACTTACAAAGATCGAATTACTAAGCATTACATGCGTGATGAAAAAAAAGTTTACTTTATAGTTAGTAATTATTCAAACGATAACAATGCTTGAACAATTCCGCCCCACCAAGCTACCACATACCTAGGTAATACCTGGGTTACCTAGGTAAGTAATTTAATCAAATATTGTGATAATTTTATACCTAATAGATTTTGTAACACTTTGTTGAAATACCTACGTATAAAAAGAATCGCCCCGTTATTTGTCCGTTCTTCTCGCTGTGGCTCTACTATACCTAACTACTATAAGACTATTTTGCTGAACGTGGCTTTGGAATGTAGAATAAGTAATTTAATTGTAATTAATACATGTGTGCATCATCATTCATTAGTGTTTGAGTACTTTGATTGAACTATTTGTACACTCCTCTTCATTTTACTATCTCGTTGGTTCTCTTATCATCAGTTATCAGAGTAACCCCTAGTGTTACACAGTCGGCTCAAAAGCAGGATTTCTTTATTTGTTTACTTTTCATTCACTTGAGAAGGATGCCGCTTCGCTATCACATTTTTATCTATCACCTCGTGTAAATAAGTCTGAACCATTGCCTTAAAATAAATAAAGAGAGAATCATTGTGTAAACTTCGTAGGAGTTATAGCGTGTAAATAAAATATAATCGCGGTAAAATATAAGAGGCATATGTTTTCTTACGCACTGTTTACATTTCAGGGCAATGAAATTTTTATAAGATTAAAGAGGCTACCCAGACGAAGAATGAGATAATCGAGCGCTCTCGTGTCATGACTCTTAAACTGAGAGGAGCTACAGTAAACATTTACCGAGACGTAAACAGGATGTAGAGGTAAAGACTTTATATCCTGTGTTGTGTTTGGTTAGGTAAGTACGTTGATTGAGTTCTCCCCGGAACATTTACGGTTTGCGCAACGCGACGGAACGTCGTTGAAAGCCTCCCTTACCCAG
This sequence comes from Plagodis pulveraria, assembly GCA_963890685.1. Classification (NCBI taxonomy): domain Eukaryota; kingdom Metazoa; phylum Arthropoda; class Insecta; order Lepidoptera; family Geometridae; genus Plagodis; species Plagodis pulveraria. Next base: position 20,380,038 of record OY982951.1, on the reverse strand, counting down.
TGGAGGGAGGCAAAGCAAACCCTTCAAATGTAATTGAATTTACCAACATCTTGATAGGGAAATTGCTTTCGTTGTTATTTAATTTGATTATTACCGACTTCAAAAAAGGTGGTATTTAATTCGTCTGTTTTTTTATGTTTGTTACCTTGACTGGGTGAACTGACCCTGATGATTCTTTTTTTATTTGATAGCTGATGCTTGCCGTGGAATCTTATTTATATTTAATCAATATCGGTCTAACTGTTTTTGAGTTGCATTCCAATAACTAAAAAGTATTTTACAATTTTGATGATAGTGATTAACAGTGATAGACAATCGATCCCATAAATATCAAGGGTCACTAAAAAGGTGAAAATATTTTATTTTCCAAATAATGGAATGGAACATACTTCAAAACTCAAATTCGTGAAATGACTTGTCGAAGTCGGTACCATACGCACACTATTGTGATATAATACTTTTGAACCATCATGGTACCGAATTCAACAAGTTATTTCACACATTTGAGTGTTGAAGTTGGTTCCATTTTCTTGTATTTTTTTTTCTTATATCAATGTACATATTGGTGACAGGCAAAATTTACCGCCTTCCAAATTCGTGAGATATTATCAATCAATATAACAAATATAGAGTAGGTAGCTAATTTGGTGACTTAGAACGTCTCATTTTCCGTTGAGCATATAATACTCGTGCTCCATTAGATCGGACTCGACGGTGAATATAGAACTATATGAAGTTAAGCAGAACAGAACTTTCAATTGTAAAAGACATCTTATAAGTATTGCCGACCCCACTTAGCGTAGATTGTGGGTCGGAAGTGGAAGAAATTATCAACATAAAAGGAACCTTGTTACACCTTTTATCGAACTTGGTGGAGAAGACAAGACGCAATAATTTGTTCCTAACTCTGAACATCACAAGGCGAAGTAAACTGAATAAGCCTAGAGTACCTACTGATTAATATTATGTCACTTGTTCAAAATCCAGCTAATAAAACAAAACACAAGAAAGCAAATTCAAGCGCCTTTCAAAAACCTCTCAACAAATTCATGTCGTGTAAATTACGAATGCTATTGATAGGATAGGACACATTATGTATCTTCGCAGATCATTTTCGAAGACGTTACCATAGCCAAAGGCTTTCATTTATTACCTATTCGTACTATAAGATAATACCAGTGGAGTCTATCATAAGCCTGTATAAGACTGCTGCTTTAGATTAGAGTCCCTATATATGCAAAAACACCTATTTAATAGTTATACTGGCAGATAGAGGTAAACCCCGCTGTTCTCACGATACTCTATAATCTATATGAGCAAAAAGTAATTCGCTTATTCGAGAACAGCAAAACCTACACATCTTGGGTTCTTGAGAATCAATCATATTTTATATCTATTTCGTATTTTAAAAAATGCAGCTCCACATTAGAAAGTAACTCCATATCAAGTTGACCAGGCCATTTGCTCCTTTGGCTGTTTATTTAGTTCCCCAATAGTTTAGCAACTTGACTTTTGGAAACTAAAACATAGGCTAAACTCAAGCCTTTGATCACAATCTCAACCGATGGTATGTGATGATGTGGTCCGAGATAGTAAACTGGCTCAACCTAGAATGAGAACTGACTCTCAATGGCTGCATGGTGGTAAGGCATCCGCAAAATGTCCTACCAGGCTACCACCCTGCAAAGTGTCGGAGTATTCGGGGTTGCGTCGTCGTCGTCACCGTCCCCGTCGGTAGGGCTCCAACGACTTATCCTAACGATTGTCTCCGTAAGAAAAAGGATCGATTAGTACGCTCCGCTTCAAGCACCACAACCTACTCTATCATATTGTCATCTACATCGACTCTAGGTAGACTCTTTATGTCACGTTTAGGTGGAATCGGTTTGTCTTCTATTCTATTATGTAGATCCATAAATAAAAATCGCGATGATATCCTTTCAGAATATTTTTGTAGTCTACCACTGATTGCTATTTATATAGCAATCAGTGGTATATTAATTCTTATGATTTATTTATAGTAATTATACCATTTTTTTATTCGATGGCATTAGTCATTTTTGATCATGACAAGGACGACAATAGGCTTGTTTGGATAGGAAAGAAAGAGATAAAGTAATTAATTAACAAAATTACAATTATTAAATTACAAATATACGAGATTCATGTGCGGGATTCCGACCCACGTCCATCCACCCCTTTAGCCGGGGTATGCTCTAACCAATTGAGCTAACGTGATAATGAGTCATAACTCAAATGTTTGCTATCGTCATAGTCTTCGATAAAAAATACCTATTATAGGTATTCTTGATCGAAGGTCATAGTAGAAGGAGTGTACTAGCTACAACTGCATAGTAGCTAGTACACTCCTTCTAGATAGCATTATCGTGTTGAGATGGAGCGACATCTACAGTTCAACTTACGTTGTACTACAATTTAAAAATCTCAGTAATTTAATATTAATCAAATTAATATCAAAATTACTGATATTAATTTGATTTCATTGTATATATACTAGCAATTCAGATAATTCCTTGTAGTGCAAAGCAATAGTCGATTGAAATGCAGATGCCCTGCAATGCAATGCAACAGAGTTGTGGATGTGACGATGATAAATTTGGGTACCTAAGCTTGCACTAAAAATGTAATTGATTCTAAATAAAAACAGATATTTAATAAAATACTTATACCTACATATTATGTGATTTAAATACGTGATGAATAGGCTATGGATCGGATTTAGCGGAGGAAGTGCGCTGCCAATTGAATGCGAATTGTAAGGTCTACGCTACACCGCATTCAGCTCCCGGGATCGATATCCGATCCAATCCGGCATTGAACTGAAAAATGATCGTTGTTGTGACAAAAGAATGCTGAGAACGCACCAGTTAACATGATTCCGTTGAAAATCGCATCCTGTTCTTACATTTATTAGCGCCAGTGAGCGCATTCGCGTCCGGTCGCGCGCTTCCTAATCATTTCTGTCTAAATATTGACCTTTTTTCGCTTCCGCTCCATTCGAACAGCCGGAAAAGGGTGGATTTTATACGACAACTTCGTCGTAAGTAATCAATACTCTTTCTTTAGACACCCTTTTATTACGTTATAGTGGGGTAAGTACACGATGATTTCTATGTTGGTCGGACACGCAATATTCGGTCAAAGGCTTCGATTGAACCAGCGCCGATATCTGAAAATGGAGCTATTGTTGTTTTGTTTTTATAGATTGTATTTAAGACCTACCATAAAATATTTTTTTATGGTGCGTAAATCACAGAGTTCTATAGAATTCTTTGTTATACCGGATCATAAAACAGAAAGCACTAAAATGGCGATTAGGGGTCGTTGGAGTGTCTCATCGCCGACTTATACTCATAAAAATGACCCGTTAAAAGATATGATATCAAATTCTCTTTATGTATGTTTGCTTTGTATTAGTAGGTACGTGTCTATGACTTTTTTGTTTGACTTCTAAACATGGCGTTGTAGTGATGCATTGTGTAAAATAGGTTAGACCATAGGTATATATACATTTATTCCTACTTTCAGTATCAACTAGTAAGAGGACTATGCAGACGAAAACTAGGCCATACTCGTAGTCGTATCATAAGGTTGAACTGGCCGTACAGTACTCCATACAAACGCCGTAGGGTGATCACTCCCTTATTTGAGATTTTAGGTATAGAATTATGCATAATATCGATTGAACTCGTCATTATCTAGGTTTGTATCGTAACGAAATTTTAAAAAGATAATTAAGTTGAAAGTTATGAGCTGTATGAAAATGTTTCGTGGCGCATAACTCTAAACTTAATTATCTTTAAAAAAATTCGTTACGATACAAATCTAGATAATGACAAGTTCAATCGATATCATGCTTTGTTTTGGACCTATACCCTCAAATAAGGGAGTGATCATCGTACGACGTTTGTATGGAGAACTGACCGGCCAGTTCACCCTTAATTGGCTCATTTGTAATTTAACACTTTAGATTATTGATGGGTCTCCGACCCATCAATAATCTAAGTTTAACACATACTTTTCGGTTCCTAAAATAGCCGTGTCCAATACTTACAATAGGTAGGTAAAGTGATAGATACTTATACAATGCGCGACGGGCGCAGCGATGGGTGTTACCAATTTCCATGTTGTGCAGGTGAAGCAGTGACTACGTGGCAAACATCGAGATAGGTACCTAGCGATATACGTCAATGGTGGCAAAGCGATGATAATGGAATTTCTGGGAACAACCCTTATGGGGTGTGCCGCGGGGCGGGGTGCGGCGCGGCGGCGCGGGGCGGCTAGTAGACAATCCATCACGCAGCGGGGGTGCAATTAGCCCGAAGTGGATGTGCTGACACGAACGTCGCCGTCCTGAGTCGAACCGATACACAGTCGGCGGCGCGCGAGACGTACCGCTTGATGTGCACTTGCCCATGCATAATGCATCTGATGTATTTTTTCCTTTTTTATGTCGTTTTCGGTGAGCTGGTTGTGAGTTGTGGGTAAACTCGTTAGCTCATCGCACAAGGAATATAGAGAGTAAGTACCTATATAGGTATGAAATCTGATTCTATTTCAAAGACTAGACAGTACTAAAATTTACGAGGTAGGTCCATCCAATCGTTCGCTATCCAACTTACCTAGGTAAGTAGATACTTTTCATGCATGGTGATATCTTAAAGAGGAATGGGCCTAAGACATGTTTCGAACTGGCACATTTCGGTCTGCCAATACTGTAGGTACCTAGGTAATTTTGGGTTTTAAGTAGAATTTTGCATGGTGGTAGGGCATTTTGCGAATGCCCGCCTGGCTAGCTACCACCCTCAAGTAGAAAATCATCTGTCACCGAGCCCCTAACGGTGTGTTCCGGAAGCTGTCCTTGAGAGCCAGTAATTCTAGGTAAGCCTGAACAACATCTTCGACCACAGCAACACTTACCATCAGGTGAGATAGTGGGTAAAGTGAAACCTATCAAGCATAAAAAAAAATGTGGACGGATGATTATAAAGAAAATTTATTTTGATAAATCAACTAGTTCTACGTTCTAGATCTAGGTCGGTAGGTATAATTCAAATAAAAATCTTACAAAAAGTTATATTTATTCGGACGGGCGAGAGCGGTTCGATTTGAGAGCTGTAGGATGTAGGCAGTAGTGATGTGTGTTGTGTAGCAGGGTGCAGATTAAATTGTAGTCTGTATGCTTTTGATGCGGTATGTGGATTGTGGAGGGGGAAGGAATGGTAGCGCGGTAGCAGCCGGCGATTATACGCCGGTAAGACACAAAAACAACTTTTTGATTTATGAAGTAAGCCGGAGAAGCGGCTACCGATCGCCGCGCTTTGGTTTTGCGTTCGGTTGGCTAGTGTAGTGAATAAAGAGGTTACTTCGCAGTTCGCAGGATGTTCCGCTTTTATACGTACCTACATCGCCTTACCTATATCGATTCCACACATATAAAAGATTGTCGAGCCTTGAGTGCTCACGCTCTCTTTCTAATAAACGAAATAAACGAATTTTGAAGCGCTCGTAGCGAAGTTTGCTAAAGATCAACAACGTCCACCGCGGCATAGAGAAATAATATTTAACTATGGCTGCGGTCATGACTGACCGCGGATGGGTGACCGCTAGTGACAATACTTCTGAGCGCTTCCGTGCTTCGGAGGGCACGTTAAGCCGTCGGCCCCGGTTGTTGCCTTACGATGGCAGCCGTTATAGCATGGTTAGTACATTTTGAGAATGCCCGCCTGGCTAGCTATCAAGTAGAAAATCTGTCGCCAAGCGCCTTACGGTGTGTTCCGGCAGCTGTCCTTGAGAGTCAGTAAGTATATAATTCTAGGTTAGCCTGAACAACATCTTCGACCACATCATCATTTAGGTTCCATCCAGATGAGATAGTGGACCAAAGGCTAAACTATCGAGCATAAAAAAAAAATCGGTAATGCATTATGTGCGTAATCGGTCCAACTCGTAAGAAAATAGTAAGTAGGTAACCTACCTACCTATAAAGTTACCTATAGGCACTATATATAGTAAGGTTAAACCTGCTCACACATATTATATAGATACCTAAGCATAAGGTTCTATGTTCATAAGAAAAAATAATTATAGAGTTTCTCTGTTTTTAAGCTGTCCTTAGGCTTGGTACCTCCACCAAGTGCATACCTATTAAGTATATACCCATCCCATTAGATATTATGTGGCTCAGACAAGATAAATTTATTTTGTCTGAGTTAGGTATATGGTAGGTACCTAATGTACAGTACCCCGGAGCCCGGCAGGCAGGTAAGTGCCTACCTCAGTCACCCCTTAACCACGATCACTGCAAAGTGTTTGAAACGTCGGGACAAAAATAATTATAAATATACGCGATTTAAACCGTTTAAAGAGGTCATGGTTTAAAGTTGATAAATTACTAAGTACCTACCTACCTGCCTAAGTTTAAAGTCATTTTCAGCCGGGTCTTCCACTGCTGAACACGGCCTCCCCCATTTAAGGGAGGTTAGCCAACATCGCCACGCAAGGCGGCGTCTTGGGAATCTTGGGATCGTACCTAGGTACATACCTAAAAGTTATTTGATTATGAATAAAGGATCTAAGGCAGATCAGTAGGTATTTAATGAACTTAACTACATCTTATATCACTAGCATAGCACTAAGAAGCATTAGTCCAGTGAACCGCCAGTCCAGGTAATCTGTGGCACAGAGCAGAGTCTCGTCCGGCACTGATTTTATAACATGTAGGTACCTACCTATCTACCTAGGTACCTATGTAAATGAGCGGCGCGGGCGCCGGGCGGCGCGGCGGCGTTCGAACCTCAAAGGAGCCGCTCAACCTGTCGCGCCAAAGGCTTTTATTAGCCTAAAAACACTTAAGGAAAATAAAAAAACTTAATTGAAAAATTGCAGTTTAAGATAAAAATTATTTAAATATTGAAAATGACTCACTACGTAGGTAGTATCGTTGGACGAGTGGTGTAAAGCGTCGGTTTGGAATCTAGAGTTCCTGTAATCTGAATTTATTGAAATGGTAGGTAGGTATATTTCTTGTCTATGGAATTCGTTTACGTCAATTATTTTTCTAGTCTTGCGTACGGTATTTTAGGTATCGTTACCATGTCTGAAATGAAGACCTTATTTATCAAGTAGGTAGGTAGGTATCTTTTTAACCATATCCAGATACACCCCCCCCCCCACTTATTGCTACCTGTCGGTACCTACCTACCGGAAGGTGGGAAGCAGCGCCCTTTGAGGAACTGATATCTTAAGACTGGAGGGAAGTCTCAAATTTTCATGCAAAAAGAGAAAACGTTTCTGCCCCCTAAACAATCACAGATTTTGATATTTTTTGGAAATGTTATAGATGTTATCAATATCCAGGTTTATAGGTTTTTATTTTAATCATTATATTAAAGGAATTTGAATTAATGGGTATTTAAATACCGATATTTTCAAAACTTGTACCTCTAGTTTGTGAATTGTTTGTATAAAAATAATGATCAATATATAAAAAGGAAAACGTACAAACCTAGTTTATTCTGTCAATTATAAAATAAGACCAAGAATTATAAAATTTTTAGATTCGCTTAATGTTTACTTTACGAGACAGTTTTCTCCCATTGAGATATGGTACTACGTACTAGAGGAGACACCTCAACTCGATTGTTTGTAACACGAGTTAGAGCGCGCGCGCACCAACTCACTCAGTCTGTGACAAGCGCTTGCTGCATCATGACACGTTTGAAGGCTAAGTTTTGTTTCATAATATGCCTTCGTGTGTATTGAGATATTGTTCTAACAACTCGAGAAACATAAGTAAAAGTCAAGGAGTGACTTGTCACCAGTAAGATCAGCATATAATCTCTAAAACACGATTAATAGAATTCTATTTTATCAATTAATTGTAACTCGTGATGACGCATCCCAGCGGCGGCGGGATGGCGGCCATGTTTAGGTGAATGTCAAAGAGTAAGAACATTTGAATGCGCAGAGTTGACACTATCGACGTATAATGTTAAGTTATTAATTACGGACAGTAAAATATTAAATAGAAAATACTAAAAATAATCAGTTTAAATACTTTGTTATTTATTCCTTACGTAAGTACACACAGTATCAAGTAGGCAGAATATTAAAAAATGTCGCATCTGCGCGCATTGATTGTTGTCTATGAGAGCTAACACCGCCCGCTCACGTGTTCAATATTATCATATTTTCTACTGATATTTGCCATAATCCCCACGCTTGGCAGGCGTCTTGGGGATCGCAGTGTCAGATGACAGTTCTTTAGAAGGCGCTGCTGCCCACCTTCTAGTATTTTTCCCTTAGTCGCCTTTTACGACACCCACGGGATGATATGGGGAGGTGCAATTCTAACCCGGCACCCACGGGGTGATATACTGATATATACTTACGTAAATTACTGATTAAAAAACAATTGAAGCGTATTAGGTATTTATTAGCTATGTATGTCACTTCTGTAGTCGGTTCACTCTTCGAGAGCGACAAATCGTAGTAGACAGTTGAACGAAACGCGTAAGCGCCCGAAAATTCCCAGCTTTTATGACCTTTTGGGCGCGAGAAAACTGTACCTTAAAAGCGTACTAGCACAGTGTTCCTATACCGTCTAATTAGACACCACTAATTATAGTTTCAGCGCTGCAGCGGCTTTAAGTTTATTCCTAACAGAATGGAACATGACGATTGTTTAGAATAGCGACTCTATACGTTAGTAATAATATCTTGATGTTTTCTCCCAGAACGCAAATTATGCGCAACTTCTAAGTCAAAACTTGAAGAAGCTGCAATTGTCCCTTTCGCACTCCTCAGTTCGGCCGTTTAGCGGCGAGACAGCATCACTTTGTTAAAATATCAATTTTTCTGTAGGAGTTTCTCTTCCCGTTCCTCTTAAACTGCGATCTACAAGATGCCTACCCAGAGCGTGGGGATTATGGCAAACCCCTCTTAATGGTAAAGGCTGAGTTCAGCAGTGGACAATCCAGCTGATACAGTATGTATATTATAATATGTGTTAGTCATATTTGGAATTGAGTACTATATTATAATCCTATTAATATCTATAGGTACCAGTTAATTATAGGTTACCTACCTACTAACAATATAACAGCCGGTATTACAATATAATATTATTATCTTTATATTTAGTAAGAAAAGTTTTAAAGCGAATTTCCCTTCCTAAATGAGACTATGTAAGTACGTAAGTGCCTATGAAACATTCGTTTTGTTGATTCTCTGAGTAGAATGTAAACTTTTGTTGATAGATCTTATACAAACACTAAAGGGGAGGGAGAGAATTGAATGCGCAAACACTGCCCCGGCAAACTGGCGCCAACTACTCAGCTGAACTGCATCGAATATCTTTGAAAGTAGATTAATTAAGATAATGAATAAGTACTTGCTTGCTTACTGCTACGGCATTTTACAATCATTATAAATTGCAAACGTTTTGCTTTCAAAACAAGAGTAGCTTTTAAAATAAGGACGTTATGCTCCCATGGCGTTATATTAGGTACGTAGCTGTCCATTAGCCAGCAAACACGTATACTGTGTAAGTAAACATAGACATATAAAAGGGGATTAGGCAGAGACAATGGAGTTCCATTTGCTACGATCTTGGTATATATTTCTCAACCTGAGACGCATAAGGTCGAATCCAAGATTGGACCAAATTACTTTTTATTGTGCTCGATTTTACATCTAGTATTTTGAGAATGTAACATTCTGCGAATGTAATGTTTTGCGAATATAATATTTTGCGAATGTAATATTTTGAGAACAAAGGGTCAGGACCACTATGTCCTAGTTATGAATGAAATTCTATTGTTATCATTATCGCCGGTGCCAATGTGTTAATAGTCCGCAGAAACCGGTATCTGACGTTCTTTCTAAGCATTAACAATCATGATTCTATCTCTATTTGCTCGGGTAGATTTACAAATGCAAAAGGGCAATCTGTCGAGTTTTCGAATTTATATCGTAGATTACCTATGTCTGAATAATAACTACATTGTTTATAACAAAATTACAACGAGGAAAAGTTATAGTCATGTGCGGGATTCGAACCCGCGCCATCCACCCCAAAGCCGGGGTATGCTCTGAGAGCTAAGGCAACTTGACAAATGATATGGCTCTTAACTCTAATTTGTCCTCTAGTTCTTAACCAGCAGCGTATGGGGATGGAGCGACATCTATAGTTCACCTTACGTTGTACTACAAACAAGACTACATAGTTAAATTTAATACATTTTTGCAATTTGAAATACAAATAAATTCCAAATATGTTTACAATTTAGTAGTGTACCATCATTATCCAATGTAACTAAGATTCATCCCAGGCAAACTAAGCCTAGGCATGTGTCTTGGGACGCAGAATAGTAGATTGTTATACAAGGGTCGAAAGTAATCAATTCCCATACGAGGTACTTATTTAGACGCCCGAGCGTAGCGAGGGTGGCTATAGTCCGAGTAGGAATTGATTACTTTCACCCGTGTTAAGCACTCTACTTTTCATTTCGAATATAAGGAAAGTAAAAAATAGTAGTTTTTCTAAATTATTCATTAATAATAATAACATGAATAGGCAACTATTTAAAATTAAGAAAAATTTGTGATAAATATTTGTGAAATTTTAAGTAAAATTTTGCTTGCAATATTTACGGACGGCTATCGTCCGAATAGGAATTTGTGACTTTCACCCTTGTTAAACACTCTACTTTTCACTACGAATATGAGTAATATAAAAAATAGTTTTCTATAATATTTATTGATAACAAGAACATGAGTAGAAACTATTTAAATCAAGTGCACTTATAGTAGTAACAAATATTTTTAAAATATTTTACGAAAACATCAAATTAATATTTTAATAAAACACTTAAAAATATAAAAATATATCTAGTGACAAGTGCACTTATAGTCAAAATAGTATAACTTACATCCGTGTTAAATACTCTAATTCTCAATAAAAATATGAGGAAATATAGGTAAGGTACCTACGACATCTAATAAGTCATATTAACAGCATCAAAAGATTGTTAGGTAAGTACAACAATAATTATTCATACGGTGACAACCTTAAAGTTCACGCACACATTTACGCGTGTACAAAAACAACATTTGTGTAGTGTCTGTGTAATAGGTAGTGAGGACGCGGCTTTTGTATTGAGAATGAGTCAAGTGTCCAGGCTGTGGTGTGTAGTATAATTTAATTAAACATGTACAATAATTTTTTGAGGGTCTGAATCCAGTATTTCTATTGCCATCCGTCGAATTGAGGGGTGGAGGAGGTGGTGTTGGCAGAATCCAACCCTGGTGAGCCGTCTGTTTGTCTAATAGTTAGTTTAATCTCGTCTACTGACTGAGCAATCATTTTTTTTTTTGGGATGACATAGATGCTGACTACCGCTAAGCGGACGTCCAGCTCCACCGGGTTTTGGGCGAGGGGAGGCCCTCTTATAGCCCGGGCCGACTGAGCAAGCATAGTCTGTGGGAGTTATATATTTCTGTTATAGAGTGCGTACCATTTGGAGTTTAATTCGCCAATAACGATAAAAACGATCACTTTCCCAAAAAGTTGTTCCACTTGGTCTTGCATTATATACGCCATAAACGCTATGAAGCTACTGGAACAGTTTGAATTACCTAAATCTAATGTCAAAAGTGGCATTCTTAACGTTCTTATCCTAAATGGAATAGGGGAGAACAGTTACAAGCGATAACAGAGATCGCAACCAACGCAATGTGGTCAAAATTATCGAAAATAACGAAATTGGCGTCAAATGGAATACGCCCATAGAGACTTGTCAATGGCAGCAATTCTGTTGTACGCTCACAGACTAAACTAACTAAAAAGTTCTAAGTTTAGTTTTAGGATTTCTAAAAGTCATTCTGCTGTTACCTCGAACTAAATTAATTAAATTAAAACAGCAAAGAATTAATACATAGGGTGCGTACCATTTGAAGTTAAATTCGCCAAAAACGATAAAAACGATCACACTCCCAAAAAGTTGTTCCACTTGGGTCTTGGCATTATATACGCCATAAACGCTATGAACCTACTGGAACAGTTTGAATTACCTACACCTAATGTCAAAAGTGACAGAAGTGGCAAATTTTAGAGGCATTCTTAGCGTTCTTATCCGTTCGTTAGCGTTCTTATATATTAGGGGAGAACAGTTACAAACGATCACAGTGATCACAACCATAGACGCAGATGTGATCAAAATTATCGAAAATAACGAAATTAGCGCCAATTGGAATAGGCCCTAAATATAATTCACTTTGCCGCTACTCTACGCTAGATGGCGCACGATTCAAGTTGTTTTGTAAAAATTGTTAATCTTTGATACCTGCTTTTTATCTATTTTTGTTTTTTTATTCATAATAGGTTCGCGTTTGACCACACCCCGCCTGATATTAAGCATTGATGTGGTCTAAGATGGAGCACGCTTACCTAGAAGAAACCTATTTACTCTCGATTTGAAGACACCCATGTTGTATCCATAGGGAAAAACTGACCACGGTAAGGAGTTCCAATCCTTAGCAGTACGCATGAGAAAAGTGGAAGCGAAGCGCTTCGTACGAGTCCTGGGAATTTCAACCATGTACGGATGGTGCCTCTCCATTTGTCTGGACGTCCAATGAAAAAAATGGGAGGAACCTAGTCGTGCAGTTCTTGTGCACATTCACCGAAATGTATCCGGTAAAATACCGATAGACAAGCGACTTTACGGCGGTGCTCGAGGCTTTGCAGCCGAGACTCCCCTAGAAAGTCGCTGCCTATCAACCTCTTGGCGCGTCTCTCAATCGACTCAAGTGCCTCAAGTTGGTATTTTGCAGAGCCGTCCCAGAGGAGAGAGCAGTACTCAACACTTGCGCTTTGTACAAAGTAAGCATTTGTTCCGCTGTGAAGTACCGTCTCACCTTTGAGAAGATACCAAGTTTTTTAGCGGCTAACTCAGCCTTTGACTCGATAAACGAGCCAAAATTTAGAGTCGACGATAGAGTGACACCATGGAAGTCTAGGTGGTCTGTGACCGACACGGATACATCTAGGAATGTTGGAGACAGTTGCAATAGTCTCCTTTTGGCGGAGAACAGATACGCCTGGGTCTTGTTGACATTGAACTTGACCAAGTTGGCAACGCCCCAATCGGAGACTGCCTTAAGGGACGAGTTCAAGCGTTCGACCATAGCTTCTCTGAGTCTCTGGATCTCCGGCTCACTGGCTCTCACGGTGGAAGTATAGCTCTTTACAACCGTGCTGTCGTCTGCAAACCCGAAGGTACCGGGTTTTAGCAGATCGTTGATATGCAGCAGGAAAAGCGTCGCAGAGAGCACTGACCCCTGGGGAACGCCGGCATTAATACCCATTTGATCAGACGAGCAGCCGTCAACGACTACTCGTAATGATCGATCCTTCAGGAAGTCCGTTATCCACGCATAAACCCTTTAGGCAGGCCGTTGATAAGGCCGTCATGCCAAACCCTGGCAAAGGCAAACCCTTTTGAAGCGCTCGTGGCGAAGTTTACTTAGCTGTTCTCAACCGATCAGCAAAGTTAAGCAACGCCGCGCGCGGTCATGAGTTGGATGGGTGACCGCTAGTGGCATTACTACTGAGCGCTTCCGTGCTTCGGAGGGCACGTTAAGCCGTCGGTCCCGGTTGTTGTCTTAGGATGGCAGTCGTTATAGCATGGTGGTAGGGCATTTTCCGAATGTCCGCCTGGCTAGCTACCACCCTCAAGTAGAAAATCTGTCGCCAAGCACCTAACGGTGTGTTCCGGCAGTTGTCCTTGAGAGCCAGTACTTCTAGGTTAGCCTGAAGAACATCTTCGACCACATCATCACTTACCATCAGGTGAGATAGTGGTCAAAGGCTAAACTATCTGGCATAAAAAAGAAAAAAAAAAGGCCTTAGAGATGTCCAGGGAAACGGCAAGCGCTTCCCCTTGTTCCTCAATGGCATCGCTCCAGATATGTGGCATACGCTAGAAGATCCCCGGCGGAACCCGTATTAATGGCCACTGAAGAGGTCATTCGCTTCTAGGTATGCCAAGAGCCGGCTGTTGAGAACGCGCTCCATACTTTTACAGAGTATAGACGTGACATATATGGGTCTGTAGTTGGCAGGGTCGGCACGAGTACCTTTTTTAGGTACGGGTTGCACATTAGCAAGCTTCCATGATTTGGGCGCTGTACCAGTCTCAAGAGATAGCTGAAAGAGGCGTGTCAGCACAGAAGACAACTCAGGCCGCTGGCTTTATTCACGTCCATATTGCGTAGTGTATTACGAACCTCCTTTTGGCGAATACGTATGTCATTCATTACAGTTTCGCTTCGTGGTAGAATTGGAGGAGTCCCGATACCAGCATCAAGACGTGAAGACTCCGCAAACAAGGAAGCAAACAGGTTTTCTTTCTCTTCAGCGGTGTGAGCCAGCGTTCCATCAGGATTCTGCAGTGGAGGCAGTAAGGGGTGGCAGAAGTTCGATTCAACAGCTTTAGCTAGGGACCAAAACGCTTTACTACCCGTGGGGTACGAAGCAAGCTTGTTCCCTTTTCGGCCAATATGGTCAAAACGTGTGTAAGACCTTTTTGCTGGATTTGGCAGCCTTGTTAAAAGCTCTCTTCTTTAGGTGTCCTTAGCCTTATGCTTACGAGCATAAACCCAGGCTAGGTATGCCTGATGTTTTGACGCCTCAGCGCGTCCACATTCAGGATCAAACCATGGGTGAGCTTTGCCGGACAGTGGTACATCAGAGAATGGAATGAAGTATTCCATTGCTAAGCGCAACACATCGGTCACGGCATTTGCACATGCGGTAGGATCACCAGAAGAGAAGCACACAGACTGCCAAGGATAAGATGCAAGGAAAGAACGCATCTCATCCTGATCTGCTGATTTGTATCGCCACATCCGCAGAGAGCAGTGAATTAACTAAACTATGGCCCAACAGAATAAGGAATGTTCATTTGACATTTCTAATCTAATTTTACTTTAACAGAATTGGGACCATTAGCGAAATTGTGGCAACACCACAGACTCCACAGAGGCCACTCAAAAAAGAACTCGAAAGTCAGTGATGCCAGATGGGGGGAATAATCTGCAAATTCAGGGGGTTTTTCGGCTTTAGGGGGGAGATTCGGGGGAACTGTTATTTGGGGTAGATTCGGGGGAACTGTTATTTGGGGTAGATTCGGGGGGGGGGGAATTAAGTTGGGAATCTTTGGATGTTTTTGAGTATCTCAATCACACAATTCCAACACTACACTAGGGTAACGTTTGTATTCACCTTAATCACTTGAAAAATGCAGTTGGTGAACGTGAAACTATGGCCAATTAAGCAACATGTTACTGACATGTTGCTAAATTGGCCATAGGTATCTTATCCCTGCCATTTTCGAATGCGATTGTAGAAAGAGCCTTTTCGCAAGTAAATATTAAAAAAGACAAATTACGCAACCGAATGGCAATAGAAACTGCAGAAGCGGTTCATAGGTTACACTGCCGAATAGTTGCATAAATTTTATGCCTATCTAGGAAATGTTAAAAAAGTTTAACCCTGAAAATGTGTATCAAACAGATAAAAACGAAAGTGAATGTGAAAATAATGGTTTAGAGATGGTTGAAGCCATGGGAGAGTTTCTAGTTTAAATAAAAATTTACTGAATATTTATATTTCTCCCATAAAATAAGTAAAAATGATTCGGTTTTTTTTTAAAAAGGTGTTTTTCGGGGGGATTCCTAAAAATGTTGGGGGGAATTTCACGCGGTCATCTGGCAACACTGTCGAAAGTTAAAAAAGTATATATCTGTATTTGACTATTTGCCATATTTTTAGTTATTTACGGTTATTTCATGCTCATAGGAAAATATGGGAAAAGTCCGGAAAAGTAAACCCAGCAGAGTCAAGAAAAATGTACCGGTGGGATCTGATGAACAAGAAGAAGAAATTCAAGTAGATAGTAAAGAAAATGCGATTCAGACTGTGCTGGATCAATTGCAGGTTAGGAATTATTCTTGATATGATTTGCTGCGGCTATACTTTCAATACCCAACACCCATTGTAGCAATGCTCGTGATACAGTTATTTTGCTGGTCTGAGTTTAAACTTAGACCAGTCTAAGACATATTTCTTGTTGTATGTTTCTTTTACTCAAAGAAATTACTATGGACTTCCATGCATGGAGTACATGGTTCGAATCCAAGGTACCGTAGGCCTGAGGTTTACCAAATCCTGATGCTTGCAGTTACAACACTGGCTCATCCCTAGTTTAGCACCAGTCGATTTCAGGGTTCAATTTTTTTTCCACTGAAAGGTCTTATTTATTGGAATGTTTCATGCAGTCCCAATTTATAAATTTCGAGAAATATTTTTTTTTATTTAGGAATCTACCCATTGGCATGGGCGATAATGATAACAATAGAATTTCATTAAAAACTAGGACGTAGTGGTCCTGACGATGCCAACATATTAACCTTACATTATACTCATATATCAAAATTAAATAAAAGACCATAATGTTTTAATAGTTGTAATGGTCAAATTACACTGCATGTAAAATCATCCTGATTAGGTACGTGAGTATATTTTAGTGACAGAAAACCAAGCAAAAGTGAAAACAGTGCTGTAGTATAACCAAAAAGAAAAACGGGCATTAAATTCCAAGAATTTAAAATGGATGCTAGTATTATACATTGAATGATTCTGCTTTAGCTTGGAAGCAAGTGAAATTGAAAATGTTTCAAAGAAATAGGTTATTTTTTGCTGTTTGTGGCCCTGAATTGTATGATCTAATCATTTCATTGCTTTTGACACGCAAAGTTAGTGGGATTGCTTTTATGGCAATTTTTGTGTTGTTTACCTCTAGAGATCAACTTTAATAAGCAACATACAAATAATTTAATAATGTAACTATATCTATTACCTCAAAATGTTATGGAAAAAAATATTATAAATATGTTTTTTTTTTTATGTGAGTTAAAGGTCATTTTTTGGGTTAAATATTTAAGGACTGCTTCATATCCTGCAGATATGTTTCTATAGCAAGCAGTGTATTTACAGTTTGCAATTTGCATAGTACTGTACTGGTATGCCTTCGTGGCCTTTCTTCACAGCCAAAATTTGGTTTGTGGTCAAATGTTAAAGCTGTGACATGAATGTCCCTATGTGGTTTATCTGTGTTAGCCACAATATGTCATGGCCATTTTTATAAGTCCATATTACTTCATTTTGTCACATTGGTCGCCGCTAGCATATCATGTTTTTTACTAAGTATGATGAACAATTTTAACGATGCTAAGTCAAGATCCTTTTACAAATTTTTGTGTACCTACATTAATTTGGAGTTGATAAATGTAGGGGGTACTAAATAAGTGAACTTATTTTATTCAGGCTGCAGATGTTGAGGAAAAGTATTGTGGACTCCAAACTATGGCGCTTTTGATTGAAAGTCCTGAGAACATTGACCAAATTCTAGAACGAGGTTTGGTAAAGGTGGCTGCACCTTTACTTTTGGATGAAGCAAGTTCAGTGAGGAATGCTGCTGCAGGCATGCTAAGGAATCTATCTACAGTAAAGTTAGAAGTTTGTGATTCGATGATGGACCAGGATGTTATGACACCATTGACATGCTATTTTCATGAGGTACATATCAGGCTCCAGGATTTCATTGTGTTTAGGTGTTCAGATCCTAGCATGATTGTTTTTTTTTTAATTTTATTATGAATATAAGATTTTGAAAACTTTCAGAGCCCAATATGTATTATCTGTACTTATCGCGTTTGAAGGTAGTACAGTCCTCGGTTTGTGTTAGAACTAAAGTTAATATGTTTTGAAACATTGCTATATTATTGAATCTGTTTGTTATCTCTAATTCTTAAATGTAACATTTTTATATATTGCAGCATGCTGAATCATGGACCCCAGATCCTAATTCGAAATCAAATCAAGAGGATATTGATACATTAGTACAGAACATAAATCTGTTATTGAATCTTTGTGAGAGCTCAGGTAAAGAACTATTTATTATAATTCATACAAGATGGATGATTATAAGACATACTTGGAGGAAAAGTACTCTTTTTTTATGTTATTGTGACAGAACAAGTTAGAGGCCCACCTGATGTTAAGCGGACTAACCTCTGCCTATAACAGATGCATTTCATCACAAGTCACGAATTGCACTGCGCCTGTCACTTTGAGAGATGAATTTACTTTGCATTCCATGGATTCACCGTGCGGATGCCGGGTCCATAGCATTGCAGAGGAAGAGGCCCAAGTCAAGGTGCCTGGGACTTGCAACCCAGTGAGTAAGGTTAAGGTGCCCCTTTATGATGCATCAATGCTACCTTTCACCGCTCGAGCCTCCTACCCTGCCCAACCAAATTTGGTAAGATCCTACTAATGCCGCCTTGGATACACATTCTAGGATGGAGGTTACGGTTGTTCTTGACAGGCCAAGGTCTTTTGGTAGGTTGTATAGGGATTTTGCTGGTATACCACATGCTCCGATTTCTACAGCATATAAATTAACCACATAACCGTTTTTTTTGTCACAAGTGCCGTAATTTCACTGGCTCTCAAGGACTCCTTCCAGAACACCCCGTTAGGTGCTTGGCGTCAGATTTTCTACTTGGTAGCTAACAAGGCGGGCAATCGCAAAATGCACTTCCACCATGTGGTGAAGCTCAAGCCCGCGGCGGTATTCGAACCATGGACCTACTGCGCGGCAGTCCATAGCCAATGCCACTGAGCCTTCACTGCTTCAAAAAAACTCTAAATACTCACGAAAATTTTTAATCAAAGAAAAGGTTCCTTGTTTTTGAAAGAGAATTCAATTTTTTTGTATAAATGCTAGCCAGTCTTGCCACAGCCAATAATCGAACCGGCACTAATGCATAGTACTTTTATGGCACCAAATAATAGGGTTAATTATAACTATGAAATCTTTTTTTTTAACAAACATGGTATTTTAAATTAATAAAGACAGTGACACATATCAATATAACTCATGAATTCAATGGGACAAGACAAAGCAATTTTACTCTAGGGTAATTCAAATGTGTCTATGCAACTGTTAAATGATTTAAGAATTGTAGTTCACAATACAATTTGTATATTCACCCCAATCACTTTAAAAAGTTACTCAAAATAATGACCTTATAATAACACATTTTTGCATCCAAGGTGTAGATCATTTTGACCAACTTATTAAGTTGAATTATGAGGGATTTGATACTCTCTAAAAAGATTATCTTTCATCTATGACCATACTCAGAGATGTTACTTAATTTTTAATTAGCATTACTTTTTAGGGTTCCGTAGTACCTACAAGGAACCCTTATAGTTTCGTCATGTCCGTCTGTCTGTCCGTCTGTCCGAGGTTTTGCTAAGAGACCGTTTGTACTAGAAAGCTGAAATTTTATACGGGTATGTAAACTTACCACGCCGACAAAGTGGTAAAATAAAATTTTAAAAAAAAATTTTTTTTAGGGTAGCTCCCATACAAGTGATGTGGTTATGAATTTTTTTTTCGTCGTCTATCCCATCGAGTGGGGTATCATTGAATAGGTATTTTAAAATGATTTAGGGGTTGCTAATATCATTTCACAATTTAATGGTTCATTTACGAAATATTCAACTTTAAAGTGCAAATTTTTGTTCCAGTAGGGCGTCCCCCCCCCTCTAAAACCTAAACTGCTGGCTTGAAAAATCTGAAAAAATTCATGATGATAGTGCAGTTCATGAACTTTCAAGGAAAATTATAGCGATTAAGATAACTTTATTACTTTAGCAGTAATAGTCGTTGAACTTGGGTGTTAGATAATTTTGTACCAAATACAAAATTCTTAGAATAAATCCTTTAAAGTTACTAGGATGAAGTAGTGGAAGGACTTTAGAATCGATATACATACTTATGTACTATAGGAAGGGGTGGAGAGTATAGATTTTGGGAGAGAAGGTTTGTAGCATCCCCCATAATAATATTAAAAAAATATGTGTATCTACATACATTGGAAGGACTTTAGGTATGGTATATGTATATATTTTGTGCAATGGGGAGGGGGAGTGAGGGCGGAATATTCCCCATTGATGGGAGGGGGGGTTACAGAAACCTATAGTTTTTTTAAATACTAACGAAATTTCCCAAAATAAGCTTCTTCTTCATGAAAATAATTAATCCTCTCCCTCTCCGCGTCTCCGGCTTATAAAAAACACTGTAGGGGTAGGGCAGACAAGACTGCTACAAAGATGGGGGCTCCAAAAACAGCAAGTGACCCATTAGATATTAGTAACATTTTCTCGAATCACTTCCAATCAGTATTTGAACCCTCAACTGTTACCGACGGTTATAATGCAGATAATACATTTTATATTTCTGAAGATGATGCACGTGAACCACAAGTCAGATTTAACTATCAGTGATGTTTGTTTTATTATAATCAAATGTTTATCAAATCGGAACTACATAGGCTCGATCCAACTAAGGGCGCTGGAGTTAATAATGTTTCACCATAAGTTCTTAAATACACCGCTGACACCATTTGTTTTCCAGTCCACCATATATTCAACCTAAGGATTATTAAAAGTTGTAGCAAACTATCGCCCAATCTCAATTTTGCCCGCCTTATCGAAGCTTTACTGAAATATTTAAAACGTAGACAATAACAAACAAACAAACACTGTGTTTACTAAAAATATTTTAAGTTTTTTAAATTGCTATTACTTGCCGATGACCTGAAAATGTATCATTCTATAAATACTTATCAAGACCACTTAAAATTCCAAAAGGATCTGGGCAGATTTTTAGTGTATTTTATTAAATATAATTTTACTCCTAAGACGAAAAACAAATAATTTAATACAAATACAAATTAATTTTATTCTTCTTCTTAGATGAGTCTATGACTCTAAAACTAGGCTGGTGGCCTGTATCTCAAGAGCCAGGTTCTTCCTGGCTTTAGAGAATCTGTAACACATCTATATATTTTCTTTTATATATACTATTTAGTAACATTTCAAAATTAAACCAATACATTGAAACATATAAACATATAGGAAAAATATTTAACTAAATTGTTTTTATTCGAAATTAACGTCATTTTGTATATTTTTAATAATTAATATTTACGTGTAGTCATTATTCTGTGGTGTAGTATTGGTGTACGAGTTTAAGTGAATGTTTGTAAGGAATTTGAAAGGTGTATGTGTCGGTGCGTGTTTCTGTATGTTTGAGTATACGTGCACGTGAAGGGTATGTGATTTGTAATGTGTAATTTTACATATATTGTGTTATGGGATTCTAACTTTGATGAAGTTCAAGTCATAACGGATTAAGTAATAATATTAGATAGTAAATTAGTCGTTCTTGTAAATATTCAAAATATAATAATAACACGTGGTTTAAAAATATTTAATTTTGTCATTAGGTCATATAGTAACTTCAATAACGAATTAACGTATTTATTGCATAATATTAAACCATTATGAAGAGCTGCTAAATAAATATAAATTATTGCAATTAAACTCTAGAAGGCAACAATTAGATATAATGCTTCTGTATGACCTATATCATAAGTCACAGATATGACTGTACAGAGTTGATTGATTAGCTTCGGTACGAGTATAAGGTACTTTTTAGACCTCATCCTCGCCGTCTCATAATTATTATTTTAAATAAGAATAATTTTTCATTAGGAAAATATTGTGACTCTGTTTGTTGGTTCTTGAGTATATATATATATATATATATATGCACAGTCCTTCAGTGTCGTTATATAGTTTACACTATATATAGATGTATATATATATACAGTGTAAACTCAAGGGACTGTGCATTTTATGGCGTTATAGAGAGGTGTCGTTAAATGGAGAGAAGAAAAAAGTTTGTGAGAAACTAAGAAACGTATATTCCAACTTAATAGTCACGGTCAACAACAGTCTTCACGTGCAAGCAATCACAATTTATAAACAAAAGAACAAATTGCTTAGAAAGTTATAGGTAGAGAGATAAAAAGAAAAAGAAAAACAGAACTATTCTATATTATTATAACCGGCTACTACGGAACCCTACATTACGCGTGGCCTGACACGCGCTTGACCGCTTTTTTAAACTGCTTTTGACAGTGTTTATACTAAATAGTGTTAATTGGTGTATCTGAGTGTAGCAATTAGAGTCAGAATTAATGACACAAATAATACATCTATTACAAAGGTTTATGTTATGACTGTTTCAGAATTAGCAGTAAAATATCTCGGAGAAACAAGAATATTGGATATACTACCAAGATTTCTTGTCTATGATGCATCAGTATTGGATAATGATATTGTAATAGCTGTGCTACAGTGCCTATTTGTTGTTGTTGAAGATAATCCTATTGCCATGGAAAAAATTAAATCCAACTCCGAGAAGCAGTTGCAAAGTCTCTTAACATTGGAGGGAAGTGACCCTGCAGTATTGCTTGTAAAAACTTTGGCAGCCGGAGTCATCATAAATACATGTGGTGGAAATATTGTTACATTACCTGTTGATGTTATAAATCAAATAATTTCAATATTGGCTACTACATTATCTATAGACCATCGACTTGCCTGCAGTCAGTTGTCTAGCAACATTCCTTTAGCAAACCCAGCTGGAAAATTGCCCGAGTTGAACGGGAAAGAAGCTCAAGTCTTGGAAAAGCAGATGAAATCTGTCTCACAGATGTTAGATGCGCAACAGAGTGCTGTAGAGATTATTACTAATATCTGTTCTAGTGAAGGTGAGTTTTAAAATAATAGCATGACAAGTAATATAAGGTGTGCTATTTAGAAGTAGAATTGTTTCTGATTCAGATCATATCACTAACATAATTTATTTTTAGTAGGATTATTTACTAGAAAGTTTGTGTTATTTCATTGCTGATTATATAATTAGCCTTTGAACATTTGACCAGCCGCTGAGTCAAGCAAGTTAAGTTGAGATTGAAGATATTAGCAAGCTGTTCTAGTGCTGACTCTCAAAAACTACTGCTTGAACACTCCATTGGTGCAAGACAGATTTTCTTCTTGAGGGTGGTATCCAGCCAGATAAACATTAAAATAACCTTCCGCCAACACCAAACTATTAGCATACCATAGTGACCATACAACTTCTTCCACTAGTATACATAATACACAATTATATTGATTTCTTACCAACTATGGCTTATACGAAGAAAAAATTGTTGTGTACTTTCTTATTGGTGTGGAAACACAAAAACTTAAATAAATTTTTGTTTTAAATATAAGTAGCTAGCATTTCATGTAAAATTACATTTATAACACAAATGCCTGCTAAGCAAATAACATATTTATTTCATTTCAGCATTTGGTATTTAAAACCGATAGGTGTGTGTTCGGTTCCCACAAGTTGATATAAATTATTATGTTTTCTAATAGTATATTATGATATAAGTGCACTATGTTGGTCATACATTCATTAGTTCATTACATTGAAGGCGTGGTTGCAGACGACACGAAGTGATAATGACCAACGCGCTCACGAATATCATGCAACGTTTTTCAACACACTTGCGAGGAACATACACGAACATTTCGAAAATATTAATATTAGAATGTTGTATGTATATTTTCTAATTCTAGTAATAATTAAAATAAAATATGTCACTATTAAAAAAAAGTCACGGACCCTGGAGTCTGTGGAGTGTAGATTAATAAATAATAAAAAAAAAAAATAAAAAAAAAAATAATAATATTAATTTTCGAAAATATATTTATTACAAAGTGTCGCGCTGGTTTCTGTTTCGCGCTGCCTGTGGTGGTGTTAGCTTAGCGCCTACAGATGGCGCTGACGAAAACACTGAACAGCCTTAATTTTAATTAACAGAATAATTTATCCGTAGTCAATTTGTTTTTAAATAGTACCAGGTATGATACACAATGAATCACTGTATACTTTATTAGTTTTTGATAGCAATAATAACCGCTGAATTATGGAGGTTAATTTTTAAGTAAAAACTTTTTGGCTTGTTAAAAGTTATATGTAATTAAAATCTCTTGGGTGACTAATGCAGTAAAGTTGTTTATATATAAACACAAGTGCAGTAAAGTACAAAAAGAACCGGCCAAGTACAAGTCGGACTCGCAAATGAAGGGTTCCGTACCATTATATACACAACATTAGACACTATATTATAACTTTTTTTTAGCTTTCACAAAGGGTACGGAACTCTTCGTGCGCGTGTCTGCACTTGGCCAATTTTTTATATTTGTTGTTATAGCGGCAACGGGAATACATCGTCTGTGAAAATTTCATCTGTCTAGCTATCACGGTTCATGAGATATAGCCTGGTGACAGACAGACAGACAGTTGAGTTTTAGTAACAGGGTCCCGTTTTTACCCTCTGGTTACGGAACCCTAAAATAGATGGCGTGCATAATTGACTTCATTATGACACTAAAATCGGTATAATGAAAGGTCTGTTACACGCAAGTATGTTGAAAAATATATGTTTTAAAAATAAAAACGTTAAGTCGTGAAGTATTTTTTAATATTGTTATGTTTGCAATAACGCCTGCTATGATGACTTAAAAAAAAAAAGTTTTTTTCTCTCTTGGAGTTTTTATTTGTAATGTTCCAAATATTACATTTCCAGATGGTGACGATGATAATTTAGCAAATGACTCTTCTGAAAGTGATGAAATGGATGACGATTCTAACACAGTTGATGGTGAACAATCACTTCTAGCAGAAGACAGGTTACCTACCCAGGTGTTGGAGGCTTTAATATCTTTGGAGCTGTTTGATAAAGTATGGGCTAGAGTACAGGTCCCAGCACAAAATGTCCTCTTAATATTGAAGGAATATGAAGGATCGCAATTAATATATAAAAAGTAAGTGATTTATGCTCATTGAATCAGGAATACAAAGAGAAAGTTGCAATGCTGGAGGAACAGGTATGACTCATGTATAATAGCTCAAACACGCTGTGGGATATAAGCTATATCTCACTCACACATCTGATATTTTTTCTGCTTGAGTAGAATATCTGTTGCCAAGCATTTAACGGTGTGTTCCGGCAGAGAGCCAGTTTCAAGTATTAAGTAGCGTGTACACCAACTTCATCCACATTATCATTTACTAGCGAAAGCCCGCCGGGCTAGGTGGTACTTAACTAGAAAATCTGTTGCTAAGCACCTAACGGTGCGTAGCGGCAGTCGTCCTTGTGAGCCAGTTGCCATTTTAGGATAAGCATGTGAACCACCATCAACCAAGTTATTACTTACGACTACTAGACTAGTCTATGAGTAAGAAAAAATCCAATCACCAAATGCAGAATTCATAATGATTGCCAGTGAACGTAACCATCTGAGTGTTAATAAGCATCCACATCATTCCAGTTACATTGCCTTTATTTTTGTATGACATTGTGAATGCAAGCCTGGCTAGTTGCCACCCTTAAGTAGAAAATCATCATCGACCACCCCTAATCCCTTACCATTAGGTGAGATAGTGGTCGATAGACAGTAGTAGATAGGGTTAACCTACAAGATATAAAAAAAGTACATATAACTAATATCTGTTTCAGACTCCACAGCCTACAAACACGAGCACTGCTCTGCACAAACAATATGCTATCTTCCCTCCCCATCGAAAACCTTGGCGGTGTGAACGGGGTGTACAAAATCTGGGTAGAGGCAGGAAAACTCGTTTTTAAGCAGAGCTCGGAAAATGTTAACCTATTAGAGTCTGCAACGGCTGTAATGAGGGCTGCTTTGGATAAGATTAAGTTAAGAGAAAATGGAAGCACCAGTGGTTGTAACCTCTTCACCGATCTTGCTCTATCAGATATAGAGGTAACGTAAAGTTTACTGTCAAGTTCGCATGTATATTATTTTATAAGTAAATGAGTTATTTAAATTATTATGTAATGGGCTGCCTATTTACCTGCACCGGCCTGTAGGTCGCTCAATTGCTTTCATTGTAGTAGATGTAGTATTGTAAATAGCTTTTAGTGTTTTTTCAATAAATGCAAATCGCTGATTAAAAATTTAAGTGTTATTTCATATATGAACTAATTTTAGCAGCGTCATAGATTTCCACTCGCGACTTGTTGATTTTGGTTAAACGTTTATTAGATTATTTTGTTTTAACAGAAGATCACGTTTCAAAATCCACGCTTTTATTCATTATCATTATCAAGTTGTCTAGATAAAATCGCTACCAGTTACAAGATTGAAACCAGTACAATATTTAGATTTTGAAAAACTAGTTAAACTGTTTATTTTTACAGATAAGATAGCTTTTCTCCACTCTCGTCTGTTAGTCAAATGCATGCTAGAAGCCACCTCTGTTTAACAGTATAACTTCACGCTTTTACCTATCATCTTCATCAGGTGGATAACCTATAGAACTCATCACTTCACTGGGAACTCTTAAATTTTCAAAAACCAGTTAATCTATTTTATTTATTGTTCATAATATAGCCTTTTACCACTATAAGTGAAAAATCCTAGAATAGCAATATAAAGAAAATATGAAATAAACATGGTCGCGCCGGGGTGACTTTCTTTAGTATGCATGTAATGTTTTCCATACAAACATAGTTTAGCCATATTTTAAATACCAAATTTTCAAACTCGGTGAAATTAGGCACGCATGTCTTTGAGCATTTTATCTATACATTTTTGCCAGATTTCTGTGAAATGATGTACCTACTTAATTATTCAGATATATAGTTTAGTATGAGAATTCTTATTTAATATTCAAACATAACATAGAGATAAGGCAGATAATAAAACAGAAAACCTGCAAACCGTAGCATAGATATTAGGCTCAACATGCATGCAAAATTTTATAAAGTTTGAATACTTGGTTTTTAAAATATGACTAAACTATTTTTGTACTAAAAGGGCTATGTACATACTGCACTAAGCTGAAGGTTTTTAAATGATTCAAATCAATAAACAAGCTAATCTAATCGTTAAGTAGGTACATTAATGAACAAGGTGCGGAAAATGGAGCATTATGCTCTCCTTGCTTTATAAAACCTTGCACATATTCTTATCACCATATCTTATACAAACAATTATGACATCATTCCAGATAATGTTAGCTGGCATCCGAGAATGTCTAGTGCCTGAGATAAGATCCAACCTAATACGTATGACTGGTCTACTGGCATTACTATTGGTTAATAACTTGAATGATACTACTGCAACTGTAATATGCACCATCACAGAGTTTATACTGGAACAAGCTCATAAAGAAAATGATGTTTGGGTACTAGCTGAAGCCATAGATACCCTGGTAGATTTATATTCTGAAGACGAAACCGACGCCCTGGCTGTCAAAGTGAAATTGGTTGAGAAGCTGGCAATTTTGATGCCCATTTTGAAGAATAAGGTTTGTATGAAATATGATGAAGTTTTGTTATGAATGATCAGACGTGAAATCAGTCACAGTTACGGCTTAACAGGAATACTCACAACGGTAGTGAGTATTCCTGCTAAGCCGTAACTGGGACCGATTTCACGTACGCTGTAAAAAAACGATGAAACGAAACTTCGAATGTATCATTGATGCATAATTCTTGTAGGTGTTAGAGCTTCGATAAAATATACTGAAATATAGATATGGGATCAACGCATATAACGCGGCCAATAAAATAAGAACACAAATAAAAGTGTGCACTTATTCCAAATTAGGTCAAAACACGGCCAAACTAAAGACGGGCTCAAACGCCTCAGCGTACATTTAAAAACTTAAACATAGTATTATTTTATAATCTTAAAAATATTATAAAGACAAATGTTATAATAAAAATTTAAGAATTTGTGTAATACCGGCACCACGATAACATAAAAAGGAATTTAACGCTAATGAACATGATAATAATTCTAGTTATTCCTAAACTGTATTAAACATTATAAATTATTTTTACCCTTGTTTACCTGCAAAAAATATTACCAGTTACATAATTATCAAAAATGTTCATTGTATAATGAAAAGAAAATTATTAATTGCGCGTAAAATTGTAGAATTGAAATATTTACGTATCTACTTATATCTTTTCCGTTCATTACAGGCAAGACAGCAGAAGAAACTTCCTAAAGAATACAAAGTACTTGTGAGTACTGCAGTAACAAACTTACCAAGATTTATCCAATATAAGAAAAGTAGAATAAGCAAGTTGTAAGTGATCCATGTTGTACCTATGTTACAAAATATATATATTTTATAAGTTATATTTTTTTTATAGTTATTAAAAATAATACACCATTTTAACATATTGAGAATATTATTTCATAATTAGATAATTTAAGGAACATAATTCAATGTTCACAATCATAATAAGTCTCTGCAATATTTGTAAAATAATAAAATTTATATTATCACGCCCTTATTATCCTTTAGGAAAAGATGGGTCTGAAACTCACGTTTTGCTTTATGTTACCGTTGGATTCAAAAGAAGTAAGTCTTGCCATCTATCAGGCCCAGTTCCAGGATCTGGACTGCTACAGAAAATATCTTAGTCAAAAATCTCAATATCTTAATGACCTGGGGATCGAAGTCAGCATCTAAAAAGTGACTATTTACTCCACTACATTGACGAGGCAGCATATTCGAAAACATAGTACAGACACCGGCAAACAACTTGGGGAAAGTTCGCGCATGTCATTCATATTCATTGATATAAATCAGGGGTGGCCAAACTTTTTTACCTTGCGGTCTACATTATGATTTAAAATAGCTCCACGGGCTACCGTCAGCAATGGATAAAAAATGCCAAAACTGATTGTTTATGATTCTGTACAATATTAGGTAACGAAGTTAATTATAAAGTTTTCATAGCAATAAAATATGTACCTACTTCACTTATATTTTTATAATTCACATTTGAACATATTGAACAACACTATCCTGGGCTAGATTTTTGGCGCTGCACAGTTTCCACAAGCTTGCTTGCTGCACACTTTGTGAACTAACTGCAATGAGCAAGCAGGAAGTCAAATGCTCGTCTGACGGATGTGTCGTTTATATTGCATTGATAGTTGAAAATATTCATTCTCAAAGATCTAAAATTCTATTAGAATTTAAAAAATACCGTCAAACGTATTTTCATAGGCATGGAATTTTATTTTTGTTGTATCAGTTCCTTGTCTGTATTTTCAAATTCTCTT
This sequence comes from Plagodis pulveraria, assembly GCA_963890685.1. Classification (NCBI taxonomy): domain Eukaryota; kingdom Metazoa; phylum Arthropoda; class Insecta; order Lepidoptera; family Geometridae; genus Plagodis; species Plagodis pulveraria. The sequence continues at coordinate 20,350,853 of OY982951.1, read as the reverse complement.
GCTTTCCATAAGATGTCTCCCCTAATTGCCAATTTCTTCCTTGACCGAAACTGATTCAGCAGCGATTAATTCGCCTATTTTAATAGATAACATATCAATATTCATGCCTTCAATAAATGAAAACACCATAAATCAAGAAAAAATATGTATACATTGCTTTTGGTTGTAATTGAGTTGACATTTGCGATTAATTTGTTCCTATTTATTTCAATGTTTCGATACGCTGCTTCTCACGGGCTACCGCAAATGCCTCCGCATTGCCAATGCCTGGCATTTGCGGTAGCCGACGTCTTGGCCACCCCTGATATAAATCATTCATACTCGTATATTCATATGCAGCTGGACGTAAGTGGCTTTTTAAAAGCAAGTCGGGAAGCGGGAACGGGTCGATCGGGAATTTATTTTTGTGCTTGGTAGGTTAGCCTTTATCCACTATCTCACTCGATGGTAAGTGATGATGTGGTGGAAGATGTTGTTCAGGCTAACCTACAATTACTGGCTCTCAAGGACAGCTGCCGGAACACAATTAGGTGCTTGGCGACAGATTTCAGCTAGCATGGCGGGCGTTCGTAAAATGCCCTACTACCATGCTATAACGACTGCCATCCTAAGACAACAACCAGGATCGACAGGTTTAATAACGTGCCCCCCGAAGCACGGAAGCGTTCAGTAGTAATGTCACGTACCGCGGCGGACGTTGCTTAACTTTCTGATCATTTCAGAACGTTGTAAGCTAGCTTCGCTACAAGCGCTTCAAAAATTGAGTGAATGCGCTCAATCGAAATCCTCCCTTACATCATAGACACGCCAGAGACCTTAAAAATGTCTACTCCGCATTCAAGATCACGTATGTACAATGTATGGACGTCCAATATATGGACATACGTGGAATAAAATAATAATGCATATATTTTAGTTGTTATAAGAAGTATGTTGGGGTTAAGTGACGTGGAGCATAGCAATTGCTAATTCGATGCGTAGGACTTTATTCGGCAATGAAGAAGATGAGCATATTTCTAATATTATTAAAAAAATACGAAAATACGATGAAAGAATGATGTGAAGCAGTGATGGCTCAGTGGCATTGACTATTGACTGCCGTGCCGCAGGTCCATGGTTCGAATCCCGCCGCGGGCTTGAGCTTCACCGTATGATGGAAGGGCATTTTGCGAATGCCTGCCTGGCTAGCGACCACCCTCAAGTAGAAAATCTGTCGCCAAGCACCTAACGGTGTGTTCCGGCAGCAGTCCTTGAGCCAGTAAAATTACAGGCACATGAGACTTAACAACTATGTCTTAAGGTGACGGGCGCAGAGCGATTCGTGACGTGTGAGGAAATGCATCTGTTATAGGCTGAGGTTAGTCTGCTTAACATCAGGTGGGCCTCGTGCTTGATCCGACACAATAATATAAAATAAAAAAACAAAAAAGAAGATATTTTTAAACTGAATTATTGACATATTATAACTATGTATATTCTTAGACGCGCGTGCAGGCACAGATTACGTAGCACACCTCCGGCGATGTGACGTCAAGTCGCAGTACGCCGGCGTATTAACTATGCAATAATTAATCTGTGATGCAGTTTATGAAATTCTGAAATTGATTAGTTTTTAAAACATCCAGTTTTTAAGAAACTGTTTTTTTTTCTGATTTGCTATATTTCTATCACTTATTCTAAGCTTCTTAACTTCTGAAATAATATACACTATATTTTGAATTCAAATCTAAATTAATAAAATACGATCGTCTAGACATGCAACTAAAGTTAAGCTACTACTGTAACTGCAACAAACAAATCAAACAAGTATTAATAAAATAATAATTTATTGAACAACGATGACTGATCTAACAAAATTTCTACTACCAACATGACCAGTTATTTCACTATAGGAATATTTATTTTCCAAACACTACAGTGCTTCACGCCGAAAATATTTAAAAACGCACAATATACAATGATACATCTAAATGACGTGCGAAGTACCTAATGACCCACCAACTTATCTGTTCAGGCGGCAGAAAAAAGAACTACAACATTCCTTCAAATTGTGACAGTTTGTAGTTGATTTCCTTGACCAGCAGCGCCCTCGCGAACTGCACAGTTAAGTTAGTGGTACTATAAATAATTTATCTACTGAATGGTCACAAAACATGTTAACAGTAGGCATATTATCTGTAACAAAAATATAGTATCTTTAAGAAATAAATATAATTTCAATGCTAATCTAGACTCTCATGAAATCTAAATGCAATATTATAAAGCTATAAATAATCAACCGAAGTACCTTCGCAAAAGCGTCTAATATACATATATGGATATTTATTTTGCAATATATTAAAATTTACGATATTATCACAATTAAAGTAGGTGTGTACCCATAGGAATACTTTCCCCGTTGCATTAATTAATAGTAGTTTTAACCAGTTATTAAGGCACTATCAAAAGGCATATAGTTATGTATTAGAATGAGATGAATCGGTATGGTAGTAAGAATTTGTATATTGCATGCCCCCTTATATATTTTAATTAACGAGATCCAATTGCCTAAATATTCTCTCCGGGATATATTTCTATTATCCATTAAATAAACGTTTTGTACCGTCGCAAAAATGTAGTTTTGTTGAATACAACACAAGCAGTATGATGACTTTTCTCTTACAAACTAACATGTACTTAGGGTGAATTGGAATCACCGTAATGACTTCTTCTAGGCTTTGGTATAGGATTTGGTGATGAAGCACCACTCTTGTCGAATCTCCGTTTTATCTCTGATACTGATAATCGATCATCAGCGCTTGGAAGATCGTCTTCGTTGAGAGCCGAATTGAGTTTACTTATCTCTCTTTCGAGTTCCCTTGTAGCCCTGTCTATTTCCATAAACTCCTTTTCTGTGCTAGAAATTGTGTCTATGCTCTGCTTTCTAGCTGTCTCGTCATATTTACAAATTACTTTTTGGGGTTCGTCGTTACCATTCGTATCTTTACTCTCATTTAGGTTTATGTCGTAAGTCATATAAGTTGTATCTAAATTGTTGTTCAGGCTCTTGCTCCTCTTATTGTCAAGCGCGTGGAAGTCTTCCAGGTTGCCTCGTCGCAGTCTGATGTCATCTTCGTTAACACTTGAATTTCTTCGGTACTTGTGGATGTCTACTTTAGAGAATGAGACAGTGTTGAGAATGTCTTCGTCTGAGCTGCTCGTTTCTTTACTGTTTTCTTCTATTTCCAGTTTGCTTTTCGTTCTTACATCTTCATCTTTTGGTTCGTCAGATACATTGTGAACGGTAGCTTCAATAGTTTCCACAACTTCAATTACCTGAGCAGTATTGGTTGCTTCAGTGCCTTGGGTTTCTACGTCTTCATCTTCTACAATTTTTAATTCAATGTTGGGTAAGTTCATTTCGTCTATATCTATATCACCATCTGCTTTCATTTGTTTCTTATCTTCTATTTCGCTTGTGTTTAATTCTGAAGTTTCGCTGGTAACCTGCAAAGAAAATGTAAATCTATATAAGTTTTTGAAACTACATAAATAATTGTAATGTCAGTTACTAATAGTCCAAGAGGTAGATAGATAAAAATAAATTGACCTCTTGGGTTTCTTATAAAATTTCAAGCAGGCTGTCTACTCATTACAACACTCAATACAAAATCAATAAGACGACCTTTTACATCTACAAATATACCGCCTTTCTTATAATCGTTGCTTATCTTATCCAAGCAAAAATCTTGTGTGGAGCTTAATAAACATATGCAACGATTATAAGTTAGGAGATGGGTTTTTTTTCCACCGAAATGTTTACCGAGATATCAGCAACTGCGGACGTAGAAGGGCTTCCAGTGAGTGGTGGCGGGGGCGGGGCACGTTTCTTCTTGCGCCTGGCTGCGCGCACCGGTGGAATGGGATGATCCTCCTCGAAGGGATTCGTACTCTCCACGCTCAGCCGGGAACCCGACACTTCGCTGCGAGCCATGCGGGGAGTAATGCTGGAAAAATGACAAAACAGATAGTTTATCTCTCATTCTACTTCATTCTTCATTTTGTAGCAGTGATGCTCGGCTATCACGGTAATAGCTATGGACTGCCGCACCGCAGGTCGATCTCCACCGCCGGCTTGAGCTTCACCGCATGGTTCAGGGCATATTGCGAATGTTCGCCTGGACAACTAAGATCCTCAAGTATAAAATACTAATCCTAAAACTTATCAGTGTGTTCCAGTAGCAGTCTTTGAGAGCTAGTACAGTGAAATTACAGGCACATGAGACTTATCAGCCGTATATATCAGGGTGATGGCAGAGGTTAGGTATTTCTCGAGCAAAACCCGTCACAATCCCACAAAAAAAAAATACGCGCCCGTCTTTAGGATGCTAAAAATGAAAATACGGAAGTATACAAAGAACGTTCTGTAGTATGTTATTATTGTAAGAAAAATCACTCGCAATATACCGGAAGAGTATGTAAAAAAACTAAAATTTAGCTATATATCCTGTTAAATATATACTTCAACACAATAATAGTGTCAACATTTTATCAAAATCGGTTTCCCGTCATGTGGACATACAGAGAAACAAATAAGTTTTGAACAGTCACTGTTTTTAAAATAATTTCTTTTTGTACTAATTATACTGTTATTTTTTACTAAGGGTGGTCAGTAGATAGGGCAAAATAGGTGGAAAAAAATCCATTCTTCCCTATTAGTAGGGATATGTGGAACTGCCGGAATAAAACAACGCAGCCGTAGCAATCTTGAAGCAGTGATGGCTCAGTGGCATTGGCAATGGACTGCCGTGCAGCAGAACAATGATCGAGGTTAATAAAAAAATATACTTTTACCTTAATTTCTGCGTATAGACTACATTAATGTTAAAAGTGTAATTTAAACATTAATGTAGTTCGGGAAAGTTTCCGAAATACCATAACAGTTAAGTATAATAGGAAATGCTATCAGTGGATTCTATTCCATGTATTGAAATGGATTAAACGAAAAATTCTCTCCTTATTCTCTCAGCAACTACGAATACATTGTTAAGTCAATTGTCAATAACTATGGACTGCAGTGCATGGAGTGCATTCGAATATTGCCGCTTCACCACGTCGTTATAGGTTTCGCTAATACTCTGGCTAGATACCATCTTGAAGGAGAAAATTATTAGCAAACGGCGCGGGCGTATCGGCAGCTCTGCTTGAAAGCCAGTTATCTAGGTTAAGGCTCGATCACATCACTTACCCACTGGTAAAATAGCAAGGCAAAGCATTACTTATCATCTGCCAACATTTTGTTACAGGTTTACCTTTTCTAACTAAAGGTAAGCGCTACTACAAAACACTGACCAAGACCTTGATGTGGTAATTATCTTATCTGTACCATTATCTTCTACAGAAGTAGGTAATAACAAACCGACAGAACACACCTGTAAGTCATACCAGCGGCTCCGCAGGCTAAAGTGTAAGAATAGGCAGGTATACCTATACGTCGGTACCTACTATATACTTATTTGTCTGGTCTGAACCACGTATATAATATGATACTCATAGTAATTATTGTTATGAACCCGGCTGCAGAGCCCGGTGTATATGTTACCTTCCTGATTGGGTAGCTATTGTATTAATTGGCATGTTCCTTGCGACCTACACCACATCCCTTTGTAAATGCGGTGTACCTACATTGCTCTATATATGACTCGTGGTCGTATTGAGAACTCAGTTTAAAGTTTTTAATCGATCCCACAATGTTCTCAACTCCAAGGGGGTAAGAAGCTGAAGTAAAGAACCCAAAAACTTCAACTTCTCAAGACTCTAAACTAGCCACTTCAGTACCAAGTCTATCGTTGGGATTATACCTATAACACGTTGGTGTTTGTGTAGGCAGATAATGGGAGCACGGTCTGTCCTGTACACAAGGAAGTGTCAAGAAAATTTGAACTAATGGTATCACGAATTTACGAACCTCGTGATTTGTTTAAAGTGAGATTAGTTTTAGCTGACATGTTTACCTAAGTTAATTTGAAATCAATGTAAAGGGTTTCTCCTTGTCGTGTATAACACACATCTTGTACCACTTGTACTTGACCACCCTATTCGCTTCTTCAGAAGGCGAGCGTGGGAAGGATCAACATGATATCTATTCTCCGTTCACATAGCGCTCGGTAGAAGTTACCGTGGTGCGGTGTGAATGTCTCCAGCTTACTCAATCGAAATTTCTTAATTCTGAATACGCCAATATTTAGAGCATATTTTGTGCAATTATGAATACCAACTCAAAATTTAGGTGCCAAATAAACTTCGACGCTACGTGTTATTATTAGTGTGTTAGCTGACGTTATGGTCTCCAACTGACACATGCTGTATATACGAAACGGCTGAAGATGTGGTTATATACTATAGCCAGGGATTTAGAGCATAATTTGTGCCAATGGCACAAAAAAAATTGAACGTCATACTTGAAAGCTGTAGTAGTTATGACTCGATTTTAACGTGTAAGCTGGAGACCACGTGTCTACAGCTACTCATCTGTATCTTCTGAACGAATGGACCTACGACTTTGTTTAATATGTCAAAATTTAGAGCCAAATTTGTGCCAAAGGCACTAAAATTTTCAAGTCTCTGGCTATTAAGGTTTTGGAGATACAAGCTCAAATCAACGTGTAAGCTGGGGACACATGTCCCCAGCTAGCACATGCTGGACAGCTCAAACGGGAAAGCCTAGAATACTGTTTAATGGCTTAAAATGTAGGGTAGAATTTGTGCCATCGGCACCAAAATTTTCAATACAATAGGCCCCATAGTTTTTGTGTAACAAGCAAAATCAATTCTTCCCGCCAAAAAATTTAAATATTTGGACAAAAACATTTCTAAGCGCGGCGTTGCCGTCCAGTTGCCTGTGGCTGCAATCTATCTTGAACCTTATTCCTATTGCGTTTGAACTTACTTTTTGCTTTCACGTTATGAATAGGTGGAAGAAGTTACAAAAAAACAGTAGGTGTATAGACTAAGAGTGAGTAAGTACAAAATGTACTGGTATTTTTTCTCTCAGTATGTTAACTTATATACCTAATCCTACATATAAGATCTGTATAAGACCCTCGATGAACGAGATAATGCACTGGAAACTACGCATACGCATGTATGCACTACGCATGTACAGAACGTGATGATCACATACCTATTAGGTAGGCACTGTAATTTTATAACTGTAAAGAGATATTATCAGTTTATCACTCACCTAAACGCGTAGAAAGCTTTTGACTTAAAAGTATTAGCGTGTAATACTTTAGTACCTATTACTAGAGAATATAAAGATAAGTTACCAACTACTCAGCTTAGTTCGGCCAGTGTGACGTAGTCAAAAAGGTAAGCTAAATATTCGCTATGTGCGCTGCATACTTACATAAGTAGGTACGTCGGTTGTACATACGTAGTATTATTATATGTTCTATGCCAACTCCCTACCTACATAAAACGTCTATGGTTATGTAAAAACTATACATAATAATCTCTATTTTGTGGTTTGTAGGGATTTGGAATTGAAATAAAAGTATCGATACCGTTGCGTTTCAAAGCATCGCTGCGGTATCGATATTGGAACAAATGTTTCGAAGTACTCCAGTATCGAGTACTTTTAAACGAATACAATGAGAGTTTTTATTTTATTTATTTTTATGTGATTGTGTCGGGACAAGCTCGATGCCCCCCTAATGTTAAGCGGACTGACCTCTGCCTATAACAGATGCATTTCATCACAATTTACGAATTGCCCTGCCCCCGTCTCTTGAGACAGCTCTCATGTGTGCCTGTAATTTCACTGGCTTTCAAGGACTGCTGCCTTGCCAGATATCATTTATCATTCTTGATTGCCAAACCTTTTATTTTGTTTTAGAAAACAAAGTTCTTGTTGAAATCCCCTTCATAATTTAACTTTTTTCTTACGTATAATTTATGGGCAGAACCATATCTATTAATATAGTTATTTTGCAAAAAATATTTTTTATACAAAACAAGTCTTTCCAAATAATTTATTTTAGTTCTTATATATAAGCGATATATTATGTTATTCTATATATGTATTAAAATGTGAATAATTACATTGACTCGGGTAACTACAAAAAACGTATTTTGTGTCCGAAATTCAAGTAAATAAAACTATAAATCTATTTGAACTATTTTATTCAAAACTCCTTAATAGTGTTATAACGCTCTACTGGATTATTATAAAAATTAATTGTTATTACCGGCAGCTGTCCTTGAGAGTCTAGGTTAGCCTGAACAACATCTTCAGCCGCATCATCACTTCGGTACCATCAGGTGAGACAGTTGTCAATCAGCCATAATTATATAAATTGAAGCCGTGATGGCTCAGTGGCATTGACTGCCAAGCAGCAGGTCCATGGTTCCAATCCCGCCGCGGCTTGAGCTTCACCGCATGTTGGAAGGGCATTTTGCGAATGCCCGCCTGGCTAGCGACCACCATCAAGTAGAAATTCTGTCGCCACCTTACGGTGTGTTCCGGCAGCTGTCCTTGGAAGCCAGTACTTCTAGGATAAGCCTGTTAACACCTTCGACCACATCATCACTTAACATCAGGTGAGATTTTGGTCAAAGGCTCCATTATGCCAAACTCGTCTGTGAATATAAAACTTTTTGGAGTTTTGAGTCTAGATTCATATTTGACATAATGAAGTTCGAGTCTAAACTCGAACTCGTCTCTGAATGTCAACTTAGAAGTGGTGATTTTAGGCTCGTTTTATTATTGAACATATTTTTTTTCGGGTATTGTTCCATCGCTCTATATTTATAGGCGGTGCGCGCGTAATAATCACGATTTCAATGCCTACGAATTCCGGAAAGCGTCACATTTCAATCAGATAACATTAAAATGAATACTCTCTGCTACTAGCCTATGCCCCAACTGATTTCATTTGCTATAAAAGAGAAAAGTGATTCCAACGCTATAGAAATAAAGTTCAAAACAGATTGCAGCTACAGTGAACGGGATGGCAACGCCGCGTTCAGTAATGTTTTTAACCAAATATTTAAATTTTTTGGCGGGATAAAATGTTTTTGCTTGTTACACAAAAACTATGGGGCCTATTGTATTGAAAATGTTGGTGCCGATGGCACAAATTCTACCCTACATTTTAAGCCATTAAACAGTATTCTAGGCTTTCCCGTTTGAGCTGTCCAGCATGTGTTAGCTGGGGACATGTGTCCCCAGCTTATACGTTGATTTGAGCTTGTATCTCCAAAACCTTAATAGCCAGAGACTTGAAAATTTTAGTGCCTTTGGCACAAATTTGGCTCTAAATTTTGACATATTAAACAAAGTCGTAGGTCCATTCGTTCAGAAGATACAGATGAGTAGCTGTAGACACGAGGTCTCCAGCTTACACGTTAAAATCGAGTCATAACTACTACAGCTTTCAAGTATGACGTTCAAATTTTTTTGTGCCATTGGCACAAATTATGCTCTAAATCCCTGGCTATAGTATATAACCACATCTTCAGCCGTTTCATATATACAGCATGTGTCAGTTGGAGACCATAACGTCAGCTAACACACTAATAATAACACGTAGCGTCGAAGTTTATTTGGCACCTAAATTTTGAGTTGGTATTCATAATTGCACAAAATATGCTCTAAATATTGGCATATTCAGAATCAAGAAATTTCGATTGAGTAAGCTGGAGACATTCACACAAAATAAAATACCTAAGAATTCACGAAATTTTATGTTAATTTCGATGTTGTGTTTAATTGAAAATAAAAGAAAATACTACCTTTGTATGATATGGGCAATTTTATGGGGAGAACATTATTCACCTTCCCTATACCTAATCACCGTATTTGGTTTTACAAATTAGTTATAGAGTTACCTTACATATACATAGAAGCACACGTAGGGTTGGGTTAGACAGATATAAGTGAACTAGTAGTTCGCCCCGAACTGGACCTCGCGACATCTCGACAAGCAACTCATGTATGTACAGTTATGTGAAGATAGGACAGACTGTACAGAAGTTACTGTTTAATGTGAATACAATCATTATGATTACATAACATTGGACATACAACACTTAAGAGGCCTTTTACATTATGCAGCCCTCTCACTCGCACTTTTAAAGATAATTTCAAATAGCAACAATATGGTTTATATGTTTTAAAATGTGGTCAATCATTATTTCACTGCATGCAACTACAGATGTTCTCAACATATTTTTACTTTGTTACATGTTGAGTCCAATTAGAATTAGAGGCCCAAATTTTAAATAACTGTATTACGCGTTTTGGATCCCCCATTACAGATATCAAAATGAAAATTAGTAGAGAACATCTATAGTTGCATGCAGCGGAATAATGATTGACCACATTTAAAAAAATATAAACCATATTGTTGCTATTTGAAATTATCTTTAAAAGTGCGAGTGAGAGGGCTGCATAATGTAAAAGGCCTCTTAAACTAAATATCGATTAATTATTATAATGTTAATCATCTTTTATAATATTTGTAAATTTTTTGATAAGTTTATCTTTTTATTTGTATTTGTACATATTAACGCAATGTCCATTATTATTATTTGCTAAGGATGCACAGATATAAATTAGATTTGAGCCCCTAGGATAGCTGTTCGAATATTGGCAATAACCATTTTCAATCCATTTCAATTCACTTAAAAACTAAGCACTGGACCGATGTTTCATAATTACGTTCGGTTGTTCTCGTCTACAGGTCGCATTTCTTAACTGATTCTCGTAATTTTGTGATTTGATGTAATAAGTGAAAAGAACTTTAAAAAATCGTATAACTGCAACAACGAAATATTTTGAAAAATGTTACGTAACTTTTTTGTTAAGAGGATGCAACTTTTTTGAGGCCGAAGCCGACGCGAAGGTCGAAGCCGCCGCCGACGCCGATGCCGACACTGACGCCGATGCTGAGACCGACGTGTACGCCGACGTTGAGGCCAACGCCAGAGACGACGTCGACGCCGATTCCAAATTCGACGCAGACGCCGACACCGACACCGACGCTGACGTCGAGGCCAATGCCGGCGCCGATGCCGATGCCGACACCGACGCTGAGGCCGACACCAACACCGACGCTGACGTCAGTCCAACGCCGACGCCGACACCGCCGCCAACGCCGATGCCGACACCGACGTGGACGCCGACACCGATGCCGATACCGACGCTGGCGCCGTCACCAACACCGACGCTGACGTCGGTCCAACGCCGACGTCGAGGCCAACGCAGACGCCAACGCCGACGCCGACGCCGCCGCCGACGCCGATGCCGACACCGACGCTAGCGCCTACACCAACACCGAAGCTGACGTCGGTCCAACGCCGACGTCGAGGCCAACGCCGACGCCGACGCCGACGCCGACGCGACGTGGACGCCGACGCAGAGACCGACGCCGACGCCGATGCCGATACCGACGCTGGCGCCGACACTGACACCGACGCTGACGTCGAGGCCAATGCCGGCGCCGACGCCGATGCCGACACCGACGCTGAGGCCGACACCAACACCGACGCTGACGTCGGTCCAACGCCGACGCCGACGCCGCCGCCAACGCCGATGCCGACACCAACGTGGACGCCGACGTCGAGGCCAACGCCGACGCCGACGCCGATGCCGACACCGACGCTGTCGCCAACACCAACACCGACGCTGACGTCGGTCTAACGCCGACGTTGAGGCCAACGCCGACGCCGACGCCGCCGCCGACGCCGATGCCGACACCGACGCGACGTGGAAGATATTTTCTTGTACCCCTTTCTACTTGATTTTTGTACATTGTCTTCTTCACGATGTTGTTGGTAGGTTGAAATGAGGGCAAGATCATACAGCATTGCATTTGGCTGCATAAATAACATAAATGTTCGAATGTGGGAGATCGTGTAAACATTGTATACACCACTGAAAAGTGTGATTTTTTTTTCAATTACGGCTTCGTCTTCTGAAAAGTATAAAAGGACATGTATTTTCACATGTTATTGGACCTTGTAAATAATATGAGCTCAGAGAGTTTTTTTATCAGGTACTTCAACAAGTTATTTCATGTTTTTAGTTTAAAAAGTCCGTTTTATGTGAACTTTCAATCAAAACAGTTTTTTATTGTAAAGGTGTTTTTTTTTCGTTTTTTTATGTTATTGTGACGGATCAAGCAAGAGACCTACCTGATGTTTAGCGGACTAACTTCTGCCTATAACACATGCGTTTTGTCACAAGTCACGAATCGCACTGCGCCCGTCACCATGAGACATAGTTGTTAAGTCTCATATGCCTGTAATTTCACTGGCTCTCAAGGACTGCTCCGGAACACACCGTTAGGTGCTTGGCGACAGATTTTCTACTTGAGGGTGGTCGCTAGCCAGGCGGGCATTCGCAGAATGCCCTTCCACTATGCGGTGAAGCTCAAGCCCGTGGCGGAATTCGAACCATGGACCTGCGGCACGGCAGTTCATAACCAATGCCACGGAGCCATCACCGCTTCAATTACTATTACTACTATTACTTATTTACCAAACATTTGAAGCCCCACCAGACGTTGGGCAACAAGTGCTGAATGCACATTACTTTAGGCAAAATGCGTACGCGCACGCGCCATGTGAAGAGTGACCGACTAGCTTAAAAACACCACTTTGGTACAAAGTTACTTGTGGGGTATGTCAGTAAAAGTGGTAGAGTCTATAATTTACATTATTGCACCATATTTAGAAACAATATTCAATCTTTGTGTCGATAGTGGAAACTTCCCCGATTTAATGAAACAAAGTAAAATCACTGCAATTTTAAAGTCGGGGTCTACATCTGACCCTTGCAATTATAGACCTATTTCCATCTTACCTGTTCTGAGTAAAGTATGCGAAAAAATTATGCTCAAACAACTACTATCCCATTTTAACAAGCATAATTTATTAAATGAGAATCAGTTTGGTTTCACCAAGAGCAAATCCACAACAGATGCAGGTGTTCAATTGATGTCGCATATACTGGAAGCTTGGGAGAGTTCACATGATGCTATTGGCGTATTTTGTGATCTTTCCAAGGCATTCGACTGTGTAGAGCACTGCACTCTGATTCGTAAACTTTACCACTATGGTATTCGTGGAAAAGCTCTGAATCTTATAGAGTCATATCTGTCAGCCAGGCTACAGAGGGTTGGAATAAGTGGCAATACTTCTTCCGGGTCATTGGTAAAAATGGGAGTACCACAGGGATCAATTTTGGGACCTTTTCTGTTTCTAACATATATTAATGATCTGCCTTGCATGGTCAAAGATTTCTGCGATATTGTTTTATTCGCAGATGATACCTCTCTGATTTTTAAAGTAGATAGGAAAGACAGTGAACTGACGCATGTAAATAATGTATTATCTAAGATTTGTAAATGGTTCGCCGCTAATAATCTTCTCCTAAATTCAAAAAAGACGAAATGTTTAAAGTTTTCTTTACCAAATGTTCCTTATGTTGAACCAAACATAAAGCTTGGCCCAGATAAACTCCCTATTGACAAAGCGACAGTCTTCCTGGGAATCAAAATGGATTCCACTTTACAATGGGATCCACATATACATGATCTCTCCCGAAGACTTAGTTCTGCTGCATATGCAGTTCTTAGGATAAGACAGTTAACAGACGTAGCTACTGCTCGCCTAGTTTATTTCGCGTACTTCCACAGTATTATGTCGTATGGTGTATTGCTGCTGTGGGGAACTGCTGCTGAGATAGAGACAATCTTTATCATACAAAAGCGTGCAATTCGAGCCATATATAAAATGGGTCCTAGGGAATCTGTGAGGGATCAGCTGCAGCTGTCCTTGAGAGTCTAGGTTAGCCTGAACAACATCTTCAGCCGCATCATCACTTCGGTACCATCAGGTGAGAAAGTTGTCAATCAGCCATAATTATATAAATTGAAGCCGTGATGGCTCAGTGGCATTGACTGCCAAGCAGCAGGTCCATGGTTCCAATCCCGCCGCGGCTTGAGCTTCACCGCATGTTGGAAGGGCATTTTGCGTATGCCCGCCTGGCTAGCGACCACCATCAAGTAGAAATTCTGTCGCCACCTTACGGTGTGTTCCGGCAGCTGTCCTTGGAAGCCAGTACTTCTAGGATAAGCCTGTTAACACCTTCGACCACATCATCACTTAACATCAGGTGAGATTTTGGTCATAGGCTCCATTATGCCAAACTCGTCTGTGAATATAAAACTTTTTGGAGTTTTGAGTCTAGATTCATATTTGACATAATGAAGTTCGAGTCTAAACTCGAACTCGTCTCTGAATGTCAACTTAGAAGTGGTGATTTTAGGCTCGTTTTATTATTGAACATATTTTTTTTCGGGTATTGTTCCATCGCTCTATATTTATAGGCGGTGCGCGCGTAATAATCACGATTTCAATGCCTACGAATTCCGGAAAGCGTCACATTTCAATCAGATAACATTAAAATGAATACTCTCTGCTACTAGCCTATGCCCCAACTGATTTCATTTGCTATAAAAGAGAAAAGTGATTCCAACGCTATAGAAATAAAGTTCAAAACAGATTGCAGCTACAGTGAACGGGATGGCAACGCCGCGTTCAGTAATGTTTTTAACCAAATATTTAAATTTTTTGGCGGGATAAAATGTTTTTGCTTGTTACACAAAAACTATGGGGCCTATTGTATTGAAAATGTTGGTGCCGATGGCACAAATTCTACCCTACATTTTAAGCTATTAAACAGTATTCTAGGCTTTCCCGTTTGAGCTGTCCAGCATGTGTTAGCTGGGGACATGTGTCCCCAGCTTACACGTTGATTTGAGCTTGTATCTCCAAAACCTTAATAGCCAGAGACTTGAAAATTTTAGTGCCTTTGGCACAAATTTGGCTCTAAATTTTGACATATTAAACAAAGTCGTAGGTCCATTCGTTCAGAAGATACAGATGAGTAGCTGTAGACACGAGGTCTCCAGCTTACACGTTAAAATCGAGTCATAACTACTACAGCTTTCAAGTATGACGTTCAAATTTTTTTGTGCCATTGGCACAAATTATGCTCTAAATCCCTGGATAAAGTATATAACCACATCTTCAGCCGTTTCGTATATACAGCATGTGTCAGCTGGAGACCATAACGTCAGCTAACACACTAATAATCACGCGTAGCGTCGAAGTTTATTTGGCACCTAAATTTTGAGTTGGTATTCATAATTGCACAAAATATGCTCTAAATATTGGCATATTCAGAATTAAGAAATTTCGATTGAGTAAGCTGGAGACATTCACACCGCACCGTGTCTGTACACCTCACTCTTAGTCTATACACCTACTGTTTTTTTGTAACTTCTTCCACCTATTCATAACGTGAAAGCAAAAAGTAAGTTCAAACGCAATAGGAATAAGGTTCAAGATAGATTGCAGCCACAGGCAACTGGACGGCAACGCCGCGCTTAGAAATGTTTTTGTCCAAATATTTAAATTTTTTGGCGGGAAGAATTGATTTTGCTTGTTACACAAAAACTATGGGGCCTATTGTATTGAAAATGTTGGTGCCGATGGCACAAATTCTACCCTACATTTTAAGCTATTAAACAGTATTCTAGGCTTTCCCGTTTGAGCTGTCCAGCATGTGTTAGCTGGGGACATGTGTCCCCAGCTTACACGTTGATTTGAGCTTGTATCTCCAAAACCTTAATAGCCAGAGACTTGAAAATTTTAGTGCCTTTGGCACAAATTTGGCTTTAAATTTTGACATATTAAACAAAGTCGTAGGTCCATTCGTTCAGAAGATACAGATGAGTAGCTGTAGACACGAGGTCTCCAGCTTACACGTTAAAATCGAGTCATAACTACTACAGCTTTCAAGTATGACGTTCAAATTTTTTTGTGCCATTGGCACAAATTATGCTCTAAATCCCTGGCTATAGTATATAACCACATCTTCAGCCGTTTCGTATATACAGCATGTGTCAGTTGGAGACCATAACGTCAGCTAACACACTAATAATAACACGTAGCGTCGAAGTTTATTTGGCACCTAAATTTTGAGTTGGTATTCATAATTGCACAAAATATGCTCTAAATATTGGCATATTCAGAATCAAGAAATTTCGATTGAGTAAGCTGGAGACATTCACACAAAATAAAATACCTAAGAATTCACGAAATTTTATGTTAATTTCGATGTTGTGTTTAATTGAAAATAAAAGAAAATACTACCTTTGTATGATATGGGCAATTTTATGGGGAGAACATTATTCACCTTCCCTATACCTAATCACCGTATTTGGTTTTACAAATTAGTTATAGAGTTACCTTACATATACATAGAAGCACACGTAGGGTTGGGTTAGACAGATATAAGTGAACTAGTAGTTCGCCCCGAACTGGACCTCGCGACATCTCGACAAGCAACTCATGTATGTACAGTTATGTGAAGATAGGACAGACTGTACAGAAGTTACTGTTTAATGTGAATACAATCATTATGATTACATAACATTGGACATACAACACTTAAGAGGCCTTTTACATTATGCAGCCCTCTCACTCGCACTTTTAAAGATAATTTCAAATAGCAACAATATGGTTTATATGTTTTAAAATGTGGTCAATCATTATTTCACTGCATGCAACTACAGATGTTCTCAACATATTTTTACTTTGTTACATGTTGAGTCCAATTAGAATTAGAGGCCCAAATTTTAAATAACTGAATTACGCGTTTTGGATCCCCCATTACAGATATCAAAATGAAAATTAGTAGAGAACATCTATAGTTGCATGCAGCGGAATAATGATTGACCACATTTAAAAAAATATAAACCATATTGTTGCTATTTGAAATTATCTTTAAAAGTGCGAGTGAGAGGGCTGCATAATGTAAAAGGCCTCTTAAACTAAATATCGATTAATTATTATAATGTTAATCATCTTTTATAATATTTGTAAATTTTTTGATAAGTTTATCTTTTTATTTGTATTTGTACATATTAACGCAATGTCCATTATTATTATTTGCTAAGGATGCACAGATATAAATTAGATTTGAGCCCCTAGGATAGCTGTTCGAATATTGGCAATAACCATTTTCAATCCATTTCAATTCACTTAAAAACTAAGCACTGGACCGATGTTTCATAATTACGTTCGGTTGTTCTCGTCTACAGGTCGCATTTCTTAACTGATTCTCGTAATTTTGTGATTTGATGTAATAAGTGAAAAGAACTTTAAAAAATCGTATAACTGCAACAACGAAATATTTTGAAAAATGTTACGTAACTTTTTTGTTAAGAGGATGCAACTTTTTTGAGGCCGAAGCCGACGCGAAGGTCGAAGCCGCCGCCGACGCCGATGCCGACACTGACGCCGATGCTGAGACCGACGTGTACGCCGACGTTGAGGCCAACGCCAGAGACGACGTCGACGCCGATTCCAAATTCGACGCAGACGCCGACACCGACACCGACGCTGACGTCGAGGCCAATGCCGGCGCCGATGCCGATGCCGACACCGACGCTGAGGCCGACACCAACACCGACGCTGACGTCAGTCCAACGCCGACGCCGACACCGCCGCCAACGCCGATGCCGACACCGACGTGGACGCCGACACCGATGCCGATACCGACGCTGGCGCCGTCACCAACACCGACGCTAACGTCGGTCCAACGCCGACGTCGAGGCCAACGCAGACGCCAACGCCGACGCCGACGCCGCCGCCGACGCCGATGCCGACACCGACGCTAGCGCCTACACCAACACCGAAGCTGACGTCGGTCCAACGCCGACGTCGAGGCCAACGCCGACGCCGACGCCGCCGCCGACGCGACGTGGACGCCGACGCAGAGACAGACGCCGACGCCGATGCCGATACCGACGCTGGCGCCGACACTGACACCGACGCTGACGTCGAGGCCAATGCCGGCGCCGACGCCGATGCCGACACCGACGCTGAGGCCGACACCAACACCGACGCTGACGTCGGTCCAACGCCGACGCCGACGCCGCCGCCAACGCCGATGCCGACACCAACGTGGTCGCCGACGTCGAGGCCAACGCCGACGCCGACGCCGATGCCGACGCCGACGCTGTCGCCAACACCAACACCGACGCTGACGTCGGTCTAACGCCGACGTTGAGGCCAACGCCGACGCCGACGCCGCCGCCGACGCCGATGCCGACACCGACGCGACGTGGAAGATATTTTCTTGTACCCCTTTCTACTTGATTTTTGTACATTGTCTTCTTCACGATGTTGTTGGTAGGTTGAAATGAGGGCAAGATCATACAGCATTGCATTTGGCTGCATAAATAACATAAATGTTCGAATGTGGGAGATCGTGTAAACATTGTATACACCACTGAAAAGTGTGATTTTTTTTTTCAATTATGGCTTCGTCTTCTGAAAAGTATAAAAGGACATGTATTTTCACATGTTATTGGACCTTGTAAATAATATGAGCTCAGAGAGTTTTTTTATCAGGTACTTCAACAAGTTATTTCATGTTTTTAGTTTAAAAAGTCCGTTTTATGTGAACTTTCAATCAAAACAGTTTTTTATTGTAAAGGTGTTTTTTTTTCGTTTTTTTATGTTATTGTGACGGATCAAGCAAGAGACCTACCTGATGTTTAGCGGACTAACTTCTGCCTATAACACATGCGTTTTGTCACAAGTCACGAATTGCACTGCGCCCGTCACCATGAGACATAGTTGTTAAGTCTCATATGCCTGTAATTTCACTGGCTCTCAAGGACTGCTCCGGAACACACCGTTAGGTGCTTGGCGACAGATTTTCTACTTGAGGGTGGTCGCTAGCCAGGCGGGCATTCGCAGAATGCCCTTCCACTATGCGGTGAAGCTCAAGCCCGTGGCGGAATTCGAACCATGGACCTGCGGCACGGCAGTTCATAACCAATGCCACGGAGCCATCACCGCTTCAATTACTATTACTACTATTACTTATTTACCAAACATTTGAAGCCCCACCAGACGTTGGGCAACAAGTGCTGAATGCACATTACTTTAGGCAAAATGCGTACGCGCACGCGCCATGTGAAGAGTGACCGACTAGCTTAAAAACACCACTTTGGTACAAAGTTACTTGTGGGGTATGTCAGTAAAAGTGGTAGAGTCTATAATTTACATTATTGCACCATATTTAGAAACAATATTCAATCTTTGTGTCGATAGTGGAAACTTCCCCGATTTAATGAAACAAAGTAAAATCACTGCAATTTTAAAGTCGGGGTCTACATCTGACCCTTGCAATTATAGACCTATTTCCATCTTACCTGTTCTGAGTAAAGTATGCGAAAAAATTATGCTCAAACAACTACTATCCCATTTTAACAAGCATAATTTATTAAATCAGAATCAGTTTGGTTTCACCAAGAGCAAATTCACAACAGATGCAGGTGTTCAATTGATGTCGCATATACTGGAAGCCTGGGAGAGTTCACATGATGCTATTGGCGTATTTTGTGATCTTTCCAAGGCATTCGACTGTGTAGAGCACTGCACTCTGATTCGTAAACTTTACCACTATGGTATTCGTGGAAAAGCTCTGAATCTTATAGAGTCATATCTGTCAGCCAGGCTACAGAGGGTTGGAATAAGTGGCAATACTTCTTCCGGGTCATTGGTAAAAATGGGAGTACCACAGGGATCAATTTTGGGACCTTTTCTGTTTCTAACATATATTAATGATCTGCCTTGCATGGTCAAAGATTTCTGCGATATTGTTTTATTCGCAGATGATACCTCTCTGATTTTTAAAGTAGATAGGAAAGACAGTGAACTGACGCATGTAAATAATGTATTATCTAAGATTTGTAAATGGTTCGCCGCTAATAATCTTCTCCTAAATTCAAAAAAGACGAAATGTTTAAAGTTTTCTTTACCAAATGTTCCTTATGTTGAACCAAACATAAAGCTTGGCCCAGATAAACTCCCTATTGACAAAGCGACAGTCTTCCTGGGAATCAAAATGGATTCCACTTTACAATGGGATCCACATATACATGATCTCTCCCGAAGACTTAGTTCTGCTGCATATGCAGTTCTTAGGATAAGACAGTTAACAGACGTAGCTACTGCTCGCCTAGTTTATTTCGCGTACTTCCACAGTATTATGTCGTATGGTGTATTGCTGCTGTGGGGAACTGCTGCTGAGATAGAGACAATCTTTATCATACAAAAGCGTGCAATTCGAGCCATATATAAAATGGGTCCTAGGGAATCTGTGAGGGATCAGCTGCAGCTGTCCTTGAGAGTCTAGGTTAGCCTGAACAACATCTTCAGCCGCATCATCACTTCGGTACCATCAGGTGAGAAAGTTGTCAATCAGCCATAATTATATAAATTGAAGCCGTGATGGCTCAGTGGCATTGACTGCCAAGCAGCAGGTCCATGGTTCCAATCCCGCCGCGGCTTGAGCTTCACCGCATGTTGGAAGGGCATTTTGCGTATGCCCGCCTGGCTAGCGACCACCATCAAGTAGAAATTCTGTCGCCACCTTACGGTGTGTTCCGGCAGCTGTCCTTGGAAGCCAGTACTTCTAGGATAAGCCTGTTAACACCTTCGACCACATCATCACTTAACATCAGGTGAGATTTTGGTCATAGGCTCCATTATGCCAAACTCGTCTGTGAATATAAAACTTTTTGGAGTTTTGAGTCTAGATTCATATTTGACATAATGAAGTTCGAGTCTAAACTCGAACTCGTCTCTGAATGTCAACTTAGAAGTGGTGATTTTAGGCTCGTTTTATTATTGAACATATTTTTTTTCGGGTATTGTTCCATCGCTCTATATTTATAGGCGGTGCGCGCGTAATAATCACGATTTCAATGCCTACGAATTCCGGAAAGCGTCACATTTCAATCAGATAACATTAAAATGAATACTCTCTGCTACTAGCCTATGCCCCAACTGATTTCATTTGCTATAAAAGAGAAAAGTGATTCCAACGCTATAGAAATAAAGTTCAAAACAGATTGCAGCTACAGTGAACGGGATGGCAACGCCGCGTTCAGTAATGTTTTTAACCAAATATTTAAATTTTTTGGCGGGATAAAATGTTTTTGCTTGTTACACAAAAACTATGGGGCCTATTGTATTGAAAATGTTGGTGCCGATGGCACAAATTCTACCCTACATTTTAAGCTATTAAACAGTATTCTAGGCTTTCCCGTTTGAGCTGTCCAGCATGTGTTAGCTGGGGACATGTGTCCCCAGCTTACACGTTGATTTGAGCTTGTATCTCCAAAACCTTAATAGCCAGAGACTTGAAAATTTTAGTGCCTTTGGCACAAATTTGGCTCTAAATTTTGACATATTAAACAAAGTCGTAGGTCCATTCGTTCAGAAGATACAGATGAGTAGCTGTAGACACGAGGTCTCCAGCTTACACGTTAAAATCGAGTCATAACTACTACAGCTTTCAAGTATGACGTTCAAATTTTTTTGTGCCATTGGCACAAATTATGCTCTAAATCCCTGGATAAAGTATATAACCACATCTTCAGCCGTTTCGTATATACAGCATGTGTCAGCTGGAGACCATAACGTCAGCTAACACACTAATAATCACGCGTAGCGTCGAAGTTTATTTGGCACCTAAATTTTGAGTTGGTATTCATAATTGCACAAAATATGCTCTAAATATTGGCATATTCAGAATCAAGAAATTTCGATTGAGTAAGCTGGAGACATTTACACGTGGTGCGGCGCTCTCCCTATTATCATGACTGTATATTCTAAATTCACTGCGGAGTGTTTGGCGTCCGCGTCGTGCTGACTTGAGACAGTCACTTGGGAGCAGTGTAATCGATCTTTCGTACACATATAATCGCTTGGTAGAAGCAACCGCGCTAGGCGTTTTTAGTTTAAGTACGCCAATCGCAAGATTGATTGGCGTACTCACCTAAGCGAGCTCGCGTTTGTTGGTCTACAGTCGCTGCTCGAAGCGGAAACGCAGCAGAACAGTCACTTATTCACCTGTCGTAACTATACACCTCCAACGAGCAACCCTCCCGAGCCCTCTAGATGAATATGATATACAATAGATCCTTTACTCACCCGAGGGAGATATCGTCGTATTGATTTGAATCGCTCCTGGAAGTACGAGTGCGGGAGGTATGTGATCATTTCTCCGTTCACGGAAGTAGGAAGATGAAACCGTGCTGCACGTTTCATATAAGTATGACTAGAGATCATAGACTCACAGGAGTCAGTTGGCCTTTTACTGACTTGAACTCTACAGTCACTCCTATAGAAGCGCGTGTCTGGGAGCGATGTGATCGATCCTGCATACACACAGCGCTAGATAGAAGCTGTACCGTGCGTGTTTAGCGCTCCGTACCATTATGATTGAGAGATCCTCGAGTCACCGGAGAGGGTGTTATACTTACTTGAACTCTTCGGTCTCTGTTGGAAGTGCGAGCCGAGAAGAGACCATTAACATAGATTGATCATTTACACACTGGAGCAACAATGCGCTCAGTACCTATATGTCAAGAAATTCTCGACTCACCTAAGCGAGTTGGCATCGTATTGACTTGAGCTCCGCAGTCTCTCCTGGAATCGCGACCGAGGGAGCGGCGTGATTGATCCTCCATACACATAGCGCTCAGGAGAAGCCACCGTGCTGCGCGATCCGGACGAATCTGTCGATACAAATAACAAATATGGGAGACTGTTACAACAAATTATGTGGTGTTACTGAACTTGAACAGAGTCATTCATTTTATTTAACAGCCATGATGTCCATCGTTGAATAAATTTCTCCCTAGTTTTGTGGCAAATCTCCCATACTCTCCACGCTTGGCAGGCGTCTTGGGGAACGCATTGTAAAATGGCGCTGCTGTCCACTTTCAGGTATTTTCGATTCGACTCACACAAGAAGATATGGGGGTTGCAATTCTAGCCCGACACCTCGTGGGGTAAAAAGAGCTCAGTAGGTATTCGTATTCGTTCACCGTTAACTACTATAAATTCAAAGAACCTAAGTGTGGGTAGAAGTTTGTTTATCGTAATCCGTTTAAGAATTGGTTTAAATAAATTTTACACGACAAGTGTATACCTTTTAAGTAAAAATTAAGAGTGACTCAAATTTGTATGTAAGTATTGCCAATATTGGGAAACCATATGTGGGAGGTTGACGTAATCCAAATGCAAATTAAAATCCACTAGAAGAATAATAATATCAAAACTATGATTTTGTTGTGAAGGTTGTGCAACCCTGAAATTTATAAGTTTGCGTCCGCATAGCAAGAAAACTGGGGAAATTCTAACACAGACGGTAGTCGTCTCCAGAAGTTATATGACAATGCGAACACGGTTCGATACATGACGGAGACAATACTAAGTATACAACATGTTTTGGACTCGGTGCGAATGAGTGCGCGGTGTTATATCTATGTATGATTCCGCCCGAGGCCTGCGTGGAATAGGTATATATAGTGGTTATAATTATGGTACTTCCTCGGAAAATACACAGTAAATCAGAATAGAAAGTGTTCTATGTCCTAATCCAGGACCTTCTATATACCTTCTGAGGTGAGAGGCAACAAAGACAAACACAGTTTAATTTATAATATCATTAGGATCATGAGCGCCGAATTATATTATAATAATCTATCTAATGAATAGATTCAGGCGTTACTTGGCGGAAATCCAGTGTTTTATTAAAATATTAATTTGATGTTTTCTTAAAATATTTTAAAAATATTTGTTATTAATTATCTATTTATTTACCAACCAACTACGTATTACTTGTATTAGGACACGAGTAGATAGTATATATATAGTGTAGTAGCCTGCATTGTGCAGAAGTGTCGGAAGCCATACTTGCCTCCTAACTATTATCTAGGTACCTACTTTATACCTATTTATTGTATAGTCAACTCTGACATCTATGCCAGGTTTTTTTATTATTATTAACTTTGTAACTATTTTACTTAATACCCGAGCTTTGAAGAAGATTTTTACCCTATTCTATTCTATATGTATATAGACAGAACTGTTCAGCACCCGCTTCCATTTATTTATTTATTTACTTATTCCGATAAACATAATCATGTAGTACGGTTACCAAAGCGAAACGTTTTCATTAGGTAGTTCTGTGTTTCGGAATGGATTATATCATGACTAGGATGAAGAGATATCTTGGATAGTGAATAAAGTGTAGCGTAAACTATGGGTACCGAATGGGCTTATACGTTTAGAGCAGAGCTTGCCTAGAGGTTTCTCAATTGATCAACGTCTAGACGAGTTAAGCAACGCCTGCGAATGCCACTGCATCCAAGTCCGTGCTTAGGAGGTACGTTAAGCCGTCGGTCTCGGTTGTTGTCTTAGGATAGCAGTCGTTACAGCATGCTGGTAGGGCATTTTGGGAATGTCTTTAAGAGCCAGTATCGCTAGATTAGCCTGAACAACATATTCGATTGCATCTTACCATCAGGTTACATAGTGGTCAAACGCTAGCCTATCAGACGCCTATAAAAATATCAGCAAGGAAATCAGATTATCCTTACGATTTTTTATATTGTACACCTAAATTTTAAACACCAGCGTGCACGTAAAGTGATGGTGTAATAGCAGAGGTAGGTACTCAAGGATAAATTGTCTTGCGCGAGGTTAAATCCCTCACTGCCCTCAGTGAGGTAGGATTGTAGTCTTGAATCATTCGTTATGGAATTCAACATTTCCTACATGTTTCGTTTACTCTTAAGAGAATGGCCTGTGAGGAATTTGACGAAATTTCACGAGATCGGCGTTTGACCCTGTTATCTCCTCCAAAAGGCCGATTAGACTGTAATCTTTGGGCCCATTTTTCAGTATAATTATATACAAAGTTACTTTATTAGTCGATTCAATTATATTTTCACATTTCTCGAAAAAGTGGATCTAATTCTATAGGCTCCTATTATTTTCTTCTCGAAAACTTTCAAATGGCATAGAACCTTTGTGGCATTTTTTTTAAAGTTATTCGATCCGCTGCCATTTTTTAATGGTTCCGAGGATTGTAAAAGTAATATATTATGAACGAATGGGTAGGTACACTTAAAAATGTTACGTAACATGGTACCCGCCCTAAAGTTAGGTTTCCGAAATATTTGGAGGTAAAGATCGCGCTAGGAGAACAAAGACAAGAATTGAAATTGCAGTAATAGCGTCTGTACCTATATACGCATTCCATTGTATTCAAATACTAGTTAGGTACCAGGTTGATTCTATTGAATTGCAATAAGTAGAAATATTTGTATAAAAAAAAATACTTTTTATATAAAAAAAACAACTTTTTTGTTTGTCACACCATACCTACTTCCAACCCATAACTGATAACGTTTAATAATGGTTAAAATTAATACTAAACACATAATAATTTTCAAATTTCACGTTTGTGAATTTTTTGCCCGGCGAGATCAGCGGGATGACAATCCACATGTCTTGGTGACTTGGAAGACAAGCCAACCACCGTGGTTCGAACTGCATTCATACTTAATCGTATCTTCTGTGATGAAATGTTGATCTATTGAATTAATATTTATGTGAATGAATTCTGATTAAAGCGCTCGTAGCGAAGTTTACTTCTCAGCAAAGTTAAGCAACGTGGCCCGCGGTCATGAGTTGGATGGGTGACCGCTAGTGCCATTACTACTGAGCGCTTCCGTGCTTCGGAGGGCACACAAGCACCTAACAGTGTGTTCTGGCAGCTGTCCTTGAGAGCCAGTACTTCTAGGTTAGCCTGAACAACATCTTCGACCACATCATCACTTACCATCAGGTGAGATAGTGGTCAAAGGCTAACCTATCAGGATAAAAAAACAGGCTTTTATTGCAATGTGATGCGATTTAGTAAGTTAAATATTAAATAAAAGTAGTTTTTTCATATGTATTTCCTTTTAATAAATACTTAAATCAACATAAGAACTATTAGGTGCTATATATATGCTCGACTCAAAAAAATTCCTACTTAAAAGTTTCGCTTAGTAAATATTTTTTTAGTTTTTTTTTATGTTATTGTGACGGAGCAAGCTCTAGGCCCACCTGATGTTAAACGGACTAACCTCTGCCTATAACAGGTGCATTTTGTCACGAGTCACGAATTGCACTGCGCCTACACTATAATAATAACCAATTATTTACCTTGATATACAAAATATACAACGACTTTAATACCAAGAAATTTGATCTGAAACAAATGATGAATGAACTTCTGCTAGTCCTAACAAACATTTAGAGATGATTTTTGTTTTCATTTTTACTAGCAGAAGTCAAGCCTAAGAGATTGTTAGCATTTTACCAATAACCCTGTATGTATATGTACCAACATAACATGTATCTACTTAGATAGATAGTCACATCAAATGAATTGTTTAGCTTACATTGTATGGCACGTCGGTAGACAATAGGACTCGTATCTCCATTAGCTTGGCTGCCAGATTTGTCTTGTGAACTCTTCTTCCCTTTTTTCATGAATGACCGAAATGCCCTGGAATATATAATTTTAAAATTAAATTAATATTCTTGAGCAGTTATTGATTAAGAGTGGAGTGCATGGAGCGCTTTACGTACAAACGTAGTTTCGTCATATTTTAAATACCAAGTGTTCAAACTCGGGGAAATTATGACGCATTACAAAAGTACAAATTTACAAGAGAAAAAAAAATTGTCATGTGCGGGATGTTTTTTCTCTTGTAAATTTGTAATTTCGTAAAGTAATCCGCTGAGCAGGCGTTTTTGCGAACATAACAATATTAAAATTTTATACGCATTATGCTGAGTAATATCTATGCTTCTGGTTTTCCAGTTTTTGGATTTATAATTTATTTTATCCTTAAATGACAAACAAAATAACAATGCCCATACAAAACGGTTTTTCGAATTATTTTTGAAGAAACTTAATTTTACTGAAATCTGGCAAACCAGAAGCATAGCGTAAAAATAGAAAATCGTCTGAATATCTCTTTTAATTGCATTTGGGTCAATTGATGCATTTCGAAAACTTTTACTAATAGTAACGACTATTTATTTATTTTCATTTAATTCTTTATTGCACACTACAGTAAAATGGAGGACTTAATGCTAAAGCATTTTCTACCAGACATCCACATATTAGTTATAGAGAAAAGGACTATGGGGAACATGATTAATTGACCGATTTTGAGATGCAATACAATTGGGCCCATTAAGTAATTTCGCCGTGGGGTACCGGGATATAAAATAAATCTCAGATATATTTCTGTGAGGGTCGTAAGACGACCGAGGGATATCAAAAGATACCCATCTTATAAGCAACGCATTATGTATGGCGAACTGCATGCCCAAAGCACCTGCCGAGCGTGGGGATCAAGGCATAGGTACCATCCCAATGGGGGAGGCATTAACGTTGGCCGTCTTGTGATGTGACGATATTAAGTAGATATTTTATACTATTGACTACGCGAAACTAAATAATATGTTTGAGTGGCATGATTTGGATTTCTTCTTTTTTCGACTTCCTTACCCAAAAGTAAAAAAGAGACCTTTTAATGTCACTCTGCCCAAGTAACACAGACGTGCTGAGTAAAGATTGGGTAAGTGCAATCATCAAGAACATAAGCTGAATACTAAGTTGAATAACGTCTGAGTAGCTTCTATTCAGCTGTTATTCAAGCAAAAAGGGCCTCAATTTTTAATGCTTAACGCTGAATAACATCGGTACAACATCTGAGTAGAAGCTTAATAACGTTTCAATTAGCTTAACAACTTTTGAATAACAGCTCACATTGTTTTTATTAAGCTCTTACAAAGTTATGCAGCTACGTCAAATTTTATTCAAAATTTATAAAGCATTTAATTTATTGTTCACATATTTGCAAACAATATTCACAATACTCCATCCCAATACGATGGTTAAAGAACGATAGAAAGATTTGAGTTATGACGTCATGTCATGTTACCTCAATTGGTTAGAGGCATACCCCGGCTCAAGGGGTGGATGGACGCGGGTTCGAATCCCGCACATGACTTAAATTTTCCTATCGTATATTTTAGAATTTGTTATATTCACAAGTTGGATTAAAATTTTAATGTCGATAAGTTTGACATGGTGAACATATAAATTCACTAAGTACATTTTAATTTACAAGTTAGAGGTCTGTTATATATAAATTGTTAGTGCGCAAGTCATTTTGTCGTGATTAGTATGTGTTTTTTCTTATTATTTATGCCACCTGGAATGTGTAATGCTTCATAACGTATGTATAATAATCTTACGAGGTTGGTAATTAAGCGTACAGAAGGGAAGGATAGAAATACAGAATTTATTAAGCGTTGAGAATTTTAAGGGTTCAATCTCAACGTAATTCAGCATTTGACTATTTCCAAAGCCTTTATACAAACGATATTCGACTTTAAGCTGTAAAATGTTCTAAATGGGTACTGTTATCTTGTTTATGTGTTACTTGGGTGGTGTATGTCTATACTTCCAAACGTTTGGTTGTCACGAGATTCAGAGCTAGTTACAGCACAGGCCCGAATTTTTTTTCAATAATATTATTAACACGAGACTCAAAAGCAAACTTTTTCTTTTCACTCAAAATGTCCATAGACAAGTAGACTGACTACGCTAGGGAACCGTTAAGAACCTTGCCCGCGCTAAGTTACCGTTCCAAACATCGTCCCGAACAATAATGTTTACCTAAAACCGTCTGTTGTCATAGGTTATGTAGAGTACTTATGACACGGTGATCCGAAGTCTGTTGGTGAAACACTAGCAAAAGTCATGCAAGTTTATTACGCTTCTAACTATCACCTTGTATGTGGTTTAATAGACTTGGTTCCACTTGAGCAGTAGTAATTGCTCCGTTACCCGCGTCGTTGTCGGTCAGCACTCATATCATACGCCTACACTTACCAATTGTGCTGTATCGGACATCAATAGCCAAGTTTATACAGCCCCATTGAAAGAAGATTATGACGCTTTTATCGTTTTAATCTGGCTTTGTTGAGTTGCCCCGTGGGAGAAAGAATGATGAATCAGTCTTTGTTGTTGTGGGCGCCATTTTGATTTTTAACACGTTGGTTAGTATATTTTTTTTATCTTATTTTTACGGAAGAAGCACGAGGCCCACCTGAAGTTAAGCTGACCAACCTCTGCCTATAACAGATGAAATTCGTAAAACGAATTACACTGCGCCCGTCACACTGAGACATAGGTACAGTTACAAGTCTCCTATGCCTATCCTTTTTTAGGTGCTTGGCGTCAGATTTTCTACTTGAAGGTGGTAACTAGCCAGGCGAGCATTCGCAAAATGCCCTTCCACGGCGGTCAAGTTCAAGCCGGCGGGGGGATCGAACCATAGACCTGCGGCACGGCGGCAGTCCATAGCTATTACCGCTCAACCATGATTGCTTCAAAATTATATAATATTAATATATTATATTTTTTTTTATTGGCGGTATGCTTTTATTAACAAAATACTACGAACTATATACAACACTACAGCTACGACAATAAAAGCATTTAGATCCATTTAAGTCATTGCAGACTCATACGCAGTCCAAATGCTCTAGCCCACTACCAGTTGGTAGCGTGCCCAGAAAGCTGGCAGCATAGCCCCGTACAAAAAAAATTAGAAGAATTGTTTCTGGTTTCATGTAAAATACATATTTTTCAAAAAATCAGAATCGATGCCATATTTAGGCATCGATTCTGATTGCTGTGTATTTAGGTAAGTAGGCAGGAATACAAATGATTAATTATTTACGAGTATATGCCCAAACCATTATCTCTAAAATAAAATAGGTTGCTACTACACGTAAGTAGTTACCTACTAATGTTTGCGGTCATCGGTCATTGCGGTTGTTTTATCATTACTATCTTTATATATTTTTAAATTTAAATTAATAAAATTAAGTACATATTAATTTGGTATTTTTTTATGTGTTAATTGATAATGTGTCGGAACCGCAGATTCTCGAATATTCTCTAGGTCAGTATGTTTTGCTGATAGGGTGGCCGGTTGACTGTTAATAGTTGATGATGTGGTTGAATCAAGGACGGCAGCCGGAACATTCGGGTAGGTGATTGGCGACAGATTTTGTATTTCAGGGTGTTTGACTAATCCTAATGATCATGGCGTTTATTCGCAAAATGTTCTACAGTGCGGTATTGCTTAATTGGCAACCGACATTCAACCAAAAGTAAATGTTCCGAACGACCTAGGTATAGGTCTCAAGGAGTCCGAAAAACAAACTTCCCTCATTTTAGTTTAACGATGCACTAAATGTCTGCCATTCCTCAGTTTAATGTGGCTATAACATAACAGTCATGTGTTGCAAGTTCCAATGGTTTCATATGATTTGTAAACAACTGTGATTGTATGCTCCATGTTGCATGACATTAAAATCTCCTAGGTCATTCAGATAAAACAGTGATTTGTTTGACCTGTTCTTGAACCCACTGTTCCTTGTAGTCACGACATGTACCTAAAGCAATAAATACACGGCACTAATTGCATTCTTATCTTCTTTGATGTTTTAGGTATATAATATAGCTATAAATTTTATTGGATCACCTTTTTAATGGGGATACGTGAGGCATCTCTTATCTTGACTACTGACAATGGGGCTGTCGCTGTAAGTTGGTGGTCTGTTCTAAGTACCCACTGCAGTCAATTATGAAATAAAATACTGTATGCTCCTATCTATCTTAGGCCCGGTTTTTCAATCACCATATAAAAATATCAGTCTGATAAGATGTTAACTAATCAAATTTAAAACAAATGGTCTTTTATTACATTCTCAATACTCGTAGCGAACACACGTCTACTTCCTTTCCTCCACCTACCACCGCCCGCGAGCTCCGATACGGCTAAGGTATAGTGCATCTCCAGTACTGTCATCAGCATAGCAACGAACGCTGTTGATATGGCAGCATGCCACATCTAGCACTCGATCCAAAGACGCGAACCGTGTGGACGTGTCAGCCGCGATATAAGCGTACGTGATGGAGGCGCGCTCCTTGCTGCGGCCGATCTGTGGATCGCCGATCCAAAATGGATCATCCAGTGTGTACTCGGCTATTGATATGCAGTATAAACAGCTTAGAACACTGATCCCTGACTGAACTGTTGGGCACTTAAACGCTTAGAGAGGAAGCTCAATAACCAGATGTAACGGGCCGGGCATTCGATGGAAGTTTAGACAGGATTGCCCTGTGCCAGACATGATCAAACGTCTTGGCAATGTCAAGATTTACCGCGAGTGCTTCACCAATACACTCGATAGCCGTATAGCAACCCGCCGAAGCATTAGGTACACTAGAAGATCATCAGCTGATCTACCATGATAGAAATCCTTATTGACGGTCATTAATCAGCTGGTGTTATTCTAGGTAACCAAGAAGCTTGGTGTTGATACCTATATATCATCAACAACTCGTTCGATTACGTTTGAGAGTAGAAAGATGATTGCTATTGGGCTATAATTTGACGGGTTCGTACGATCACCATTTTTAGGTATCGGGTGGACCAAAACAACCTTCCATGATGATAGCCTGAGGGGTTGGTAAGCTGAAACAGGTGCTAGGATAGGAGTCAACTTCGTTGCGAGGACCGGAATGCCATCGGGCCTATTTGACTTCGGACGTCTTGAGTCTTGACGTGTATAAATAAAATAGGAGTTCCGTTCGTACTGCTTTACTTTTATCTGTATGTTTTTCAGCCTTGCTCATGACATGCTCATTATCAAAGGTACCACGTGAATATAAAACTCTTCTACTTTTGTATCATAACATAAATGGTTAAGCTTCCGCTGATATACATAATCCTTTAGTTTGATCCTCCTCTTTCGTTCGTCAAATCCATAACCTCGACAGGTCATCAGGTCAGACAGGTCATCTTCATAAAAATAAAGGTATAACACAACCAATATAAAAACTAGTGGCTGTCAGACCTGTAAATCTCGCGAATCTGTCCTTGCATAGTTTACAATCAAATAAACTTAAATAAACTAATCACTGCGCACCCTGATGGGGGCATGGGTAAATAAATCCAAAAACCATATTATTATTAGGCATGTTGTGATATTCTGAAAACTGATGAAATTAATTTGATGCGACGCAGGTAATTATTTGCGTTTTTTTATTAATACCTGTACAACATTAGACACTATATTAAGCCTTTTTTAAGAGTACGGAACCCTTTGTGCGATTCCGAGTCGCACTTGGTTTATTTTAGTATTTGTTGTTATAGCGGCAACATAGAGATACACAAATTAGCGTTGTTTTTATTCATTCTTTTCCATCCATTTTATCGGATGAATAAGTTGTTCAGAAATAAAAGTTTCTTCTTGATAGTTTGTTATTATATAGGTAAGTTATGTAATACCTATATAATAACAAATTCGAAATGGCGGTAATACGATTTTTTTAAAAGTTTTTAAGCCCTATATGCCATTTTGAAAAATTTCCAAAAACTCGAGGCCCACCTGTTGTTAAGCAGACTAGCCTCTGCCTATAACAGATGCATTTCGTCACAAGGCACGAATTGCACTACGCTCGTCACCTTGAGATGTCTCATGTACTTGTAATTTCACTGGCTCTCAAGGACTGCTGCCGGAACACACCGTTAGGTGCTTGGCGACGGGTTTTCTACTTGAGGGTGGTCGCTAGCCAGGCGGGCATTCGCAAAAGGCCCTTCCACCATGCGGTGAAGCTCATGCCCGCGGCGGGATTCAAACCATGGCCCTGCTGCGCGGCAGTCCATAACCGAAGCCACTGAGCCATCACTGCTTCAATTTCTTTTTTTTTAAATTAAATTTAAATGGCTAAACATCTACCCGCCATTCAAAAACCATATCTAGTAATAAAATATGCTTGTTATTCGAATTGAGAACGTTTTTATTTTTTTGGAAGTTATCCAAACGAGCATCGTATCTTAACGTTTGCGACAAAGTTCTAAGGATTTTCCGACGCAATATACAAGTTAGTTTTACCCATATTTTAAAAATAAAAATTGCGTAGTCATGTATGGAAAATTTAAAACCAAATTTCAGATTTTATTCAACCAGCACTAGGCTCGACCTTGTAACAGTTTGGCCTGAAGACGCATTCTTACGGATTATTATCTTTTGTTGAACAAATGATTCATCTGATCCCCTTTATCTTGTGTTGGAGAGACAATACAACTGTACATTGTGCTAAGCTGATAATGGGCTTAGAATGAATGTTATTATTAAATTAACACTATTAATCCTTTATTACTTCTTTAGCTGTGTTCTCATGTGCAGTTGAAATTATTATGATCACGTGATGAAACCTGTATGTTCTTGTAGGGGCAGACCTATATATACTATATATACTATACCGGACCAAATTTCACCCTTAGAGCAATATTTCACCGGATTCATTTAGATCCTAGGCCTTATTACTAAGCCTCGGCTGTCAGTCCGGCCGCCCGACCTTTAAAGGGCTGTATCTGTAGAACAGTAATAGGTAGCAAGTTGAAATATTCACAGAATATGCATTAGTATGTTGGATTGAAAAACCCTGGTACTAGGGCATGGATAAGAACTTATTTATTCATGGGCTAGAGCTACAAGAGGGCCTCCAGGGCTATAAAAGTCCATCCATCACCCATAGTCCGGTGGAGTTGGACGGCTATCAGTGGCAACCAACATCTATGTCCTCCATTAAAAAGGGGGTAATACAATAAACAAGTTTTTAACTTATTTTTTGCTCTATAGTTAAAGCGGTAATACGTATACCTCCGAGTCAAATTTGATGTGATTATAGTCCAATATCTAACGTGTTACCACAAATACTAAAAACCGCCAAAGTGCAGGTTGGACTCCCGCTAAGGATGATATTGATCTGTATGAAGATTTTTTTGTACATTCTATATTGATACGGAACCCACGATGTGGAATTTCAATTCGCACTTAGCCAGTTTTTATTTTATTTTATAGGTGATGAGACGGACAAGTCGATTGTAGACAAAAATTGCGTCACGCCTGTCTATTACATTTGCATTGCAGTGTCCATTCTCCCATTCACCATCATGGTTTTACGTGGTGCTGCACTGCGTTTGTCAGTCAGAATAGTTCTTTTCCTCAGTAATTTCACTTGCTACAGTGTTCTTGACGCCTAAACACAGCAGTGTTTGCACACTCTTGTTTTGAGGTAGTACCCACCAAGACGGACTTTTGCTGAGTCTTCAGCAAAAGAAGTCAAAGTATTTAATGTCTCTACACAATATAACTTCTCTCCGCGACTCCGAACATTGACTTGATCAAATTTTAAAATCTTACAGTAATCATTACTTCAGTAGAACTGGTAAAATCGGTAGATACATAGAGAAAATTCAAGTTTTTAAAGGTTATAGTCGGTATTTCTTACTACAGTACGCGCAATAGGAACTAAACTGAACTACTACAGTTAATCAAGTCAAACGTATTTTTCACTCTTAATGAAAAACTAGATAGGTATCATGCTCATGTAGTACTCGACGAATGTATTTAATTATACCTACATACATACGTCAGGTATACATGTGTACCTCCATGTATTACAGATAATGTACTCGTAGTATATAAACGTCGTCCATACGTGAAAACTTCTACCTGCTACGTCCAAATTCCATCTACATTTTTACATTAATGTACAGATGAGGTACCTAATTGTTAGGTACTTCACAAATTAGGTACTTCGCCATTATAAAAAAATTATTGTTCCTAGTTGACTTTTTAGTTAACTTCACAAATTAAATATTTTTAAAGTAGCATTGTACTTAAGTTTTAGTCCTTTATGCCTCTACAATTAAAATATTTCTCGGCTACGTTAGTTTAGTACATTGTCTTCCGTCACTGTTTAGATATTCTGTACTGGAGCTCTCAGTCTAAAGAATTCATTAAGGTGTTATTCGATCAGTCTAATCTAATAACCTGTAGGTAGTCAAGACCTTATGGTTTTGAATATCAATGAGAACTACTGGAATACACCCTTATGTGCTTGACGACCGAACATTGCTTGAGAGTGGAATATTTTTACCAGCCTATTGAAGCGGTCGTACCGAAGTTTGATTAGCCGTTCTTAACCGATCAGCTATGTTACGCAACGTCCTCCACGGCCATGACTTGGATGGGTGACCGTTAGTGACATTATACTACTGAGCGCTTCCGTGCTTCGCCGACGGTCCCGGTTGTTGTCTAAGGGTGGCAGTCGTTACAGCATGCAGGTGGTAGGGCATTTTGCGAAAGCCCGCCTAGCTAGCTACCACCCTCAAGTGAAAATCTGTCGCCTAGCACCTAACGGTGTGTTCCGGCAGCTGTGCTTGAGAGCTTCCGAAAGATGTAGAAGAAAAATTTTAATACCTGAGCCCCACTTATTGTCTCAGCCGGATTGTCCACTGCTGAATACAGCTTCCCCCATTAAGGGGGGTTTGCCATAATCTCCACGCTTGGCAGGCGTCTTGGGGATCGCAGTTTAAGATATCAGTCACTCAGATGGCACTGCTGCCCAACTTCCGGTATTTTACCTTTAGTCGATTTTTACGAAACCCACAGGTAGCAATGGGGATGACATTCTAGCCCGACAGCGCAATGGCAAGCCCCACTTGCAAATTTTTAATTTATCACTTCGTCAATCAGTGTTATCATAACTAAATCATTGTTTACATACATAATGTGCCTTAAGACAATTATCAAGACTGTTCTACCTATCGAATGCCCACGTATTGTGTTACGAATGCATGTGGCCAATAAAACAAATTGTCAAGTATGCCACTGGCAATTATGAAGGTTAGTAGGTCGAGATAACTCATAAATTGTATGATATGATAAGTGTGTGTAATCTGAGTGTTTTCATATAAAACGTTTTAAGACTGACACTGTGGCTATACTAAGTGTAGAGCAGGCAATAATTTACTTTTTATACCTTAAAATATCTATAATTCAGTTGGTATATAATGGGTAAGTGTGTCAAGTGTGCAAAGTGCTTATGCACTCATGTATAAGAAATATTTATATTTACATATAAATATTAATTTGTTTTACCTGTGTAATAGGTTATCTTATCACTAATCCCCATGTATAAGACTTTTTATTAAGAGAAGATAATTTAAGAGTATAGTTCACGGAGCGCTTTCCATACGTAGTTTCGTCATATTTTAAATACTAAGCGTTCAAACTCGGTGAAACTCTGTATGTATATCCTTGAGCCTAATATCTATGCTTGTGGTTTGCAAGATATCCGAAAACTTAAGTTTTTTTTAATTTTATTTTTATGTTTATGTGACGGAACAAGCCCGAGGCCCACATGTTGTTTAGTGGACTAACCTCTGCCTATACTGTTATAGGCATTTCGTCAACGACGAATTGCACTGTGCCCGTCACACTGAGACGTCCAGTTCTTAGGTCTCATTAGCCTGTAATTGTTCTGGCTCTCAAGGACTGCTGCCGGAACACACTGTAAGGTGCTTGGCGACAGATTTTCTACTAGAGGGTGGTCGCTAGCCAGGCGGGCATTCACAAAATGCCCTTCCACCATGCAAAAAAATTTTCAATAACTATTCGAAGAATTGGTTTGGGAATTGTTATTTTGACATTTAGGGATAAACGATAAAAACGATTAGGGATAAAAAAAACGTAGTTTCGTCATATTTGAAATGCCAAGTGTTCAAGCGGTGAAATTATGCCCTTTGAACCACTATGCTTCTGGTCTGCAAGATTTCCGTAAAATTATGGAGGGGTTTTCAGAATCATTCAAAAAATCGTTTCTTACAGTTTTTTTTTCTTTTTATACATACTGTATCGTTTTATTTACAAAATCAGTAAGAGTAAATAACCAAGTAGAAGTAGTCAATTGTTACACCCAACAAAAATGTGGATAGCTATTATAGTGTACTTTTTGTTTTTCCTTATTTCCCAAAAATACGTCGCCTTTCATATATTACGTTCAATTGTACAAAATCATGATAATTTCAAGTTTAAAATAATATTGCTCGTATTACTTTGAACAGTTTTTAGACACCAATGTATACGATTCCATAAATTACCACTAACACCGAAAAACTAAATTATGTTTACCTGTAACAGCAGAGCAAATAAAATTTTTTTTTCATACTATATTGTATAATACTCTTCTCAGGAAGTCGCATTTTACGTGTTCAACATTTATACAATCTAGAAACAAACCTATAAAAATGTTAGCATTTCAAATTTCCCTTCAAAAAGGTAAAAGTGTTAGGATTTCATGAGGAAACTTAGTGATCATATCTATCTACATAATGTCTATACCGACATTAAGTGATAACGAATATTTTCAGGTTACTCCTTGCAACAAAGTAAATATACGAAGATAGTATTAGGGAAATGAAAATCAAATGTAGGTACGTAAGTAGTTACCTACCTATCTATTTACATGTATGAATTTGAATCAGTGCCAAATTGCCAACTCACGGGCGTACATTTAGAAATGCATCCCATTGTTTTGTTTTATGACGTTTCTATAATATTCCGAGCAGTCTAAGCACGCTATCATAGGACGCTAGCAGCGTTCCAAAGAAATCGTGTTAAATTAATAGCTTTTCATAACAACATTGTGACGGTCGGTAGCTTTACAAAATGTATGAACGACTAGTCACACGCGAGGTGGAATGAGTAGCTATATAGCCCTGAATTAATTACACAAGGTAAGGTAGCTTAAAAAATAAAAACACAGAACCCAGTTGAAACAGGAGATTTGTGGTTTTTTGGCAGATATGAACTTATTAATGACACAAATAATACTTAATAGTAAAGAAATATGTTATAAAAGCCATTTAACCAATTACGTCTGGAGAACTATCATATGTTCGAAAGTCAGTTCGATTTTGAGATTTTAAAAAGATTTGTTGACCAACATCGGGACAGGCCTAACTTATGTCGGTCTACTTTTCTTGGTCGGATTTTGACTAATATTTGAAGTTACAGAAGTAATTATGTCATTGTATTTATAGCCTTAACTCAATCAAAAATTATGTAATAACAGCTGTGAAAAGAAATTAATAGGGGTTAAGAAATCAAGACTCAGAAACCCAGAAAACAAATTAATATAAAATAGACCACACTGCCTAGTAAATACATAATATATATTTCTAACAAAATTTAAAAGTATTCTTCAAATGGCCTGGACGTATAAGTTTGTCTGATATGCCTAATATCCCCTGTAAATCCACTGTAGCTCTGCCTAACGGCCTTGCTTCAGCAGGTTTGAAGCGATATGAAAATACAATATTATTTTTAAGCACCACCTTGTTCTTTCGATCATACTCTTTGAACTCTTCCCTTTTTTTTTGAAGTGCTCGTAGTAAATTTTACTTAGCTGTTCTCAACCGATCAGCAAAGTTAAGCAACGTCGCGCGCGGTCATGAGTTGGATGGGTGACCGCTAGTGACATTACTACTGAGCATTTCCGTGCTTCGGGGAGCACGTTAAGCCGTCGTTCCCGGTTGTTGTCTTAGGATGGCAGTCGTTATAGCATGGTGGTAGGGCATTTTGCGCATGCCCGCCTGGCTAGCTACCACCCTCAAGTACAAAATCTGTCGCCAAGCACCTGACGGTGTGTTCCGGCAGCTGTCCTTGAGAGCCAGTACTTCTAGGTTAGCCTGAACAACATCTTCGACCACATCATCACTTACCATCAGGTGAGATAGTGGTCAAAGGCTAACCTATCAGGCATAATAAAAAAAAAAAAGTACCAAGCAAGAGACGGTAAAAAAATCAAGTTTGTTGTATGGGATGCCCCCTTAAATATTTATTTTATTTTATTTTTAGTATTTGTTGTTATAGCGGCAATATCAATACATCATCTGTGAAAATTTCAACTGTCTAGCTGTCACAGTTCTTTACTATATATATAGGTACTATAATAACGGTGACAGGTAGACGCTTTAACTATTCACAGAATATACACTTTTATGTTCTCTTAAAATATAATTAATTAAAATAAATAATTGAGGGGATTCCTATACAATAAAAGAGGTTTTCACCATATATTTGCTAAAAATAATAATACTTGATACTTGATAGGCGGGCTGTTTTCCTCACCCATGCCGTCTGCAAGCGGCTCATTGTGCGTGAAAAAATATTAATAAAGAAAACAGGTAGAAACTTGAAATATTCAGTTGTATATTTACTTTTAAAATAAACAATTAGGTAAATTAAAATAATTTAAATAGTTTAGGAGGGCCTACAAAAAATATTTTGATAATATTGGTTTATATTCAAAACTTCCGTGTTGCTACCACAACGGGTTATACTCAAATAGATAATGTGTTTAGAAATATGGACTTGAATGCTGGTACATACTGTGCACTGTTTAGTTACCATAGCCCTGTATGGATACAATTCCGAATTGAGTAAGTATAGGGTATTTTGCATCCAAACGTACCTAACCAGCTCAATCTGACACTGCGAAAAGTGTCTGTAACTTGCAAGATTAGGTTATAGATAATGGTACGGAAACCTTCGTGCGTGGATCCCACTGTGGCCGGTTTTATTCATTGTTAGCTATGAGTTGAGAAAGTCAAACACTGTAACTATGTTCTAATTAGTGATAGAATAGTAAGCAAGACATTAACAAACCTCCTTATCAAATAAAGGCTAGTAGGTATGTAAGTAATTTTATTTGTTGTTGTGAAAAACATTGCATTGCGTAAAATTCTTATGAAATATCTAATTATTCGAGCCATGTCAATTGCGTACTTAGGGCATCTATCTATCTAACTAATGGCGTTCAATAATAAAGTGTTGAGTCAGTGAAACCAATCTGGTTTTTGTGCTTCAACAATTCAAGGAAGTTAACCCAGCGAAAATGTGGTTGAGTATTATGTATATGAATTTACCCGTTGTAAACTCATACTTTCATGTGGTTAATTTGTAACTAAAGTGCCTGGGTGATCGATCAACTTGGTTGTCAGTAGATTTGAAGTTGATTTTCCTCGAGTTTTGACCAAGCTAAATTTTACGCCTCCAAATAATCAAGTTCCTAAAAAAAGTTTTCGTTTAGTGAAAAAGTCGTGTTTTTAAAAAACGGTTCCTGACGAGACCAATTATGTTTTTTTTTAATAACTGTGATACCTACTGTTTGACTGAGAAATATAACAAACGTTTCAAGCGATAATAGTAGATTATCATAGTTACAAGAGATGAAAGGGAAATCAAAAAACCATCTCGTGTCTAAATAGGTCTTTCACCCGAGGTGAACAATTGCTTTTCATATCGAATATTGGAAAAAATAATAAAAACCTGATTCGAAGATACACAACAATATTTCATCAATAAAATAATAATATCTACTTATGATCAAATATGTATAAATAATTTGGTATATTATATTATCAAAAACGCCGTAATTATACACAGTGCCTGTATAAACATTGGGACCTAGGGCCGAAAAGTATTGTTTTCAGCCCTCTGATCAGATAACTTCAAACGTATTTTCCAAGTATAAGAAATGAAAATGAATTGTCACTACATACAGAAAATAGCACTTCCTTCACTTCTTTCTGTATCCAACTTAAATCATGAATGGCTGGGGACATCCGTCTTTTCCTCGATAAGGAGTATAATGTTAATGTTAACGCGTTGGTGACTTAAGTTAAGCGATATAATTATGCAAATAACTACACAAGTGACAATAGTGAGTTCAACACTATAAATAAGCACTGACGATATTTGATGCATTACTCAGAGTACCTACCTTCATATTGACATAATATGTACAAGTTTCATTTATAAACTTAATGTCAAAAAGACAGGATGTGTGTATCTTTCGACGAGTTGTGGGTGCTGTTTACGAGTGTGCATGGAATAACAATAACTTACAGGTTACTCTGAACTGAGATTTAGTTCTAGCCTGGAGATTGCCAAAAGTTCTTCATAATTCAAGAAGAATATGTAGACAAAGACAGTATTTTATTAGGTAGAAAGAAATAGTTAGTCAAATTGGGATCCCACAAAAATAAAAATAAAGTTTAAGTCCCTGCTCACCTGATTTGTGGTCTCTTTGGAAGGGAACACTTTCTCAGTAGTTATTGTTATTTGACAGTAAAATATATATATTGTATGTGGAAATATTTACTTACAGATCAGTTTTGAAGGATTTTTTATTTACAGTTTATGTAAGTTTAACAATATCTGAAAGTAATATTTTTTTGATTCTCCAAGATTCTGACAAAGTTTGTTTCATTCTGGTAAAGATTGTTTGCATATCAATTTTGATATAATGTGACAAAATTTGCGTTGAAGATTTTGGAATTGGACTATGCCATCCATGTTTTCTTTAATTTTCTACAAAGAATTTTCGTAGCCGTCACGTTACAGCACTCATTGATATTGAATCTCATTTAAAATAGTGTTTAATTTCGTTAAACGAGTCCCTAATTGAACTGAATCGTAGAGTTACTTTTAGATCTTATTTATTACAACATATTTCGTCTCGCGCGGGAACTCGAGATGAAAAATGTGTACTCTAAAAAATGTTTAATTGAGATTGCGCTTAGCACGCGATATTTAGAAATATAGAAGGGTAGGGATATCATTACAAGAGTTAAGTGTTTAAAAAAGCATTTCTTTCGATCAAATGAAGTCTAGTAGTCTGGTTGAAGATATGAATGATAAATGCAAGAGTAGGTAGATTGGGTGTGGCGTTTTGTCCATATTTTTACACG
This sequence comes from Plagodis pulveraria, assembly GCA_963890685.1. NCBI lineage: Eukaryota > Metazoa > Arthropoda > Insecta > Lepidoptera > Geometridae > Plagodis > Plagodis pulveraria. The sequence continues at coordinate 20,309,166 of OY982951.1, read as the reverse complement.
ACTGTCCAAAAAAAGGAGAGTTATGTCTTCAGGGTTCATGTATGTATTTACACGACTGCCCAAAAAAGGAGAGTTATGTTTTCAGGGTTCATGTAATGTCTGTTGTACCACAATTTTAATGTATGAGATATCGTTTGATTCGTATTGATAACGCAAGTGACACTAGGTACATAAAAAATAAAAACAACATGGTGAATTTTAAACGCCGTGTTGCAAGATAAAAATAATCTTCCAAACTCATCGAGTGTTTTTTTTGTTATTTTGACAGAACAAGGTCGAGGCCCACCTAATGTTAAGCGGACTAACCTCTGCCTATAACACATGCAATTCGGCACAAGTCACGAATTGCACTGCGCTCGTCACCTTGATACATAGTTCTTAAGACTCATGTGCCTGTAATTTCACTGGCTCCCAAGGACTGCTGCCGGAACACACCGTTAGGTGTCTGGCGACAGATTTTCTACTTGAGGGTGGTCGCTAGCCAGGCGGGCCTTCGCCCTTCCACCATGCGGTGAATCTCAAGCCCGCGGCAGGATTTGAACCATGGACCTGCTGCACGGCAGTCCATAGCCAATGCCACTGAGCCACCACTGCTTCAATGTATGCGGTATCAAGATTAAGGGGTTAAAAAACGGTTCCATAAGTATATACAACTTGCAGTTTTAATTGCAATGTAAAGATAAAAACTTTAACGAAAAAAAATAAAAAAATACTTAAAGAAATAAAAAAAGAATTTTTAATTATTTAAGTAATTAAGTATATTTGTTTATTGTACTAGCATTGATCAATAATATACAATACACTTATATGGTAGACAATATGCTAACTTTTATGTTGTCAATGCCTATGTTATTATAATATACCTAATCTACCTAGATTATTACAGTCAGCCTTCGTACATAAGTACCTCTAAGTACTATGCAATGCATTGTACTTGTCTTATGTTATATGCCTATTACATACACATATTTTATTTATAAAGAAATCACGCGGGGCATATCCAACGTCACAATTGCGTAAACATTATTAACCTAAAACTCCTCATACTTTGGTATTCTTTGTTTTATGTCATGATTAATATGAATCACACTACCTACCTTAACAAGCACAATGGCTTTTATATAACTCTTTCCTCTATTGTTTCCCGGAAATTATAAAGTAATATGTTGTCCGAGTTTGAAATTCATAGACATATACTAACTAGTATAAATTAATTAAAAAAGTGAAAAACCCGACTGCAATTTTTTTTTTGTTAAGCGTTTTATCGTTCTTATGAAATAAAAACTGCTAGTTATCAATATTTATAGAAACGTTTCTTAAAGCCCTTCATTTTGATACCACACTCAAAGGGTTTGGAGAAAAAAAAACCCCACAATATGACGTCTAAAATCTGCCAGTTTGTTTTTTTATGTATCTAGTGTTACCTGCGCTATCAAGACGAATCTAATGATATTTGAGCCGTTTAGAAGTTATGATGAATAAAGAAACTCACAAACATACATACATGAACCCTGAAATCATAAAACTCCTTTTTTGAAAAATAAAAAACAAAACGATTCGAAACATCACGTTTTACAAAAGATATAAGTATATATATATACTTATCTAAACCTACCTTTCTCTTTACTCGTGTCTAAACACGAAGAGCACTATCTGCTGATATAAAAATTGCCAACGAAAACAGTTGTAAAACGAAATTCTGAGAATTGTCATCATTCATTCTGCATGCAAACTAAAACAGCACTCGCTCGTCGCAGTAAACATTTTGTAACACTTGTATGCAAGCATATAATATAAAAAGAATATTTATGGTTAATATTTAATGTATATTAGGTTATGTACAAGGTATGTGTGTAGTTGAACTTATTGTGGAATGCGAATAACCTTAGTATAAAACCGCTAACTTGAGCTAGGTGTCTAATTACTGTTTCAGGGTGAAAATAAGGTATCCAGTGAAATCATTGACCGAAATCTACAAGATGCAATGAGTCATGATGATGAGCCATTAACCTTATTAGCTTATTACACACAAGAAATCACGTCAAAATGTTTCAAATAAGATGTAGTATGCAAATGTGCATACCTAACTACTCACCAAGAGTTCTTAAGGTCCTTGATACCAGAAAACGTGATACTGTTCGACCTCGTTAACTTCTTCCCGAGCGTCCAGAAGCGTATCTTGTTGTGGTTGTCCTCCTCATGGAACGGATTGAGGTGTTCCGGGTAGTCGTGAATGGAGATGGACTTGCGTGGAGTCGCCATTGCAGCCATAATTGATCCTCAGGGAAGCTCACTTTTACATAATACACATACGTCGAGCACTAGCTTTATCTTTTATCACAGTGGTGAGTTATCACGGCCCGATAGCGGGGTTTTATCGCAGGAGATAATTACGGTGTTTGTTTTCGCGATTGACGTTTAGCGGCGGCGCTGTAGAGAAGTAAGCGCGCGTCGCGGCGTTCGGCTTCGCGTCTTGGGTCACACTAGCAGCAGGGTAGAGGCGGCGAGCAGCGGCGAGCTGCCGTACGCCTGCGGTCGTTATCACCTCGCCACCGCCGACGGCCGCAGCGCCGCGCCGCATTTCCACTGCAGGCCGCGCTACTAGATCGCCTCAGCACCATACTGCATATAAACAATACAACACGAACTGTTCTGGTCGTGCTCACTCGTCTGGAAGAATAAATACTGCTATATGGGACTTTCTCTACTGTGGCTTATTGAACATGTTTACTGCTCTAGAAAAGCTTTACCCTTGCTCTAGCACATGTCATATAATATGAACGCGAGGGTCTACTATTAAGTTGAAATCTACACGATATTTCCACCAGCCCAGGGGCAATAAAAATGGACTGTCGAGCAGGGGATCTATAAATTGAATCTCTCCGCGGGGTTGAGCACCGCATAGTGGAATGCTAGCCTGACTGACCCACAAGCAAAAAATCTGCCGCCAAGCAAATAAAGAAATGTTTATCATTACTTGAGAGCCAGTATTTCTAGCCCGTTCACCATAATCACTTACAGGTGGCATCTGTAAAAAAATCTTTCAATTTGAGAGTACTCGTATATCCGCTTACTATATCTAAGTACGTATTATTTTTCATAAAACTATAAAATTCTAACTTAATGACTAGTAGTTGAGTATTTTTCTATTCAATATTACGTAAGTATAAACTGGATAGGTATTATTTTTGTTCCACTTCTTTATACAGAATATATACAAAGGTATCAAAGTATACATATATAGGTAAGTATAATTATGTGGATATATGTGTATATATAGCAGATAGTTCTAAAGGTCAAAGTTCTGCATGCAAGTGAGAATTGCACTTCATGTTATTTGACACTCGTGATATTTCGGTGCTAAACATAGGAAATCGAATTTTATATGCGCCTAAAGACATCGTACTCTAGGTGTTTTAGTGTAAAATGTAGAGTTTATTTGCTGAAGCTGACGCCATATATACCTGCTTGTATGAGGCCACGTCACCCGCATGGGCGAAGGTCGTGATGTCGCGAAACTTGGGAAAATAATCACGCCTTGTAAACATTGTTTAATATTCTACTAGATGACGACACCTTTACGTTGTCCTGATGGTAGGATTACCGTCATCTACAAGGCTGAACAGTGCATTGGTATTAATTAGCGATTTAGGCAGTTTTGGCTTCAACACCAAATCTATAACTCCAGAAAGAAAAATTTTCTTTCTTTATAATTATGGCAAAATGCATATGGAATGAATCTATACATACATAAAATCACGCATGTATTACCCGAAGGGGTAGGCAGAGGTGTGTAATCACCCACGTTTCGCCAATTGTTGTGCGTCTAATGCACACAACACCCTACTCATATCCACGTGAGAAGTGGCATGCTGATCATTTGGCGCACTTTGCCTTTAGTCGGCTTTACGACACCCACGGGAAGAAATGGGTAGGTGACATTCTAACCCGGCACCCCATGGGCCACCATAAATATTTACCATACTTTTACGAAATTCATATGTGCAGGTAAAAACTGCACCTAACCTACCTTCTTATATCCTACCTACATTACTTCACTGATATCGGTAGTTTACCTACTGTATACAAGGAAAATATATACATATATGAAATAATCTACATCTATGTATAGGCACCTGCTTAGATAATATATACATGCCTGCTCGTAACTAAATAAGTAATTTCCCGCAAGTCTCTGACTTCACTTGACATTCTGCAATGTGCACGGACACCGCTCGTAGCGGAACTTTCCTATAGTCGTTATTATTCGAGGTTACTAAGTACTGGGATGGGTGACCGCTAGTGAAATAGCACGTCCAGAAGATATCTAAGTAAAGGGGTTTTTACTACGAATAACTATTTATTCGTAGGCTATTTAGCAAGAACTTTGTTTTCTAAAACAAAATAAAACAATGATTTTAGATGAAGGTGATTCAAATTTTTATTGTATAACGAAGAAAAAATTTTGGCTATTGTGAATGAAAAATGATATCTGGCAAATGTCCACCACGAGCACGCTGACAGATGTCGGTTCTTTCATCAAAGTTTTTAATCATTCAATCACCTCGGACATTTGCCAGATATCATTTTTTATTCATAATTGCCAAACTTTTCCCGTCATATCATAATACAAATTTGAATCATCTTCATTTCTAAATTCGTTGTATTATTTTGTTTTACAAAACAAAGTTCTTGTTGAAAAACCCTTTATATACCTGCCATATGTACAGAGATATCGTCTAGACTTTATATCTACACAAAACCATGATATATATAAGTAAATCAACTTCACCGCAAGAGGATAAAATCGCTCAAAATAACTCGGCTAATGGACTGACCTACCAGCTGACCTGCAACGCATCGATCCATGAAACAAAATAGAAGTGTTTTATGTTTAATTATTTAACCCAACATACACAGATTATACAACAGTTTATTAGGTAAAGGTTCTTTACTTAGTGAATATGACAATATAGTAGGGATTATGTTTGATTGGATGGTTAAGGACAATTCAATTTAATTAGATTTTCAGTGCCATTGTCAACAGATCACTACAAGATCTATAAATTACCTAATACGGCTACCACATACAACTCAGTTGAGCAACGCTTCGGCCGTTACTGTCCTATAGGCAGTCCATAGGCTCCAGCACATATTGATGTTCAGTTGGCACTTGGCAGCATGCTTGTTGCAAACTGGTCGCATTTTGCTGTTGGAATTATGGACACACATATTTATTAAGTATAGTAATAGAAAGAAACAAAAAAAAAAAGTCGTAGTCACATTTACAAATTTGTAGAGTCGAAAAATTCTCACCTCTCGAATGGGAGTCGAACCCACGTCCCCAGGTGCCGTATCCACTGGGCTAACGAGATTTTTAACTATAACCTATGATTCACTGATGACTGCTACATTGTCTGTCTGCTGGTTAAATTTTCTTCTCTAGTTACTAAAAGGGTATAAGTAATATTTTATTCTAGGACAATATAGGCAGTGCAGACTTAATTCTAATTTCTAATAATAAACAGAATTTATTATCCTAGATATAAATCCTGTATGAACTTTCGAGATTATAATTTCTACCACATCCGGTTGTCAATTTCAAGGAGAGCTCGAGACGCCTGCGTTGACGTCTCGCTTTACGCTACAAAAATATGACTAAAACAAAACGAATTCTGTTTCCTTTTTTATCGGTTGCGTTATACCTTTATTAATAAAACACTACAAATACAAGCTATTCTGTTTGCTAAGTAGTTTTCGCAATGTAATACGCCAACATATACGCAGGCATTTCTAAAACTATTAGAACTCAGAAGAGTTCTTGGCAAGACCACCTTAATTTATTTATTCTCCAGATGTCGAATGAATTGAACCACTTATTGTATGATGGTGTTTACTTTACATTAAATCTACTTACTAAAACAACGAGTTACTCATCAGCTGCTTTTGTTCACTACTTAGTAAGTACTTACCAACCTACGTACTGCAAATAAAGGGGAGGCACTGATTTTATGTGTAATGTTGAGTTCGTTGCAACCTTCTTTGATTTGATTTGGGTCTGATATGGGTAGAATAATCGTTGTTATTTCGTTTTGCAACCCGCTTGTAATATTTTATTCGTCTATCTAAGCCTTATCTTTGTATATTGTATATGTTCTGTAGTTACCTATAATGTAACACATTGCAATAGTAGATATTTGTTTACGTGATATGAAAATGTGTCAATATTCATACAAGATAGGCAATAAGTAAAAGCAAACATAAAAATCTTTTTCGTCGATATGACAGTTTTTATTTGTAATTATTGTTTTCTAAAAACTTAAATTTTTCTTCCTATTGTCGTTTTTCATATTGGACTCAAAAAGCAATTCTCTTTTTATCTTCATCTGGTCCAATTCACTCATTTATGCATTTTATCTCTTCTGTCTTCTGTCAGCCATCACGTCCAAACTTACCCGTACTATTTTTATTATTAATCCCACAACAAGCATTTAAAGCCATATTTTATTTTGTTTTTCCTGCACCACTTCATCCATCATATCCACCATAACACACATTCACATACATTATATATATTTGTGAAAGGCTCAATTGGGAAAAACATATCGCCACTCCTGTACGAAAAAGGGTAGGCAGAATTGCGCCAGACATGTTCTAATGCGCGAGCCTATTGTCATCTACCGCGCAGCCAGACCGAGTGCTAGACTCTGGGTAGATTTGTCAGAAAATCCCAATATATTATCCAAAACGGGGATCGAACTCCGAACCACGAGATATAATTAGCCAGTTAATAAAATAGTGTTGATGTAGAATCTAGTTTTTCATACAAATAATCCAAAATTGACTGTAAGAATCTGTGACGTGGACTACATTGGGTATTTGCATCAATCATCTCATGTCAGGTAGATAAATGGCTATAGATTACGAAATCATTGAAATGTTTTATTAAGTAGGTGACTCACGTTTGCGATCGCACGATCACTTACCTGCTAACCTATATCAGCAATGACAAAAGAGAGCAAGATCGCCCGTTAATCAGGATGTGTCAAGTACCAAGCATCACTTGGTCTCAATTAGAAGATTATTTTCACTGCGTTACGACATGCAGCTATCCATTCAACTTGATATCGCCGATCCATTGGCTGGGTCACTTGTTAACGTTATCTCTTCTCATTTCTACAGATGTTTTAGTTACACACATGTGCTGAGAAGATCATTAAATTGGTCATTAAGTAATTTTCCATTTAGCGCAGTATACATACCCAAACACGTATCAACATGGATGGTACTTTCTGGGGCTAAATGAGACAACAGACTCCAGTCTTGACTCAGTTGGCTATCCGGGGTTGGAGACGCAATAGCATCATACTTACAAAGAATATACTTATCTAACTCCAAGGGTGGACATGGGAAATAGCGCTTAGTGAAACTACACGTGCGCTCGTAGCGAATTTTGCTTAGCCCTTATCAACCGATCAGCAAAGTTAAGCAACGTCCGCCGCGGTCATGAGTTGGATGGGTGACCGCTAGTGACATTACTACTAAGCGCTTCCGTGCTTCGGAGGGCACGTTAAGCCGTCGGTCGCGGTCATTGTCTTAGGATGGCAGTCGTTATAATGGTTAGGGCATTTTGCGAATGCCCGCCTGGTTAGCGACTACCCTCATGTAGAAAAAAAACTGTCGTCAAGCACCTTAACGGTGTGTTCGGGCAGCTGTCCTTGCCAGTAATTCCAGGTTAAGCCTGTTAACACCTTCGTCTGCATCATCAATTACCATAAATAAAATAAAAACCTTTAGCCACCCGCGACGACTTTGAGCATTTGGCCGCCATTACTGGCTGCCCTTATTGTAGGTCCGTTTGTATAAGACGGAATCTAAGAGGTGACAGTCTCACTTATTCACATATATAGGTAAGATTAAACGTTCATACTTCATAGTAGTAAAATAAGTGACAGTGATTTAAACACTTACAGCTCCATTAGATGAAGACTTATTAGGTATAAGTGTATATATATATATATATTAGGTATATAACTATAATAAGTATATACTTGGTATAAATAAATCGAGATAAAAATCATCACATCAACAGGAACGTACATCGTTGAACAAGGTCTCCCTTGGGGGCAAATGCCATAATCCCCAAGCTTGGCAGGTGTTTTGGGGATCGCAGTAGAAGTTGTTAGTTCTTCATGCAGAAGGCGCTGCTTCTCATCTTCTGATATTCTTCCCTTAGTCGCTTCTTACCACACCCATGGGAAGAAATAGGGGAGGCGGTGATATTCTAATCCGGCACGGAGTTAAATTAGATAAAAGTATCTTTACTTATTTCAGAGAGTTGACAAATACATCAACACCCGTGAGGAGTGTGCATGGACGATCTTGGTAGAGGAATAGAATAAATAAACTAGGGTAGAGAGAGGGACAGGCTAAACAATAGTTACTATAAGTACTAATGGATGTGGATGCCATAATATAGTGTGTGGGTGGATCGATAAATAATGGGCTAATTCATACATATTGGCCCATTATTCATTAGTGAAGCTACTTTTGAAACTTATCTACCTATAAAAAGTTTTTAAATAAGTATTAAAGTTAACAAAATTATTTAAAAAAAGTTAAGCTAAAAGTGGGTTAGCTTTTAAGATCTATACTCGGTTGGAAGCAAAAAAGAAAGCTAGTTTTAGCTAAAACAGATGATGAGTAAACTAAAAAGTAAGGCGTGAAATCGGTCTGCGAAATGTAATTAGCAACGCGCCGAACGAAGACGCAATATCGGATTCGATAAACGTTTTACTCTTTGGATTCATTAGATAGGTTGTTTTCTCAAAAACCCGTGACTTTTCTCAATTTGCTTTAGAATGCTTGATTGCAATCAATTTGCCAATGCAATGGCAAAACTCCCAAACTTACTGTGCAGCAGTGGAAATGTACACGAGACATATTTGAGGACAGCCTTTCTACTTTAGGAATGTTAGGCAAGTAAGCATTATACACAAGTTACTATTCGTAGTGCTATTTTGTGAAAATGTATAGAATTGACGGTTTCTTTGTCTTCTGAATTAAGACTATACACATCTTCAAATGTAGATATTCGCGGATGAGTATTACGACGCGTGTCGGACACTGCCGGAAGCGAGGACTTATCTCGGACATTGCAGAGGATGCGCCACAACAGACGGCATTGAGCAGCAATCAGTTAGAGCACTAAATAGCACAGCTCTTTGCAATTTCTAGACTATTTTTTTAACATATTAACATAATGTAAAAGTCTAGATAGAGGCCTAGAATTACACGCTACTTCATTAGAGTACCTACGCGCCGAATCCCTATAGTGGCTAAAATGTTTTTCATATCTCTAGAACTCATATCTCTCTCATATCTTTCATATCTCTTCATGAACATCATGTCAGTAAAGAGAGTCTTCTTTATTATTTCTTTGTTAATGGCTTCTGCGGTTTAATGTTACCACAATTCTGCCAAAGAGAGTCTTCTTTCTTGTTCATGTGACCTGCTTATTTTTACATTGATTTTCCCCCAATGAACTACTTTCCAAGCAAATAGGTCAGTAAACGTAACCATAGCAACATTGACAACTTTAACACCAGTTTGAAAGACGCTGTTTACAGGAGAAGTTTATAAAAACCTATGATAAAAACGTTAGAGTTTATGATATCGTAACCGTTATTATAAGATTTTATTTTATCAGTATAAACAATCATGGCTGTGACAACACCTCCAAATATACAAGCACGAATATTTTACGGCCTCCGCACAGATATAGAGTGAGTACTAAACACATTAACCTACCGAAAATAGATTCGAAAATTCATACCAACAACTACAGACCGATTTGTCTGTTATCCACATTTAATTGAGTTGCCTATTAATTAGGTATGTACTTACCAATCGCCAGCTTCAAGGTTGACGAACAATAGCTATAAAATCAAAACAGTATAAGTAACGGAATGTAGCCAGTGCAGAATAAATCACTTTCATGACTGGAACAGGGCCAAACTCAGCCTTGTACGATCTTAATAGGTTCTTCCTTGGATTCTTGACCTAGAGCTGTTTATAGGTACAATGCCCACTATATGTCGGAGTCGGAGATTATCTATCCAGCGGGAGGGGTCATTGTTATACACAATCACCTTCAGAAGAAGCAAAAATTTATTCGGCTGCAGGATAAACACAAACCAATCAAGTCCTTGGTGCTGGCTCCAAACAGGTAAGTGAGATTTGAGTTTTTCATCATTTTCTCTGAGGAAAAGCATGTTAGAAAATAAATTGGCCGGTCTTGTTGGTCTCACCAGGTTCCGGATATTTCACCGCCATACAATATTATGAAATCATTATACTTACATAATTTATAAACAAGTGCTGTTCTTCCCCAAAGAAACTATATGTCGTAAGCAATAAGACCACCTTTTTGAAGGTTGACGAATGTGCGTTGCACTCATGTATCTTAGTTAAAGATGTGTCAAACTTCGTACTCATTTGGAGATGCAATAAGCAAAAGTCAAACAAATTACACGCGTTTCAAGATGACAAACGGGTCGTATTTCATACAAAACATCATAACACATGGTAGTTGTCGAGAAATAGAATGTGTTCAGCAGTGAATAGTCACAATTTTAACACTATTTTTCGCATTAGTCAAAATTCTAAATTTTGTAGGTGACTTCCGCTAGGATGAGTGACACAAATCCGGCTGATACAGTAAGTACTAAATGTACAGATTTAATAAAAACTTGGCATATTTCCAGACGGTGGCTAGCACTGAACGAGATTGCCGAAGAGGGGCAGAAGCCCATAATAACAATTTACGACCTCACTACATACAAGAGGCGGAAGATTCTCACCGTTCCTTTCGAAAATTCTACCGCGAGAGAATTCGCGTGTGTGCAATTCACTTTTGATTCCAAATATCTAGTTGCGATAACGGGAGAGCCGGATTGGTACTTGTATTATTATAATTGGGATAAAGGAAAGGTCGAGAGTCATGCCAAAGCTCAGAATCCAAGCGGCCAGGGTATTGTTGAGAGCGTAAGTTGCTGAATTTAATTAACATATTAGTGACGGCAATAACAATAATAAATAAAGTAAGTACTACCAATACTCTACAATTTAATCAAACGCCGAATAGGTTCTTTAAAAGTCGCGAAGTCATAAAGAACTTAACTTAACTTCCTGAGAAGTCTCAGAACAAATACATGAAAATTTATAATGATTTTATTTTCCTCGAAGGTGTCTATATCTGTATGTGTATTATCCTTGAGAGCCAGTGAAATTAGATCACGTAAAAAAAGGGCATTGAGCTTGTACCGTCACAAAAAAAATGTGTACTAAAAATTACTACATATAACTCGGGAGAAAGTTTTATTTCTGTTCTCGAGTTTCATTTAAGCCCTGTCCATATCTTTTATTTCATTTTTTCTTACCCTAAGTACTCTCTCTCCCTAAAGGTATATCTCTTTTACTCTATCACCTGGTAGCGTTATAATCATTATTCCGTAAAAATGTGAGTGTTTGCTGCAGGTGCAATGCAATCCAACAGACGCTACACTGGTTGTGATAACAGGTCCTTACACTTTCCGAATCATGAATGTTTCCGAGACCGTATGGCGCCAATGGGGCTGGTGTAAGGCTGAAAATGTAAGATATATGTCCTTTCATCAAGTAGAATTCTAGAGGTACTTATCTATCTTCAAATGGTAAACACATAATATTATGTATTATATAAGCTCCGGCTTGTCTATTGAATGACAATGGATCGCTCCGCGCAGATGGTCCTTGGTTTGGACCACGGGCGTGAGCTTCACAGCTTAGTAGTAGAGCTACCTAGTTACTGCCATCAAGTAGCACCTGACGGCGTGTTCCAGTAGCTGTTCCATTCTACATAAAGCCTGTGTACCACCTTCAACGACATCATCACTTACTTGGTGATTTTGTGGTCATATTATGCATTTTAGTTTTTTATGGTTGAAAGACGCTGGTTGCTGTAGATTTGTAGAACTGATTTGCACACTTTTAGCAACACTAGGTTTCTGTTCCAATTTACCTAGATTTCTTCTTTTTAACCAACTTCAAAAAAGGAGCAGATTCTCAATTCAACTATATATTTTTCTGTCCGTGTTACTTCATAACTCTTTATAGGGTGCACCTCAGATCATACAAACCTTGTTTCTATGATCTGAGGGGTGCACCGATTTTGATGACTTTTTTGACATTGGAAAGATGCTGATTGTCATTTGTTCATGTTTAAATTTGAGTGAGATCTGACGAGTAGTATTTTAGTCATCCCTAATAGCTAATAATACGTATTTTGTCTGAAGCCAGTTTTTTATTTGTTGAAGTTTAATTATTATTGATTATCATGCAGGAAATCCTAAAATTTGCAAGTAACGAATGTAGTAATAGGAAGGTCATGGGTATAAAAACCATTTCACTTCATCATTATTTTGTTTGTAAGATGTCTCTAGAATTTAGATACTTAGATAGAAAGATAACATTTTATTGCACTTTTAAAAGTTATTAATATTGGTTACAAAAAAATTAAGTATCTTAAATAGTAATCGGTGGCCTTATTGCTATAGGCAGCAATTTGGGGCAATTTGAAATCTTTCTTTTTCCAAGAACCGTCGGCTGATAAATATAAGTAATTTTTTATATACATATTCTATTATATATAGTCTATCACGAACGAAAATAAACTGTGTATTCTTTCATTATCTACCTACATGCTACGTTTATCATCATCCTGGAGTACAAATTTTTCAATTGTCGTATCACCTAACTCAAATAGATTAATTTCCTTAACTGGTAATGTTTGGTTCAGATCAACATAACATCTTCCATGTGGCTGACTTCTGACCGAATACTCTTCGGGACGGATAATGGGATGATCATGATGGTTGAGAATGGAGAACTGAGACAGAACTGCGTGTTCAAAGCAGCTGAGGTCACAGAGATGGCACTGAAGAAAGTTGACCCTGAGTATGTTATACAACAATATTTTTGTATAAGTATATAGACACCTCGAATGTCGATTAGTGTGTACATGACAATTTGTAGTCCTTAGCCTTGCCCTTTACCATTGGCTCTGACGTTGTTACGACCGTGTAATGTGTAGGTATAGAATTTGTTCTAAGAACACGTAGTTAACAATCAGAGGGTAATTATGTCTTTATAAATATAAGTATATATCATCTAGAAGTAATAAATTAACATATTTAACTTAAAAAACTTAAAATTAGCTAAAAAAAAAAGAAACTAATCCAATGTTCCGCTACCATTAGGCAGTGTCCCCAAAATGCTGGCCGCATTGCCACGTTGTATGGCAATGCTTATCCTCTGTGCAAAGTATATGCCAGCATTTTGTTCACAAGTAGCGTCGACCAGACGTTTTGAGACGTCTTTGAATAATAATTTGGCGCTCGGTCCCCACGGTCCCAGCGTTTCGACCCCAAAAGGCACAAACATGTAACAACTACTGAGATTACTATATTTGCGTCTTTTGAGGCCTTCTGCTAGTTCAGCCGCCGCGCCGGCCATTTTTTGGGTTGCGGGAAGATGAGAAGATGCTAAGGTATCGACACAGGTAGCGTCCCATACCAGAGGCCTTCCCATTTTTTAAGTTAAATATGTTATTTTATTACTTCTAGATGTTATTAATATCCAGGTTTATAGGTTTTGATTTTTGTGTTGTATATAATGTAAATTTAAATTCTTGCGATCTTATGTACGATAATTGCAACAATTTGTAACAATAAAAAGATATCCATTAATTGCAGTAAAAAAAAGTATATATTTAAGTAGGTATAGGTATGCGTCACGAGAATCTAAACTTTATATACAACGTTACATGGGTTGGAGGAACTATGTGTACCAAATTTCATCGAAATCCATTCGGCCATTGCAGAGGTGCTTGCTAATAAACTATTATCACACACACGCTTTTGCATCTTTATTTTTTCATCGTTATCCGCATTTCAATACTAGGATAACGAAATTATTTTCTATGTATTACCCTCGAAGTATCGAGAGTTTAGTTATCTCACCTATAATAGAGCGGTTTTACCTCGTTCGAAAGTACTGCAACCTATTTTGTTTTTGAAACGGGTGTGATGTTATAGTGAACCAGGGTACAATAAACCATGATTAATTGTATAGTGTAAGTACACGGAAGCTTCTGATTGAATACTACGTCAGTGACACCACTAGCAGCTGTTTTAATGGAATGGTAATGTATAACATATTTCGGTTGTTTCCAATAAATTGTTTAAATCTACACACTTAGTATTTGTTGACTAATTATGACTATTATTATTGCTAGGTTGAGCACGGGTCCACATGGAAATCCCGTGCCTATTATTTGATGTTTAGAGGAAAACAGGCATGACGTTATGTATTATTTCAGCTTCACAATTTGCATAAACTTAGCAGTAAAAATAAATTTTAATGGTACGTAGGTACTACAAAGTTTCCACGAACGAATCGTGTTAATTAAATATACTTTAATCTGACGATAAGTTAAAACGAATGATTATATCAAAGACGTCTTGGTTTTGCTCATAGGGATTTTACTGAACCTAAGTGGTTATATTATAATAAGCATTTTTATTAGAAAATAATGACTGGTTCACTTTCTTCTCCACTACTTGATTGTATTCGTATCTACTTACACCAAATAAAAGGACTTCATTTATCAGGATTGCTTCTCATGTCACAGCGGTGCTGTAGCGTTAAGCATGGTTTTCTTATTCACAAAACCTTTTTTGCTGAATGTACATAAGCAGCAAATATAATTTAATCAACTTATGAGTTGGATCATGATGAAATGATATATAATTATTGTTAGACCGGAATTTTGTTATATGAATAAATAATACGGATTTAGTCCTTGGCATCAGACTTATATATATACTTATTATATTGTTTTATAATTCAAAAGAGAATGGAAGCCACCTGAAGATAGTGTTTACACGCAACCTACCAATAACATTGGTTTTTCTATCATCGTGGTGTGTGTGCGATCCGCGCGAACATATCCGAGTTCACAGTAAAATCGCTGCACCACATTTAAATAATCACAATAGATCGTGTCTACTCTCCTGCCCTAGGTATTTACTCGTACACGGAAAAAAATGGGTCCTGACAAAGTGTCAATCCAAGAATAATATTATTCTCGGGAGTGTTGTTTAATCTCAAGTATATATTTACTTAAAATAAAAATATTTTCTTGAGTGAAGTAAGGTCATTTTCTCTAAGATAAATAATATTATTCTCACCATATATTTTTACATCAAGAGTATAACTATTGGTCAAAGATATTTTTGGTCTTAACTATAGAAAATAGTATCTTTTTGAATTAAATATTTTATGAATTCTCATTCTAATTACGTACGGAGTTAGCGTAAGAAATCTGAAATTTTATACAAGAATAATAAACGTTTTATTGGATTAAGAAAATATTTCCATTCTTTCAACAACAATGGGCTTAATACAAGATATTTCTTTTGTTCATTTAAAATAATTGAGAGAAGTAAATGACAAGGATATACATATGTCCGAGCAAGAAAATTATTCTCCTCTTAAAAATGACAGTTTTCTAAATCTGAGACATATATTGTTTTATTTATCTATGAATTTGTATTGTCATGCTAAGATACATTGGATTTACAACAAAACTATATACTTGATATAACCAAGACAAATATCTCAACTGGAGAAGTGAGTTATATTAGATAGATAATTTTAAAGTTGTCAAAGCAAAAGTAATTGATTGTTAGTTGTTGTATTTATTCATCTTTAGTGAAGAAATCAAATCTTGATCTGTGTTTGATTATTCTTAATATTTATTTGTTATTGTATTCTTTAGTAAAGAATCTTCGATTAACAGGAAAACAATATCTTTTATTGAACCAAGAAAATACATGTCCATTATAGACAGAAACTTATCTAACTAAAAGAATTTTAAAGTTTTCAAGCCAATAATCATATATTCTTAATTGTTATAGTAATTTATCTTCAGTAAAGAAAAAAAAAATCTTGATCATAAACCTTTATTCTTGATAAATATTTGTTACGGTATTATTAGGTAAAGAGACATTAGTGTTAAGGCAAAACAATTTTATTTTATAACTAAAAAACTAAATCTCGATTGCAAAGGGTGCTTTATTAAATGAAGAATTTCAAAGTTTTCAAGTCAATAATGAATAATTCTCAATTGCTAACGTAAATCATTTTCAGTGAAGAAAAAACATCCTTGATTGATTACTGATACGTTGTTCTTAGGTTAAGAGGCATTAGCATTACAGCAAAACTGTACTCTTTATTTAACCTAAAAAATAAATTTCAATTGCAGAGAATGACTCCTACTACATTAAGAATTTTAAGTTTTTGAGTCAATAATGATATATTGTTAATTGTTGAAGTTATTCATCTTTACTTGAAAAAACGAATACTGAATTTAAGTGTACCATGTTCTTGATTGATATTTGATACGATATTCTTAGGTTAAGAGATATTAGATTAACAGATCAAACTATATCCCACGTTGAACCAAGAAAATATATCTCTACTGTAGAGAGTGACTTAGGTATCTTACATGAAGAATATTAAAGTTTTCAATGCAAAGTGATAGATTGTAACATTAGTTACTCATCTTCAATAAAGAAAATCAATCTTGGCTTAACATGTTTTTTTTAGGTCTACAAATATACAGGATTATTGGTAAAATGCTAACAACCTCTTAGGGTTGACTTTTGCTAGTCCTAACAAACATTTCGAAATGTATTTTTTTCTTTTGTTTTTTCCCCACCTTTTGAATAGAGTTTTAAACCATTAAATGTAGAAGTCAAACAAATATATATCTACATACTAGTAAATGATACACATCATACTGTATCAGCCGGATTGTCCACTGAACAGAGCTTCCCCCATTAAGAGGGTTTGCCATAATCCCCACGCTGGGCAGGCGGCTTGGGGATTGCAGTTTAATAAGGTATATATTCCTCAGAAGGCGCTGCTGCCCACCTTCTGGTGTGTTACCCTTTGTCGCCTTTTACGACATCCACGGGTAGAGATGGGGGGTGACATTTTAGCCCGGCACCTCACCATACCATATCAGGAATAAAAAAAACAAACATAATTAAAACAAAACAGTTTTCTTCACTGGCTCTTCAATCAAAACCATGAATTTTAAAGTAAAAAGACAAATTTCCAGTCAAGAATAACTATTTCTCCATTAAAAATGTGTATTTTCAGACCAAGTACTCAGTTTTTAGTTTGAGATGGTTTTCTCTGTTCCCGATTTTATTTAGTGTTGCAATATTTTAGTTTTGTCTAGTTCTCCCTTGATGTGGGGAAACTACTGAACCTAAGAATACTATTCATTATAAGCAATATTGCATGCTGAATAAGCTTGTTTCAATTCATATTAAGAATAAAATATGTAAATTATAATTTGAAAAATATAAGGTTACTCAGCTAATAGTCAGGTAATAGCTGGGAGTCTAATATACTCATAGTACAACGGCAAAGCGGCAGGGTTTGAATCCCGCTAGTGCCCCAATATATTGATTCGTATCTGAAGTAAAAAATGTTTTAAAACTGTCCGATTATTTTTAGGTCTCGGTTTCTCATTTCCTAATTCAAAGTGGTTTGAAAACTAGCCAGGTGAACATTAGTAAAATGCCCTATCACCATGCACTGAATCTTAAACCCGCTGCAGGAACCCATGGACCCCCCATGTGACAGTTCATACTCACCGCCATAAGTGGCGAAGGCCAAGGCCTAGAGGACCTATTTGTTAAGTTTGGGTGCCTATACAATACTCACAAGGTCTATCACAAAAACTAAACTTGTGATGAATCAGAAATTTCGATGACCATTAATTGAAATGTCTTTTAACAATACTTTACATACTGTATAATAAAATAATTTCAATATTTCTTTTAATTACGTAGGTGACAGGTGATACCTTGGCAGAGCAGAGGAAGAGAGGAATTGTTCAAGTATTTTTGTCGTTTATGTAATCACAAACTGGAATAGGATTTCTTAATCAAAATTATTTTCCACGTGCAACTTGAACTTTCTTTCTATGAGCGTTATAATATGTTGGGGAATGTTATTATAAAACCGCACACAATTAACCTTTTTACTTTTGTCTTTGCTAATCTAAAACCTGGTACCACGATTTTATCTTTACTTATTATCCTTGTGTTGTAATCGTGATTGTCACTGTTTTTTTTTTACGATCTTTCATAATAATTTCAAATATGTACAGACTCGGTAATAATACAGCCATAGGTAATCATCTATTTCTTACAAATACTTTCTGTATTTAACACAAATCGTCAACCTAAATGAAAAGTTATTCGAATGTGCTCATTTGGTAATAATCACGATACGAATATGTTTCGGGACTTTATAAGGGCTATGTTGGCTACACACAACACAATTTGAGTTGCGAGTGAAAGTTACACGCGCCGTAGCATGGCCAATGGCATTTTTTGTTTAATATAGTGTTATAAAGTGAATATTTGTTCAAGTTGTGTTTGAGATAGCAACCTAACTTGTGTTCATTTAGGTAAGTTGGTTCCTTACTATATAAATAACTGTAGATAGTCAAAAATATCCATCATAGAGGCTGCTAGATTTTCTTTGCCTGGAACGTGCTGTGTGGTAACACTAAGTTGGTACAGCCAAGTTAACGGACAGTAGGTTCGTAATACATAATTGTATTACATACCTACTCATATATAGAATTAAAGATAACTCTTTATGATAGAGATCAACAGCAGGCTGATGTTGGTTAATAATCCTTAAATATTATTATAAATGCGAATGTATGTTTGTGTTTGTTTATTAGTCTGTTCCTCGTTTGTTATTCAGAATGAATTTCGATATATATATATATGTATATACCTATCCTCTCTACACTATATACACATAGATTTTTTTGTTAGATAAACCTATATTCAAGAATATACATGTGTTTTTTTCCATTCCAGATAAAAAAATAACCAATGAAACACAAGTGTTACGCTACTCAATACCCCCAAGAGGAAGACTAAACAAGAGTAGATTTTTTTCCACGTTGGAGCAGAACTTTGTTATTGTTTTTCAGGTAATTTCATCAAGTATAAAACACATATTTAAACAATTTTAAAAATATTATATTATATATTTTTCTTATGATGTTAGGATATCTCATCAAATTATCTATTACATACTATAATATAACATATATATACACAGTCAGTATTTTATAGTAACATAGTAGTTAGTATTTTAAAAGTGTGCCTAATCATATTTCATGATTCTGTATAGATTATAATAATGATTAACCGCTGATTAATCGCTAACTTGCAGTTTAGATGATTTATGTGTGATAATCATCTAATGGGGCCTTCTGGAAGCTGACTTTGAAAGACAGTTTTAATTTTATTTAGGTTTAACCTGTTTGCTATATTTTACCACTTACTCAACAATATGTGATTGTGGTCAAAATATGCCTATCATCTATAAAAAGTTTATGGATTGTGCAATATTTTCACTGTAGCTCTTTTTTTTAGGATCCTGGAGATATCCAAACTGAACTGGAGGAGGTGAAGAAAAGGCTCGACTCAACAAGCAAAGTGTTCAACCATACTTTATATTATAACGTAACATAAAATGTGGTGCTGATTATAATGAGAAAAAATCATATTATTTGGAGGTAGATAAAGGTGAAAGTTTGTAAGTGTGTTTGTATGTTTATTACTTCTTCACGCTCAAATGGTAGGACCAACTTTGATATAATTTGGTATGGAGGTAGATGAAGCACTGGATTAACACATAGGATACTTTTCATCATCATCCATCACCACGCGGGATGTAACCGCGGGGCGCAGTACATAACTGTTACAATTATGTATAATATTTTTGATAATGATAATATAAAATTGTATGCTTCTTAATTTATTTTATAAATAAATAATTTTCAACTGAAAATATGTATTGTATTTTATTTATTTTTACGATGATAGATGTTTTTTAGTTGATCCCTTTTAGAACTACACTTAACTATTAACCTACGTTATTTGCAGACTTGAAAGGCGGAGATCAGATTGGAAGATCTGGACAGTGCACCAGGCTGGCTATATTCTGTAAGTGAGTTTTTGTTCTTGTTGACTAACTAAAAGTTTTATATGAATATCTTATTGTATATAGTAGAAAATATCAATTATCTTGTTCTTATTCAGTATTTCAATGATGAAATTCGAAGCATAGTTTATTCGAGTTTTTTTTATTCATAAAATGTTTTTGTGTAGGTATATCTCATTGCATACTAAGGAAAATCTTACGTAATTGGTAGTTTTATTTGTATTTCAATGAAGTTTCAGTTTCAAATAAAGAAGTTCTTATCTAGGTAGTACGGTATTAATAATACTTTGAAGAACAACGATATCTTCTTGAAATCTGCGTGCTTTATTAACAATTTCACAGTTTGCTGTAATTTATAATATATTTATTAACTGAGACTTCTTCCAATCAAAACACTATAATTAAACTAAAATAATTAATATGTTGTACAATATATATGGAGTTCAGATGAAACAAATCTGAGCTCCGTATGAAACAATTCATGAGTTGAACCTAGAACTGAGACTTCTTATAGTAAAATGCACTATCATTGAACCAAGATAATTGATATTATTCACAAAATACTATTTGATCTTCATATGAAACACTTTTATGAGTTGAACCAAGAACTGAGACTCCTTCCAGTAAAACGCTCTATTATTGAACCAAGATAATTAATATTTTTCACACTATACAATCTGATCTCCATATGAAACATTAAGAGAGTTGAACCAAGAACTAAGACTCCTTCTACTAAAATACACCATTGTTGAAGCTAGAAAATGGATAGTCTTATCAATATATTATCTGATTTC
The DNA here is from genome assembly GCA_963890685.1 of Plagodis pulveraria. Taxonomy (NCBI): domain Eukaryota; kingdom Metazoa; phylum Arthropoda; class Insecta; order Lepidoptera; family Geometridae; genus Plagodis; species Plagodis pulveraria. Next base: position 20,288,221 of record OY982951.1, on the reverse strand, counting down.
CGTATGAAATATGTAATGACTTGAACCAAGTAATGAGACTTCTTACAATAAAACGCACTATTATTTTACCAAGACGACTAAAATTTAAATGTAAAACATGTAATTATTTTGAACAAGAACTGAGGTTTCTTCCAGTGAAATTCCGTTGTCGAGTCAAGAAATCTGATATTCTATCCGTAGACAATTCGATCTTCGTGCAAAATACAAATTCTTTTGAACCAATCAATACAACTTTTTCGGGTAAAACACCCATTAGAATACTAAGATCGAAACTACTTACAGTAAAACACTTAATATTGAAATGAGAACTGAAAATTCTTCACTGGAGAGCATTAATTATTCGTTCTATATAAACTGATCTCCGTATGAAAACATGTACGTGTTGAAGCCAGAACTATGATTTCTTAACTTAAATAAGCTACAATATTCAGATAAGAAGCATTTTTATTTACCTAAAAGTAATTTTCTTGTACGAAGAAAACTCTTTTGTTGGTCTAATTAAAATATATACTCAGAAGAATATATTTTACTAGAAGTAAGAATAATATCTTAACTGAACTATTTATGTACTTAATAGTAAAATATATTTTTTTCTTATTAGAATCTAATGAATGAGTGAACGTATGAGTTCATTTATTCAAGTAAGGATTGTTTTAATTTTGAGAATTTCAGATTCTCTAAATTAGAACAATGATTTACTTAGACAGAGACATAACTACTTTTTTTTAATAAGAAAATAATAATCTTAGTTAAAGTATATAAATACTTGCACGAAAAATTATTAACAAGACAAATATTTACTAATCACAAGAATATATTGTTTTCCCCATATATGAAACACGGAATGTCTTGACCAATAGATATATTCTTGATTTAACACAATCTTTTTTTTCCGTGTAGTTTTATCATAGACTAGCGGCCCGCCTCGGTTTCGCACTGGTATTTAACAAACATTTAAAGAAAAAACATTAGTTTTTGATACTATTCTATAGCTTAAGTTCATAAGGATTAGGTAATGTAGGATTCTAATGGTGAAAGAATTTTTCAAATCGGTCCAGTAATTTTTATGTTTATTCGTTACATACAAACATACAAATCTTTCCTCTCGATAATATTAGTATAGACAAATTACTTCCTTGTCTTTTACCTTTGTCACAGGGTTGAAGACGGTGGCGATAAAGCGAGCACATCGAGCAAGCCGGAAACCACAGACGATGCTGGGTTGTTGGAGGAATCTCATCCCGTTATTTGCCTCACTAACTTTGCTAAAGGTATCTATCAATATAACATTATGTCATTTACAATATTTTAGCTACTAGAGGTAGTTTTAAACACAGAGAAAGTATTGATGCAACATTGAAGCGGCCGTTGCCACCAACATTTCGACCTCGATACATTGCAACTGCTGCAACAATACGTTACTTGTGTCGCATTAGATGTAAGGATATTTGAGACATATTGTGTCCAGGACGGTCATGATGTTTCAGACGCAATGCGATGCCGACTCTCCAACTAGAATATGTCGTAAGAAAGTATACTTCTGCCAGAACTTCCAAATTTAATTACACATATATATACAATTATATACCTACATAAACTTATACGTAACCTAAATGTATTAATTAGAAAATTATCGTGTTCTAAATAGTCTGTACTATACAATACATAACACTTTCTTGTACACCAATATAAAAATACAATAAAGAAGAAATTCTTAAAACAAAGGGCGGACTTATCGCTTAAAGCGATCTCTTCCAGTCAACCTTTGGTTGGAGATAGTTTAAGGAGTCAGTGAGGTTGGCGAACACGATAAATTAATTATATATATCTACTTACATACATCAAATGCTTACTTTTAAAAGAATACTAATTAGGTAGTACTGTACTAGTTATGGCATAGAGAAATCCTTTTAAATTTATCTATGGTTATGGGCAAAAAATGATTTCATAGACTGAACTACGTTAGGTAGATTACTTTGGCAGATATCAAACTAATGATATTGGTACTTTTGAAATACTTACTGCCTATACATTTTCAGGTTTCGCATTCGGCTGTGGCCCCGGTTACGTGCACATGTTCGAGAAAGAAACTCCTCATCATTGGAGGAAGAGGAACCTTTTTAGAATTTCGAAAAGATCATATAAGTATGCATACACACCTATTTTTTTTTAACTTAGCCTATCACCATACGGCATCGCCAACTTAAGGTTTTATTACGCTTCTTTGGCATAACCACTCAGTATATCATAGAAATGAAAGATTTGATCCAGGACCTAAGGAAGACCTAGCCATTATTATAATTTATTAAGCCGTTTTGGATTACAGAGGTAACAAACACGCACACCAAACAATATTACGTGAAGGCATATTCTCTATGATATTTTTATCCCTTCCCTATGTGGTTAGAGATGTGGTAAGGAGTGGCCCCGGAAGTCTAACATTTGCCACGACATGCACGGGAACTATCCCCGATATAAAAAATAAAAATATTCCTTAATGTATTAATATTCTTTAAAATATATGAAGGCATACAAGAGATAACCCGACGTGGTCAGAGCTGGACGCGATACAACATATCACCACCGATCCCAACCAAGAAACCCTTCTGATTACGACCTTACGGAAGCAACTCTACTATGTCAAACTATTCGGGATGCACATACTACAAGTAAGATTTTCCTTTTACTTAATTAAATTTACTTTATGGAAAGCGAGCAGTTGTTCGATCCTGGACATGCTTTTTTTTTATAATCCTTGATAGATTAGCCTTTGACCACTATCTCACCTGATGGTAAGTGAAGATGTGGTCGAAGATGTTGTTCAGTTTAACCTAGAAATACTGGCTCTCAAGGACAGCTGCCGGAACACACCGTTAGGTGCTTGGCGACAGATCTTTTAACTTGAGGGTGGTAGCTAGCCTGGCGGGAATTCGCAAAATGCTCTACCACCATGCTGTAACGACTGCCATCCTAAGACAACAACCGGGACCGACGGCTTAACGTGCCCTCCGAAGCACGGAAACGCTCAGTAGTAATGTCACTAGCGGTCACCCATCCAACTCATGACCACGCGCGACGTTACTTTGCTGATCGGTTGAGAACAGCTAAGTAAACTTCGCTACGAGCGCTTCAATGCTTACCTAGAAGATACCTATTCATTCCGTATTTGAAGACTCCTTGAATATATCAACTGAGGAACAGAGACTGGTAAAGCCAAAGTAGAAGTCCATATTTTTAAATTTGGCTAAACGAATAATGAAAGTGGACCAAACACGTACATGGACTTACCTAAAAACATATGGCAATATGCTGGTGATATTCATACACCCTTGCCTACTCCGTCGACGCTTAATGTACACGTTAATGCATTTTTATTTGTAATATACAGGGTTATTGGAAAAATGCAAACAACCACTTGGGGTTAACTTCTGTTAGACCTAACAAACAATTTGAGATGATTTGAAGTTTTTTTAATAAAAAAAGTTGTATAATGACAATGCTTACTTCGAGCCAATAGCACCCGCCGCGGCGACACTGGACTGCGCCGCTCTCCCTTTGAATACTTACATCGAGCAAAGTAATTAAAAATATGAAATAATAAATTACACGCACAAGACTTTTAACATCAGTGATTATTCCTCGTGCCTATTCCGTCACAAACACATAAAAAAAAATTAAAAAAAAATACAATAGATTTTGAGATGAATGTTCTTTCATCTCAAAATGTTTGTTAGGACTAACAGTAGTCAACCCTATAAGGTTGTTAGCATTTTTCCAATAACCCTGTACAAATCTGTATACTGAGGAACAAATAATAAAGAGTATAACATGGACCAAAGTGTGAATAGTCGTTTTTAAATTTATTTCTATGTCTACCCAAACGAAGATGAAGCTGAAAGATGGAGCCTAATTTATTTGTAACTCCAGTAATTGGTAACTTATAGGTACCGGAAATTCCTTTTACCGAACTCGGACCGGCCATGCACTATGGTCGTATAAACTCGTTGTCCGTGTGCGCCTGGAAGCCCATATTCATGACTTCAGGAGAACAAGACAAGAGCATCCGAATCTGGAACTACATGACCGACGATGTAGAGATGATCAAGTTGTATCAGGAGGAGATCCACTGCGTTTCTTTACATCCCACAGGTTTGTTCTAACCATTCATTAATTAGTACGTTACGCAGTGATAGCTACTGAGCTATCACCACTGGGCTTTGGCTATTTAGAAATTCGCCCCCCGGGCTTCAATTTCACCGCATGGTGTAAGGGCATTTTGCGAATGCCCGCCTGGCTAGCGACCACCCACAAGTATAAAATCTGTCGCCAAGCACCTAACGGTGTGTTCCGGCAGCTGTCTTTGAGAGCCAGTAATTCTAGGTTAAGCCTGTTAACACCTTTGACCACATCATCACTTACCATCAGGTGAGATTGTGGTCAAAAAGTTCCAATCAGCAATAAAAAAAAGTTACGTTTAAATATTTACTTATTTACAAAAGCATACGAAAACTTACAGCTAGGTGTGTTACTTAAGGTTTATATAGACATAGATATGCACCTTAATATACAGGAAGGCTAGTTAAAAGTTTTCACAGATAAGTATTAGGAATAGTAGATTAACGGTAACAGTTAACGACGATTATAATTAAGAGAATAAAATAAATATAGAACAGTATCACATATAACATATAGTAATTAAACAACTTTAAACGGTTTAAATCGCGTAAGATCGCCTAAGACAACATTAAGTATCACATATCCACGCGCGGACCAAATTGTATGCCTTATTTATGAACAAAAGTACATATTATATTATAAGTAAGCGTTTATATTGAGATCACTTCACTACTCTTTGTGATCTAAGCAATGCTCCCGTTTTTGCAGGTCTTTTCGCGATCGTGGGCTTTTCAGATAAATTGCGCTTCATGGTTGTGTTAATTGATGATTTTGAAGTGATGCGAGAGTTTCCTATCAGGAATTGTAAGCAAGCGAAGTTTAGCACCAACGGGCACCTGTTCGCGGCTGTCAACGGTCAAGTGATACAAGTCTTCTCATCGGTGTCTTTTCAGAACGTGTTCAATTTGAAGGGTCATAACGGACGGGTAAGGAATAACTCATAGTTACACAGCCTAGTAGAGTGAAATTTTAATCATATATTCATTTTAGGTAACTTGCTTGGCTTGGTCAGCGAACGACCTGACCTTAGTATCGTGCGGTACTGAGGGTGCCGTGTATGAATGGAGCATGTCATCTGGACAGAGGGTCGGGGAGGTCATCTTGAAGACTAATCAGTTTGCCGGATGCGCTGCGAATAGGTATATTTTGATTACATTGTATATAAATGCATGTGCAGAGTTTAAGGTTAATTCGTGACGCTTTTAGTACAAAGGTAGTTTCGACATAATATTTGAAATAAGTACCAAGTGTTCAAACTCGGTGAAATTTGCATGTATGTCCTTGAGCGTAATATCTATGTTTTCGGTCTGCTAGGTTTTATGTTTTATAATTTGTTTATTTCTAAATGTGATAAATAAATAGACCTGACTTCAACACTCAAATGTGTGAAATAACTTGTTGAAGTCGCTAACTACTACTGTGCACATGGTACCGACTTCGACAAGTTATTTCACACATTTGAGAGTTGAAGTCGGTTCCATTTTTTTTGTAAAATTATTTTTTCTCCCTTTTTTGTTGACCTTTGCTACTTATGGGATCGATTGTCATTCACTGTCAATGATATAGTCATTCATCATCACTGACAAGTATTTTCCTAACATCATGATAGGAAAATACTTGTCAGTTATTGATGTGTGATGAATTGATGATGAAATTTAAATGGGACCACGCGGCAAGCATTAGCTTTCAAATAAAAAAGAATCATCAAAATCGGATAAAGCAGTCAAAAGTTCTGAGGAAACAAAAAAAAATACAGATGAATTCAGTACTTACCTCCTCCTTTTTTTGAAGTCGGTAGAAATAAGATTTTTCATACAACAACATCTGAATAATTTTGAAAAAACATAATTTTACGGAAAACTGGCACACAAGAGATATAGATATTAAGCTCAAAGATATTTTGCATGCAAAAAGTCACCGCGTGAACACTTGGTTTTTAAAATATTATGGATAAATTTTCTTTAACACACTGAAGACGCTTACTTTCACAAAAGTTACTTCGATAGTTAATAATTATTCCAGTATCGGAAAAACAACATTCGCCGTGGGAACTGATGGGGAAGTTAAAGAAATAGGTTCGAATGCAATCAGAAGAAATTTGCCATTGATTGGATGTGCGCTCGACACGATCGTCCTCTCGAGATCAAACATGATGCTTTTCATAACGGGCGGAGAAGGTGGCGTTACAGCGGTCCAATTGCCCTTATTGGACAAGGTTATATTTAACGAGTTTCATATGCACAATAAAAAGGTGACTTGCATTGCGCTAGCATACGATGATCAGACCTTAGTCTCTGTGGCAGAAGATGCCTCAATCTGCTTGTGGAGATTAACCAACGCTGACGGAAGAGCTATAGCTCTTGATAAAGATTTCGCTTACTCGAAGGAAATATTGATAAGCAAGAAGGATTTACAAGAGAAAATCAACAGCATCAATGTGAGTAAAATTTTTAGGTAGCTATTTTGTATATTTGCATAGTTTTGTCAACACAGGTGGAAATATGCACAGCTCGTGCCGTAGTCGATGTTTACTAATCCTTGAGACTGTAGGCATTATTAAACAGTAAGACCTATTTTTATATTTAGTTGCTCAGCACAAGGATGAGTGAATTGGAAACGGAACACACCTACCAACTACGCCAAGCCGAAGCGACTCAGGCAGAAAAACTAAAGGAAGTGCATGAGGGTTACTGTGCGGCCATCGAAGAGCTCAAGGAAAAGAATGAAGTATGGACGAAATAGAAATATATTTGCAATAATCATTGCAGCAATTAATGAAAGTTATTAACCCGTTTTACTTTGGCAGTTAATGGAAAACGAACACACTCACGAAATCGGCATGATTCAACAAGATATTGCCAAACTGCGGTCTGGCCACGAGAGAACGCTACAAGCATTGGAAGCCGATTTCAATGTCAGACTTATTAGTGAGTACGACAGATATCAGGTAAGTGCGGAAATATTAGTTGAAATGTATATTTGGTCAGCTCTAAAAAGTATTACATCATTGTTTGTTTATAGAGCCTTGAAGACAAAACGGCGCGGATGAGAAAAGATTACGAGGAAAGACTTGAAGAGTTAGCTGAGAGCAAACGGAAAGCCTTAAGAGAAATGAATCAGATGTTTGAAGCAAAATTGGAAGAAAAAGATCTTGTTTTGCAAGAGGTATGATAATTAACTGTAATTTTGGTATTATTAAATACTGGCAATGTTTAATACATTGCCAGCATGTAAAGATTCATATAAGCAACACGCAATAATAAAGAAACATAATATACTTAATAGGTAGTAGGTAATTTATTACAAATCTTTAGTTATTTTATTACAAAAACAACATACAATCACTTATTTTATTTTTAGGGTTTCGTACATTAAGTGCAATACGGAGGTCTATTAATGAGGCTCCATTGTTTGTCTGTCTTTTCGTCCGTCCGTAGGGCAAGGATCTCAAGGTTGTAAATAGAAAGAGTCTTCGATAATTTGTTTAGAAGGTTGTCACGTTTGTAAGGCATACAATCCGGTCTCTAGTTATTTTTAAGTTTTATTTTTCACTTGGTTATCTTTTGGCCACTACCTCACTGGTCCGTGGTCGTAGATGGTAAACAGGCTTAACATAAAATGGCACCGGGCTTTTAAGGACAACTGCCCGAACACACCGTTAGGTTCTTGGAAAAGATTTTCTACTTGAGGGCGGTAGCTAGCCAGGCGATGATTAGCAAAATGCCCTACATCATGCGGTGAAGGCTAATTCCACGGTGGTTTTCGAACCATGGCACCCTGCTTGGCATTCCATAGCTATTGCCATTGGGCCATCAATTATTTAAAAGGATTTTTATCGATACAACTTATGCAATATCATCTTATACTTACTTTATTCGCAAATTTAACTATTTTTTTCTTTCTATACGCCATCAAAGAGACCTCCATTTCTCCACTTTTTTTTAGTAAGTCCTTAAACTATGTAATTAATCTATGGAACCGATGTCCTTTGATCTTCTGAGATCAGAATCAAAATTAATATATAATAATCAAAATCATATCGCTCTACAATCGCTCTGTCATCGATCGCATCATCACTTAACATCAATTAATACCCAGTTTTTTTTAGCTACAAGAACAAGCTGATATGGAAACAAGAGAACATGAAACAATAAAGGCGTCAATTGAAGAAGATGCAGATCGAGAAATCATAGAAATAAGAACAGCTTACGAAGTACAATTGAAGGAGGAAAAGGATGCTAACGTTAGACTGAAAGGCGAAACAGGACTAATGAAAAAGAAGCTTATCAGTGCGCATAAAGAAATAGATGAGTTTAAACATCAAGTACTACAGTTAAAAGGTCAATATGTTTCTAAGAATGTTGCTTATTTTTTATAGGTGTAAACAGAACAGGCAACAAGCCCGCGGCGGGATTGACCCATGGACCTTCTTCGGCAGTCCATATTACATTGGCACAAAGCCTACTTCAAAAAACTTAATGTACCTTACAAAATCACAAATTAATGTACCTTACTTAAATTATTACGTTTATTTTGTAGCTGAACATAAGCAGTTTCAAAAAGTTATTTCAACTTTGGAGCGTGACGTAGCTGATTTGAAAAAAGAAATATCTGAACGAGATTCGACGATACAAGATAAAGAAAAGAGAATTTACGATCTGAAGAGGAAGAAACAAGAATTGGAGAAATACAAATTCGTGCTGAACTATAAAATTACAGAGCTCAAGAACCAGGTGAGTCAGTTTTACTCGAATATACAACGCACCTACGTCATAAAATAGTCGTAGTTTAAAGTGATGCAAAACATAAATGTTATTGATGAATCGGTCAATAAAATATTGAATAAATTTCGCATAGATTGAGCCCAAGGAAAAAACGATTCGAGAGTTGAAGAATCAGATAGATGATATGGAAAATGAAGAATTGAAGCTGTTGAATGTAAAACATGAACTTGGTATGACTCTATTAGAAAACAACTTCCCATTAGAAGTTAGAGGCAATCACGAGATAGAAAAAACTTACAGCTGTTTATATAGCCAACTAATTTTAATATTGTGTTATGAAATCCTACAGATAGACCCATTAGAGCGCGATATCAAAGCGAAAAAGGTCCGTGTACTAGAATTGGAAGTGTCGTTGGAGAATCTTTTGCATAAAAGATCATTCCGCGGTAAAACATTAACGCTCAGTTGTAATTTTTTTCTCATACGAAGTATTTAATAGTAGTTTTGATTATAATTATGTTAGTGGCGATGTTTTAATTCTCACATAATTAGTATATAATAGCATGTACTGAAGTAGTGCACACCTTTTTACGCTATGATTTAGTGTAGAGACATTAAACTTTATGCAGGTGGGCAAATATAAGTTGTTAGAACCGCTCGCTCAATGTATTCCGATACATGGTGGTATGTAGATACCATTTACCTAAAGACACAACATATACTTATTTATCTATCATATTTTTTTGTGGATTTATAAACTCATTCCATGTATGAAACCATGTTTTAGTCTGGAAACATTAGTCAAAATTATTTTTGTTATAACAAAGTAGATTTTATCTAGTCGAGAATGAGTAAAATAAGTAATTTTAGAGTTAAGTTCGACGAAAAACATTGGAGTCTAAAATATCACTGATACGTTATTACGAAACCTAAAAATGTTATTAATGTAATTTTTAGCTTGCACTCCCAAATAAATATTTCTATTTGGTATACCTACACGTTTCTGCACAATTTTTACCACTTTCACATTCATTATTCTACTACCTAATTAATGTTTGTTTACCACTTACCTTAAACAACGCTTAACGCGCGGATTTTGGTTATATTTTAAGTCCTGCTTGCCTTATATATTTATTTCAATTTACGAAAGTTCCCGAAGGAGCACTACAATATTACCAATTTCAAAGCTGCTGGAGGAATCTAGTACGTTATATGGACGATGAATGAACGCAACGGGGAGAGTGCCTTTGTGATTGATTTTATGTAGAGTTTGCTAATTTACTTACGTCAAATATTGTACATTTCAGAGCTTAAAATTAATCAGCTGTACGAAAAGCTGGGATCGGCTAAAAAGGACTATCTAACAGAAGCAAATAGAAACTTGACTTTGAAAGGAACACTAAAGAAAATCAAAATAGATTTGCACAATATGACCGCCAATTTCCAAGATCCAATGAAATTGAAACTGAACGTAAAGGTGGGTAATTGTAATTTATCACGATATTTTGGCATGTCTACGTCAAGCGCTATTCTGGGTGTTGTTGAAATGTACTTACTTGGTAAATAACTGAGACATTACCTGTGCTAGTTGGCTTCTTTGCCCTGAGCAACTTATAAAATCGGTTCTGTTTACCTGTTTATCTCAAATTTAACTGCGAGTATTCGAATATTTATCATTTTCATTAGATTTAGTCTTAGTTTCAAACCGCAACATTTAATGAAAATAATTTTTATTTAAATTGTGAAAACTTATATTGGATGATATGGGAATTTAATTTTATTTGCAATTTAGGTACCTACTTGTCGTTCATGAATTTCCTAACTTCTTTTTCAGAAAGTCTTATCGGATTTAAATAACGTCAACACTCTTTGGACAAGAACTAAATTGTTGTCGAAAAGTTATAGTCTCGCTGTGCTGAAAAGCCAAAAATAAAACCATCGCAAACAAAAAAAAAAATTCTTTGTAACAAAAAAAGCATGTTTTTCCAGGAATTGTTCCACAAATACGTGGAAGACATCGATTTCGTAAGGAGTCGCGTGGCCGAAGACGAAGCTATACGTGAGTTCAACCGCCAAAGAGACCACCTGGAGAAACAATTGGCCGGGCTGAAACAGCAGCTAGCGAAGGCGCTTGGAGGATCCAAGAGTGATATTAGTAGGATAATGGACGTACGTACCTACATACAACTTAAAAAATAATATTAGATTTCATATAAATATCTATAGATAGTATAAACTTAACAGTAAATATCTATAGTTGGTTCATACAATCCTGAAGTGTCACAATTAAGAACGTGCTAATGCTGACCGCGTTGTCATACTCTGTTAGATAGATATCAAAAAGGCTGTATATCCCCGTTATAGGGAATCCCCGCGACATGTACCGAAATTCCTATATATGAAGTATTTTTTCGTGAAGTCTTGCTTGACAAGCATAAGTAAACATACTATTTATTGAGGTTCTATACCCATAGAACAAAACTATATAGTAATATCATAGGATGTAGGCGTTTTTATGTATACCTACCTACTATTGCTTACCTTCTTTAAATGTGCAGCAGTGATTTGGTTTTGGGAAAACTTTTGATATGGGCAGGTACTAATAGTAGGTTATAATAAGTGAATCTAATTTAACCACTTCACATAATTAACGCTGGATTCCTATTCGGTACTAGAGACTATATGGTTGAATCTGCGAGAAATGTTGCAACTTGCTATTTATCCCAACAGAATAATAAAATTTACGAACGACGTGACGGAGATATAAAACAAAAGTTTTATATGTTACGGTTGTATCATTATTTACCAACAAATATTTTATCGTGAGAATAATTGTCTGTCTATATATTCCTTTCAATGGAAATCGTAAGCCGGATACAACTAAAAAATTAGACAAGGCAATCAAAATTCCAGTTCAACGAACTACCGACGAAGCCGTTACGAAACCGAAACAAATACTTATTATTGGTTCACTGAAAATCCGTGAAGTTTGCTATAAATACCAAAATTAATAATAAACGGTAGGTATGCATCTGATTTTATTTTAGTCACAAGCAAAAAACGAATAATAGTTACAACTATTATTAATGTCTGGGGAGGCCGGGAGCTCACCTTATTTTTCAAAACTTATCAGAGCGCTTTATCGATGCGACTCATGATCAACAATGCTGGCACTTATTCCGCTCTGCTTATCCAACAATAGAGCTAGCATGCTGGGCACTGTGCTGGGCACGCTGCTAAAAGGTAGCACGCTGCATTTAGACACTTCGCCTTCTATCAGAAGTGTAAAGTGAGAAACGAGACACATCTGTAAACAAAATTCTTGACCATTCTTCTTGATCCCACTGTATGTTTTCACGGGCGTATCGCAGTCTCGCTACTCGATGCTCTCTCTCGAATTTGGGGCCACTCGCTGGTCCTCGGGGTTTCAGGTTTGCTTCAGCCAGTCTTCTTCTCACTGTACTGTCACTAATGTAGTCCCTTCGGGTCTGAAGAAGCTGTTGCAGGACTTCAACTGCTTTTAGGTAGCGATTTCTCAACACAGTGGAAGCAATATAACGGTCTCCTCGGGCACTAGTACCTACACCTGGGTCTGCCATTACCAGGTCTCCTCAAATGGTTTCCAGTCTCTTCGTACCTTCGGTTCACCTTCTGGACCGTTCGTAACGTCGCACCCACCATTCTTCCAGTATACGGCACATACTGATGCCTAGTTCCAGAAAAGTCATGATCCTAGCATATTCTTCAGGTAAAAGAGGCATGATAAATAACTTTATGTGCCTAACTTAGCTTTTAAGTAACAAGACTAATCGATCAAAAAAAAAACATTGAAAACAAAAATAGAAACAAAAAATGAATGGTGAAGTTGTAATTCGAAAAGGATTATTTATGATCTTAAAGATTTTTCAGCCATTTCTTAAAAGAATGTTACCGACTGTGAAGTTTTTATGTACAAAATTAAACTCTTTTTTGATTTCTTTTTGTTTAGAAAGTATACCTTGTGTAGTTAAAAACTTATTGCAATTTAAAAGTGTGATACTTATTATTGTAGGCCAGTGTATTCTATCGCCTATGTTAATCAGGGATAATGTAGGATTCTAATGGTCCCCCCGAAGGGTTCCCGCCTTGTCGTGGCGGTGGGGCTTAGTAGCCGTGGCTTCGTCACCCACGGTGAAGCGAAGAGGAACCAGGGGCCGTGCTGGCTTGGGCAGTCGGCCGGCCCCAGAGGGGCCGCTCCACTGGACTTTGCCTCTAAGTCCAGACTGGAGCGGCAACGGGTAGGCTGCGGTGCTGTATGGGCAGCACCGCATCTGAAGCACCGCATCTGAGGCGGGCTGTGGTGTTGTATGGGCGACACCACAGCTGACGGTGAGGGGCCACGGCGGGAGAGGAGTGCCGGTATCACGGTGCACCGCTCTCCCTACCTTCCGTGGCCACGGCGGGGCCGCCACCGTTGGATGGCGGACGCGGAGGGGCCGCAGGGGAGGAGGAGTGTTGGTATAGCGAGGCGCCGCTCTCCCTATCCTCTGCGGCCGAAGTAGCAGGCGACGGGGCTACTCATCTGACCCGTCGCAGGGGGACCTTGGGCGTCGGAAGCGGGGTCGTCTGACGCCCATTTGCGGGCTTGGTCCCCGGGTGGTAGCGACGTGCCATGTGTTCTGGTGCGTCGTGAGGGGTAGCACCCCAGGAGGGGTCCGGCAACGGACAACCGTGGCGGGTTCGTGGTTGAGTGCTAAAGCGACCCTGCGATCCCGCCGAGAAGCGGTAGAGATGGAACACCGTGTGTTATTTAGTCGGTAGGGGCACTTGCTGCTGTGGGAGTAGTTGGTGTCGAGCCCGACATATCCCGGCCACCATCCCCGGGGTGGACGGGAATGCGTAAATGCATTTTTCACACGTTAAAAAAAAAAAAAAAGGTTTCTAATGGTGAAAGAAATGTGCAAATCGGTCCAGTACTTTCACAGCCTATTCAATACAAAAAAACAATCAAGTCTTTCCTCTATATAATATATATTAGATTCTAGCTGTACCTGCGACTTCGTTCGCGATTGCCGTCCCTGCAGATTAATTATTCACATTTGAGCACTGTTTATCTCATATTAAGCAACGCTGTGGTCTTCGGTGAAGCACTCTTAGTAAAGCATAGCTCAGAAAGGAGCTTTTTACTTTGGGTTTGAAAACTCCCGTTGTATTTTCCTTTAATTATTAGAATTTAGAAGACAGTAGTTAAGTTACTCAGAGAGTTCCTGCGCGGTTCGCACAATAAATGTTGAAGCAAAGTACTTTGTGCGTTTCTTTGTAATTTAGATTTTAAAACGATGTCTTTTTGCTTCGCGGTATTACGAGTATATATTAGATCGTGCACATCCATTGCACAGTCTCCAAAATGTATTCGGCAAAAGATAGATAGTTAAAAAAACTGATTGTGCTAATGTTCCAGATTTTAGAGTTTTATCTTAGCAAGGTTGCAAAACTAAATAAGGGTGCCGGTGTCGTGGGATGCCGGGATGCCTGTGAGGTACCTGGCTGCCCGTGAGGTGCCGGAATGCCCGTGGGGTGCCAGACTCACTCATCACTATTCTAACTAAAGAATAATTGAAATCGGACTATGCGTTGCTAAATTACAACTAAGTGAATATTTTGACTTTCATCCCCTTTACCGAGGGAACCGTGCTGAATTTCGGGATAAAAAGCATACAATAACCTTCTTCGTAGTATGAGCTCAGTTTCATTTAATTCCATTCAGTAGTTTTGGAGTGATGCGCGGCCGGGATACAGACAGACAGACATACAGACAATAATTTATAAAAATACAGTTTTGGCATCAGTGTCAGCTACAGATTGCTCTTTTACACTTAAATTTTTTTTTTATAATATCTGCCATGTACCGAATTGGATCTGTTACAGTTTTATTATAAGTATAGATATAGATAATGAAACTATATTTGTAGGAAGAAAGCGAATTGCACATTAGCATTTATGTATATATTTTTTTCATTTATTCTTTGTATAATTCTTTCACAGGAGAACTGCACCCTGTTGTCAGAAATCAACAATCTCCGCACCGAGTTGAAATCTACCCGTACGCGATGTTTCCAAATGGAATCAATTCTAGGTCTGTCTGCGAGGTACATACCACCTGCCGCTGCTCGGGAGAAGTTGAAACATGTTACTGAAGACAGGGAGAAGCTTGATGAGAAGTTCAGGCAAAAGATTGACGTAAGTGAAATGAACATTACCTTAATGTCGTCTTAAGTTGCTTTGAGACGATCAGAGTACTTATATGACATGATACATGTGACATAGTCCACTCGGAGGCTGTGTCTGATATTACTAGTATCGTATCAACCGGGAATGTAAATGAGAGTCCGCGGATTCGCGGTTCACACGATACGAGTAACACCAGAGTCATTCGAGTGGACACTCGTGTATACTCTGTTCATGTCAATGCGGCTTCAAACACTATCGTGCCCGTCAACTAGAATACTCGTCCCATGTTCGAGGCCCATCTAGAATGTTAGTCCTATATTTTTAGGGTTCCCTAGAACCCATGAGATGGTAAAATAATAATAACGAAATTATTAAAACGAAGTATGACGCACCTTCACCTTGGTAACTCATATTGTCAGAGCATGTTTTTTGATTATGTAATTGTGACGGAACAAGTACGAGGCTTACCTGATGTTAAGCTGACTAACCTATGCATTTTGTCCAAACGAATTACACTGTGCCCGTAACACTGAGACATACAGTTGTTAAGCCTCATGTCCCTATAATCTTTCTGACTCTCAAGGACTGCTGCCAGAACACACTGTTAGGTGCTTGGCGACAGATTTTCTACTAGAGAGATAGTAGATGGCCAGGCCAGCATTTGCAAGATGCCCTTCCATCATGCGGTGAAGCTCAAGCCGGCGGTTGGGATCAAATCATGGACCTGCGGCACGAGGGCAGTAGGCCATCATTGCTTCAAAAATGTCTAGGCCTCAAGGGAGGATGCTTGCGGGATCGAATCCCGCTCGTAGTTATTGTTCTTTTTCGTTGTAAATATGTAAGCTTATATTCCTTTAGTATGCGTTAATGCTAATAATATAATATAAAAAAAACAATAGTTGATAAAAACGGAAAATTACGATTTTTTTACTAAAGTTAGAGCACAAACATTTTGCTCTAATATAATTATAATAATATATTAACCATCATAGGGCAAGGTGCGGCCATCACCCAGACTAGTGCTTCTGATTAAAATAAGTGTTTTCAAGTACTTAACTCTCGCGATGATATCGCTGTCTTTCTATATTTTCAAACTGTCTGCGACCCGCGGTTACACACGCACGCATGTTGATAGACGATGATGATGATAAAAAGTATCATAAGTGTTAATCCAGCGCCTCATCTACCTCCATACCGAATTCCAAAATAGGTCCAGCCGTTTGAGCGTGAAGAAGTAATAAGCATACAAACACGCTCACAAACGTTCGCCTTCATAGTATTAGTTTGATACGGATTAATTTGCTACTACCAAGTAAGCATTGGAAGTAAATTATCATTTTTTATACTATTTATGGTTCACTATTTTGGCGATAATAGCTTACAACAAAATATGCTGTCGGAGGCTATTTCGTAGGTCAAATTAAGATAAACATTTCCGTTATACATTACCTACGTGTAAAGGTTTCTGCAGCGCACGACGGAATAGGTCGCATATGGGTGATTCTTTTTCCCATTTACTTGACACTTATGCTTATATTTTGGACAAATCACACAATATCTTTACAAATTATAGCCTGTGTTATTCTGATGTGTAAGCTATATTACTGTAAAGTTTCATTAAAATCTATTCAGTAGTTTAGCGTGAAAGAGTAACAAACTTAATCCATACTTACAAATTTTCGCGTTAATAATATTAGTTAGGATAAGGGTATGATTATAAGCACAATAGCGTGCTATGCGAAAATCCATATATTATCTGTATTCCAGCCATTTTAAGTTAGCCCTGGACCTGATATTCGACCGCATCATCACTTATCAGCTGAGATAATTGTGGTCAAAAAACTGGAACGGTGCAATGAATTGCTTGGCATTCAAATAGCATAAAGCTAAGCATCATGATCATGTTTCACAGTTTCGTTCTAAGCTCTTATACGTCGTCACCGAAATTATCAAGCGTTTATATTTTTTTTTTAAACCCTGATGTTAGCCTTTGTCCACTATCTCATCTAATGGTAAGTGATGATGTGGTCGAAGATGTTGTTCAGGCTAACCTAGAATTACTGGCTCTCAAGTACAGCTGCCGTAACACACCACTAGGTGGTTGGCGACAGATTTTACTCGCTCCCGATTGTTGTCTTAGGATGGCATTCGTTAAAAAATGGTGGTAGGGCATTTTGCGAATGTTCGCCTGGCTAGCTACCATCCCAAAGTAGGAAGTCTATCGCCAAGCACCTAACGGTGTGTTCCAGCAGCAGTCCTTGAGAGCCAGTAATTCTAGGTTAGCCTGAACAACATCTTTGACCAAATCATGACTTACCATCAAGTGAGATAGTCTTCAAAAGATAACCTATCAAGCATAAAAATACATTAAAAAAAAAAAAAAATTAGGACGAATTGAGTACCTCCTCCTTTTTTTGAAGTCGGTAGAAAATAAAAGTTAAGGTACCTACATAATATGCACAAGCGCGCATTCCATACAAACGTATTTTCGTCACATTTCATTTGCCAATTATTCTTGTCAATTACGTTGACTCGGTGTTCAAGCTCGTTTTGCATGCATGTCTTTGAGCCATCATTAAGGTTTGCCGGTTCTCCGTAAAATTATTCAGAAAATCTTTTAGTATGGGAATTCTAATTTATAGTAAAACAATAAGACGGAATACTTGCGAATCAAAAGCAAATATAGGCTCAAGGATATGCATGTAAAATGTCACTTGTTTAAACATTTCTATGAAAAAAATACGTTGGACCACGGGTACTACGTGCACCTAACTTAATAATATAATAGGTCTAAGGTAATTGACGATGTTCGTGGAGTTTTAGTAAAATTATTAAGTTACTTTGAACCCCTTTCTTTTTACTACACAACTTTGAAGCATCTTTTTGTATACCTGTACAGTACTGTACACTGAGAAAAACGACTTAAAGGCTTAAATCAAATTTGACCTTTTATATTTGAATTGTAAATACGTAAGATGAATTCACAAGTCTTTAAGATGATTTTCACCAATCAATAAAAATGTGCCATGTTTTATAATAAACACAACCGTCAAAAACGCCTTCCGTAAAGTATTTTCAGAATTGAACTTGTTATACGATAATAATTGCAGTATTGACCATAAAATATACCTTACTTTTACGGCGGTTTATATACGGTGATTATCACTATAACGTACGACTTAATCAGCCTCATCGAAAAGTCAATATTTAAGAAAGACCACAAAATACACCTTAAATGAAGACGAAAAGAAACATTCGCCTTCACTGACCTCGTTTAACGCATTCTAGTTGGAAGGCGTTTTTGTACGTATTTACGTTTGGTCGGTTTTTCGCCTTATACCATATAACTTGCCCGTCATTACGGCGCTTTTGACTTTAGATTGTTCTCAGTGTATCAGCCTGATTGTCCACTGCTGAAAACAGCCTTCACCTTTGAGGGTGGATTTGCCATAATTTCCCTCGCTTGGCAGGCGTCTTGGGGATAGCAGTTCCCCAGAAGGTGCTGCTGCCTATTTTCCATTATTTTTCCCTTAGTCTCTTACGACTAGACGCTACGGGAAGAGATGGAGGGGGCAGGGTGACATCCTAGCTCGGCACCCCTCGGGTTTGCATGCCTACCTACTGAGGAATGATTACTCAGTCTCATCATCAGTCAATTATACTTACAAAGCATATCCGTTTTAACATACGCTTCTAATGCATTACATCTTTTTTTGCTAACCTATATTGAAGGTTATCACACTTATCATGGAGTTATTGGTGATTCTAGATGTAGGTAACGGAATGTAAATAACGTTATCATTGCAAACAACAAAATATGATTAATATTTTAATATCAGTGATGTTCAAATAACATTTTTTTAATAAAAATTTGACCTTTACTTTGGAGAATGAGTAATTATATTCATTCTCCAAAGTAAATAATAATAGTCCAATAATTATGAGTTACATACCTACGTGCCATGGTATAAAGTACCAGTAAGTATCGACATCTACAACAATGTCTAAAAATGTTTTAAAAATACATTGCCTATTGATAGACTTATCTAAATAAATAATCAATACATTGTTTTACTTATTTTTTTTATGTTATTGTGACTGAACAAGCTCGAGACCCACCTGATGTTAAGCGGACCAACCTCTGCCTATAACAGATGCATTTAATCACAAGTCCCGAATTGCCTTTGAGACATAGTTGTTAGTCACATATGCCTGTAATTTCACTGGCTCTCAAGCACAGCTGCCGGAACACATCCTTAGGTGCTTGGCGACAGATTTTCTACTTGAGGATGGTCGCTAGCCAGGCGGGCATTCGCAAAATGCCTTTCCACCATGCGGTGAAGGTCAAGCCCGCGGCGGGATTCGAACCATGGACCTGCTGCGCGGCAGTCCATATGGCACTGAGCCATCACTGCTTCACGTTTTACGTCATAAAAAGTTGATTTTGTCGTTATTATTTCTCCCGCAGGAAAGGCAAGAAATCATAGTAGCTTTGAAGGAAGAGAACGACAGATTGCTCGGCAAGGTCCGCTGCATGGAAGAAGGGGACGGGGACACCGAAACTCAAAACGTACCAGATACAGTAAGCGAGGCGCCTGTAACTTACACTCAAGAGTGAGAAAAATATTAAATGCATTTTGTTAAATATTATTATTGACGTTTCATTTCTATAAGTATTTATATACTAACTATTTGTTAATGAATAACCAAGTCTTTAAGTCCAATATTTTGAATAATCCAAACTACATTTTTGACCGACTTCACAAGAAGGAGGAGGTACTCAATTCGTCTGTTTTTTTATGTTTGTTATCGGTCGGTCGGTTTACCAGTCAAAAGTACCTCTGAACTTTTGACTGGTAAACAGATTTTGATGATTCTTTTTTTATTATTTGAAAGCTGATACTTGCCGTGTGGTCCCATTTAAATTTCATCAAAATCGATCTAGACGTTTTTGAGTTACACTCAAATAACTGAAAAATGTTTTCCTATCTAGATGATATAGTGATTGACAGTGAATGACAATCGATCCCGTAAGTAGCAAGGGTGGTCACTAAAAAGAGTAAAAACAATTTTTACCAAAAAATAGAACCGACATAGACACTCAAATATGTGAAATAACTTGTCGAAATCAGTATCATGTGCACAATATTGTGATAATAGGTTCTTTTGAACCATCATGGTACCGACTTCAACAAGTTATTTCAAACTTTTGAAGGTTATAGTCAGTTCTATTTTTGGTAAACAAAAATAATTTAGAGCCAGTTTCGATTGATCAAGCCTCACTTTCGTCATAGAACATAATAATAATACTACGTATAGAATGGACACTCCTCTCCCCCCACCAAAACGAGTCTTCCTTACCCCGCCACCGAGTCTGAGCTGTCGCTGAGCTGACCCGAATACGGGACGCGCAACTCGTGCGCGATGAGTGACCACGAAGCTGTCGATTTTACGAGAATTTTAAAAGGTTAGAATGGTACTCTTGTGCTGTTTACGGTTGCTTATCAACTAATCGAGAAAAGGATTGTTTGTTGTGAATAATGATTTTTTATTATACGAGAAGAACATAAATTACCTATTATTGTAATTGTAATTAATATCATTACTTGTATAAAATGTGAACTTGGAATGATACTTTTTGTATAGGGTAGGTATCTATTATTGTATAAGTAATGTTGTGAAATGTGAAGTATTGTTACCTACTCTGTTATGTGTTGCATATTCCTGCGTCGTACATGAAGTTGGATTGTTGTGCTTGAAATGTTTCTAAAGGTAGGTAAGGTACGCATAACCTACGAAATCTAATAAGTTATAATAACCGCATCAAAATGTTGTTAGGTAGATAAGTACAACAATTATTCATACATGACAACCTTAGACTTCACGCACACATTTACGCGTGTACAAAAACAACATTTGTGTAGTGTCTGTGTAATAGGTAGTTAGAACGCGGCTTTTGTGCACATAATGAATCGAGTGTGCTTTCGTTGACCACGTCATCACTTTCGTTGACCACGTCAATTAGAGTGTTGTCGCCAAAGGTTAGGCTTGTTTTTGGCAAATACATACAGCGCAACCATCTCAACGCAAGTTACGTGCTAGGGCGCGTGCGACGCTGTGCACAATCGTGACTCACAGACGAAGAATTTTAAATAAGTTCGAAACTGGTCGAAGCATTATCTGGCAAATATTACACTAGTCCTAGCCGGTTACAATTTTTTTTTTTTTTTTGTGTTATGTTTTAATCTGCGATCAGTCCCCAGACTATGAGCAGGTTTGTTATAAGATTTTCGGCATGTAGGAGAAGTGATCCAATGAGCAGATCTCCTTCATTTTAGTCATCACTTCCGTCCAATTCTGTGATGTGTTGTCTGCGTAGCCTCTTTGGATAGCTGATGGCAGTTAGCTGTGTGGCTAAGGGGTTTGGGTGCATAGTCAGTCGCTTTTTGTAAGAAAAGTGTCTTATTTCATCCTTGACTGTTATGATTTCCAATTCTTCATGCAACTCGTCAGTTCTCAGGAACCATGGAGCATTTGATATGTTTCTTAGGATATTCTGAGCTCTTTGTACTATTGATATATTTGTATTGCAGGCTGATCCCCATAGCTGAATGCCATAACTCCAGATGGGCTTTAGTATGACTTTATATATTAATAGCTTGTTGTCTGTACTTAGGACTGAGTTTCTACCTATCAACCACAAAAGGTTTCGGTACCGGAAGTTAAGTTCATCCCTTCTTTTCTGTAGGTGTGTTCTCCATGTCAATCTACGATCCAGATGCATTCCTAGATATTTGACCGAGTCACTATGTGGTAAGGTATTTGCTCCCAGGTGAACGGGTGGGCAATTATCTTTGCGAAGGGTGAATGTAGCATGTGTTGATTTTGAGACACTGGCTTTAATCCTCCACTTTGTCATCCACTGCCCTATTTTGTCCAACCCCCTTTGCAAAGTCTGTGATGCCACACTTGGGTCCTTGCTACTAAATAATAAAATGCCAATCCTATCCTTTTTTTAAATATAATTGAAATAGATTTGCTCGACCCTCGGAAGTATTATGACGTAAAATCTAAAATATTCATTGATTTATACGGAACCATGTGTTTATTTGGGATTTTTGACCATATTTCTATTTTTATTTTTGCAATAACGCATATTCTGCGGACATCCGGAACACCAGAGATGTGAAGTATGCGTTGCCTTTGGGACGGGAATATACTTTTTGCAGTATCCTCTCTTGCTTCGCTCCAATCAGCAAGTGGTATAAAAGATTTGCTTTTTATAGAAACACTGTTTCTGCAATCGACTCGTACGACTTGTAGATTTGCTTAAAACTTTTAGAGGAACACTGTTTCTGTAATGGTCTCCTACGACTTGTAGTTTTGATTAAAACTTTTATAAAAATACTGTTTCTGCAATCGACTCGTACGACTTGTAGATTTGCTTAAAACTTTAGAGGAACACTGCTTCTGTAATGGCCTCATACGACTTGTAGTTTTGATTAAAACTTTTATAAAAATACTGTTTCTGCAATGGACTCGTACGACTTGTAGATTTGCTTAAAACTTTAAGAGGAACACTGTTTCTGTAATGGTCTCGTACGACTTGTAGTTTTGATTAAAACTTTTATAAAAATACTGTTTCTGTAATGGACTCGTACGACTTGTAGATTTGTTTAAAACTTTTAGAGGCACACTGTTTCTGTAATGGTCTCCTACGACTTGTAGTTTTGATTAAAACTTTTATAAAAATACTGTTTCTGCAATGGACTCGTACGATTTGTAGATTTGCTTAAAACTTTTAGAGGAACACTGTTTCTGTAATGGTCTCGTACGACTTGTAGCTTTGATTAAAACTTTTATAAAAATACTGTTTCTGCAATCGACTCGTACGACTTGTAGATTTGCTTAAAACTTTAGAGGAACACTGTTTCTGTAATGGTCTCGTACGGCTTGTAGCTTTGATTAAAACTTTTATAAAAATACTGTTTCTGCAATGGACTCGTACGACTTGTAGATTTGCTTAACACTTTTAGAGGAACACTGTTTCTGTAATGGTCTCGTAGGACTTGCAGTTTTGATTAAAACTTTTATAAAAATACTGTTTCTGCAATGGACTCGTACGACTTGTAGATTTGCTTAAAACTTTAGAGGAACACTGTTTCTGTAATGGTCTCGTAGGACTTGCAGTTTTGATTAAAACTTTTATAAAAATACTGTTTCTGCAATGGATCGTTCGACTTGTAGATTTGCTTAACACTTTTAGAGGAACGCTGTTTCTGTAATGGTCTCGTAGGACTTGTAGATTTGATCAAAACTTTTATAAAAATACTGTTTCTGCAATCGACTCGTACGACTTGTAGATTTGCTTAAAACTTTAGAGGAACACTGCTTCTGTAATGGCCTCGTACGACTTGTAGTTTTGGTTAAAACTTTTAAAAAATACTGTTTCTGCAATGGACTCGTACGACTTGTACATTTGCTAACACTTTTAGAGGAACACTGTTTCTGTAATGGTCTCGTACGACTTGTAGTTTTGATTGAAACTTTTATAAAAGTACTGTTTCTGCAATGGATCGTTCGACTTGTAGATTTGCTAACACTTTTAGAGGAACACTGTTTCTGTAATGGTCTCGTAGGACTTGTAGTTTTGATCAAAACTTTTATAAAAATACTATTTCTGCAATGGACTCGTACGACTTGTACATTTGCTAACACTTTTAGAGGAACGCTGTTTCTGTAATGGTCTCGTAGGACTTGTAGTTTTGATCAAAACTTTTATAAAAATACTGTTTCTGCAATGGACTTGTACGACTTGTAGATTTGCTTAAAACTTTTAGAGGAACACTGTTTCTGTAATGGCCTCGTACGACTTGTAGTTTTGATTAAAACTTTTATAAAAATACTGTTTCTGCAATGGACTCGTACGACTTGTAGATTTGCTAACACTTTTAGAGGAACACTGTTTCTGTAATGGTCTCGTAGGACTTGCAGTTTTGATTAAAACTTTTATAAAAATACTGTTTCTGCAATGGACTCGTACGACTTGTAGATTTGCTAACACTTTTAGAGGAACACTGTTTCTGTAATGGTCTCGTAGGACTTGCAGTTTTGATTAAAACTTTTATAAAAATACTGTTTCTGCAATGGACTCGTACGACTTGTACATTTGCTAACACTTTTAGAGGAACACTGTTTCTGTAATGGTCTCGTACGACTTGTAGTTTTGATTGAAACTTTTATAAAAGTACTGTTTCTGCAATGGATCGTTCGACTTGTAGATTTGCTTAACACTTTTAGAGGAACGCTGTTTCTGTAATGGTCTCGTAGGACTTGTAGATTTGATCAAAACTTTTATAAAAATAGTGTTTCTGCAATGGACTCGTACGACTTGTAGATTTGCTAACACTTTTAGAGGAACACTGTTTCTGTAATGGTCTCGTAGGACTTGCAGTTTTGATTAAAACTTTTATAAAAATAGTGTTTCTGCAATGGACTCGTACGACTTGTACATTTGCTAACACTTTTAGAGGAACACTGTTTCTGTAATGGTCTCGTACGACTTGTAGTTTTGATTGAAACTTTTATAAAAGTACTGTTTCTGCAATGGATCGTTCGACTTGTAGATTTGCTTAACACTTTTAGAGGAACACTGTTTCTGTAATGGCCTCGTACGACTTGTAGTTTTGATTAAAACTTTTATAAAAATATTGTTTCTGTTATGGACTCGTACGTCGTGTAAATTTGACTTCGTTAAATAATATGGTATAAAAGTTGAATCAGCCTAAAAGTAGCACCTAACAGTCAAGTACCGGTCATTAGAACTTAAATCGATATAGCAAACCCATTTCACAATTTATTAAAGTTGTAGAATGAATACTATACCTAATCAATCTTCGTTTTTATGGAGATTCGAAGAGAACACGAAAATTAATTTATGCCTAAACCTATACACTAGATAAAACAAATTTTAGAACACATTATGGTATGACTACTTTTTGAAAGTCCACCAATAAATCATGTGTTTGAACATCTTCTGCAAACTCAACTATTCTAATTTAATTGATTTTATCCTGTCGTCCACATAAGCGTTAGTGGCGCCCCCACGCCGCTAGCGGTGGAAAAGATAAACTCCGAGCATCTCAGTTTTTGCACTTCGTAGATAATGAACACCATAGAATTTCATCTATAAATGCCCGAACTCGGGTGCGTGTAAAGGTGGGTTTAGATCAAACGAGCGAATATTCACTATCTTCATTCCGTAAAATTCGTTTTTTTGTAAACAGAGACACAGCATCAATCTATTTTCTAGCTCTGCTCGTAGAGATTCTATGGAATAGTCTAAAAACGCTAGCATGCTTGATGTAAATGGCGCAAGAGCGAGCGAGTAGTCTAGCGCGTTCTTTCATATCTTAAAGTGCTCGCACCTCAGAGTGATTTTTCAAAGCGATTCAAAGCGTTCTTAGTTCTAGCAATTTCGATGGTAATAAACGTATTTATCGTGGACTGGTCTCGAGCAAAATGTTTTGTCATGATCGAAACTGACCGTAATTTGAAAAATTTGTGAGACCCTAATGTTGAAACATACTTGTAAAAATATTAATTGCAAACAAGATAGTAGGCAGGAAATTGCAACTATACTGAAATGTGGTGTTGAGGAGGCTAAAAATGAGATGGACACTTTTCTTACGTCTTACCGCCGATAGGTAAAAAAAAACAGTCTAATAGCGGGAATACACAAGACTGTAGCTGGCACACTTGCATAAAAGTTCCTTGCACATGCCGCCTACTTTCATGTGTAAACGCTAACTGGCATGCCTGTATCTGCCACGCAGGTAGATAGCACAACATTTGATTTACTGGCATGCAACTTGAGCGAGGAGCCGGGGGGAACTGGTTTGTGTATACGTCTTGCAAATACAGGCATGCAAGGACGCAAATCACATGCAAGTTTAAGTTTCACATCTATCCACATTGCGCGAGTAACTTCTATATGCCGTTAACAAGTATGCAAGCTACTGTTCCAATCCACAGGCATGTGTAACCTCGGCTTAATACCGGCCCCAACCACGACTTGACGAATGATCATTAGGCACTCGTTAGACTGATCTCTATAGAGTATGTGCAGAATTACAGTTCTTGTATTTCTTGCTCGTTTTTATTCTTTTGGTTCGTTCTTGTTCTATCTCTTTGCTTGTTTGGTCCAAACCCACCTTGATGTGAACATTAAAGGTCAAGTAGTAAAAGAAAATAGATTTATTAGAATTATATCAAAAATGTATTAACTTAAATGCCTCATTAATGGAAACATGCTCTTAAAAGAATTATTTCACCCAGCTATAACAAAAACCTACTGTGATAACATTGTAATTATATATTTATATATAAGATATATTATATTTTTTTATATTTAACCCTTATACATTCATGCCCGCAATAAATAATAACCATTACCCGAAACATATCTTATTATCTTTAATCTATGTAAGTAAAATATTGCTTGTAAGTGAGATATTATAACCAGATTAGATAAATATATATCTATCTATATGCCTTCACATATTATAGTTAAAGAAATTCAATTTTATTATAGTATTTTTTTTCTACGTGTCATTATTAAGGCGTTTATATTCCAATGGTTATGTTTATTCTAGGAGCTGGAAAACATCATGCTTCTTAGTGACAATAAATTAAAATACAGTAATTACTAGCTTATGGCCTGTGTTATTGAAAAAACAAAATACTAGCGTTTCTTACCCGCTATATACAGGGTGCCCGGTAATGAATGGATAACCTTAAATTAGGTATTTGTATATCTAATGGCCATTCAGAAAAAAAAACAGAATAAAAAAAATAAAAAAATAATAAAACAAATACCATTTTGAAACCGGCTTTAGGCACACTTTATTTTAAAATGATTGGTCACATGTGTATTCATACTTTTTTTTTACGCTATGGATGCTTAAACTTTGGCAAAATGAATATGTTTGTTTATTAAAAAGACCATAACTTTGGTACTACTTATTTTTTTTCTGTTTTTTTTTTCTGAATGGCCATTAGATATACAAATACCTAATTTAAGGTTATCCATTCATTACCGGGCATTCTGTATAATACATATATTACTCAAGGCAGAGTGACGACTTTTGGAAGAGCACATGGAATGCAACTGTGTTGTACCGTGCGTGACTAATGTGGTATTTTATAAAATCTAAGAACACTTATTGTATTTCTTTCTACCAGATTCTTGAACGATACTATCAATGATGTATCCATGTATTCGAATGCATTTAAACATATTTTAAAACTAGTATTTGTATAGAATAAACAAAGAAGCATGAGTCTCAGGCCTAATGATTGAGCCTAGCATAATACCGGCTAAAATGGTAAAAAACTACAGGAGGTTTATTATAAATTGTATGCGAATTGAGTTTGAATAAAGAAATTGGTTTAAAGTACGAAAGGTAAGATAGCTTTACGTCCTTTGGGGTATTCGGGGAACTCCTTCTTGTAGTTGCGGTGCTTGCCGATCGCCCACACTGCCATCTGGAAGAAGCCTGCTGCGGCGAATAGGCCCGCTGAGGAGGAACAAAATGTATAATTAATTTCTCAAATGTAATATGTTATCCTAATCAAATTCCTAGTAATTAAATATCGTAAAGACTTATGCTTAATGCTTTGACTGAACGTCAAGTTGGGACAAAATGAGGTGTAATTGAATAAATAAATTGACGAGTGTACAATCTTGGATTTAATTAGTTCCTCACACCAATGATATAATTTTCTGAAATAGATGAACATTAATTACGGCAATTAGAAAAAAAACTGTTTATTTTGCGCTTGTAGTGTCAGTGCCCCCTGAGGTGCCTGGCTAGAATGTCACCTTCCCTCATCTCTTCCCTTGGGTGTCGTAAGAGGCGAGGCGACTAAGGGAAAAATACTGGAAGGTGGGCAGCAGTGCCATTTGAGAAAATTTACACCTTTGCAGGCGCATAACTGCGATCCCCAAGACGTCTGCCAAGCGTAGGAATTATGGCAAAACCCCCCGAACTGATAACCGTTGGGAAAGAAAGGTTCTCGAGTGGTTACCACATTACAAAGGAGGACGTAGAGTTGGTAGGCCACTAGGTAGACTGAGGACATCGTAAAAATCGCGAGTAGTCAATGGTTACAGCTAATAGATGTTCTTTGTGGCGTTCTATGGGGGAGGCGATTATTCAACAGTGGACATCTTCCGGGTGATGATGGGTGTTAGTAGCTAGGTTTGGTAACAATTCTACATGATCATCGTATGCGCGAGTTTCAAATAATATAGCTCGTACTATCTTGCAAAGTGATTAAACAAATGATTTCATAAATTACACGGTTAAAAATATTATAAAGTGCATTTTAGTCGTTTTAAATGTAATCAATTCAATAATTATGAAATAAAACAAAAGTAAATAAGATATCATTAGAAAAATGCTCAGGACTTTGCGCATTACGTGTACATTACCTGGACAGCCTAGCAGCAAAACATGAAAAAAGTATGGAATTTACGGAATAGACAAACAAATGGAGTGCATAACCCGTCTATAGTCTTATATGATATCCAAATATGATGAATTATCCAACATTACTTAATCCAAATGAATTCTACTAAGTGGTGCGGCAATAAATTATCGAGGCATGGTCGATATCATACAATGGAAACAAAAAAGTTCATAAAAAAGATTCTCATAATTGTTAAAATCAATATGTAGGTATACATTTTTCAATTAAGTACATTTATTATGGGAGCAGAGAAATAAGTAGCCCTCCTGGTAAGCGACACGCCCGCTCGTTACAGGTGCATTGTCATCATTCTATTCAAGTGATATTGGACTTTGCTTGTCACTCCAAGACATTAGCGGTGTTTAAAGTGACAGCTGATTTAAGCAGTACTTAGGTACTGGATAAAGTTATGTAGCGTTTATGAGTAAGGAATTTCGCTAATCAGCGGCTAAGTAATGCTTAAAAATTAAGTAGCGTTTATAAGTAAGACTGTTCTCTCTCGCTCTATAAATATCATTCGATCTATAATTGAAATTGATAAAACGCCTTTCAAATTAACCACCTAGAAAAACGTACATGATTGTGCTTTATTATATGTTCAGGACTAACGTTACTTTTACTTTACCTATTGGTCTACTTTTAATGTTTCGACATGCTAAGCAGGTGTGATTCAGTATGAAATTAAACTCCGTTCTGACCGAAAGACTTCATTAAATCTACATTATATGCCACTGGGATTCCTATTTTGCTAGCAGCGCGTAACACGATGATGCAAATGGGCTAGTATTCAACGGCAGGTGACTGCAGGCACTATCAGAGGAGTGACTTCGTGAATAATCACTGTAGGTATATATCTACGATCACTGGAATTGTAGCGAAACTTATAATCTTGAACTATACATTCATGCCAACCGCGCAATCACCGACAGAGTTCAACATAAGACGCGTACCGGCCCGGCATAGATGATATATTCTCTCCGAGAATGACTATGGGTGCTGTGCCTATGCGGTGCGGGTACCGTATGCTGATTTTCTATACATGTGAATACGTTAATTAATTATGTCATCGTCTACCTGCCCATAAGCACATGTATGTTTTTGTTCTCTCATGTGCGTTCGTGATGTTAGTCGTGAGTTCCGACTGAAAAACAGTGCTATGGTTCATTTTTGTACGTAGCATATGCTAAGTCGGGGTTCATTTCTGACGTCACGCAACATTGAAATTATCTTAATTATGTAATGTTATATATTTTGGAGTTGTCTGTTTACGTTTGTTCTTTTATTAATAGATTTTTTGTTTTAGGTATATATATACCTATATAATATTATTTGTTTGTTCTGTTCGTGAATTTTTGATGCTGTGTTTTGTCAGAAATAAATGTATTTTCTTTCTTTCTATGTGGGTACAATATATTTACTCTAACAATACGAAGAGACAACAATATATATAATAATAGTTTTTTTTGCAACAAGAGAGCAAAGTTTATTTTTGCTGCAAGTGCTGAATTTGAATACCGAATAAGCGAAGGATTACTTAATTGAATCTAATATATTAATTGAATCCTGAGATTCATCTAATAACTTAGATTCAATAATTACGGTGAGCCGTATCGTGGGATTTCTAAAGCACGATATGTAAAAATCTTAGGTATCGTGTTGCTCATATAACTTTTCAACTCTGCAGTGAGAAAATATGGAATACTTTTAGATACCTATTTTATGACCAATCTTAATTATCCTTTCCAGCAACACCCTATTAAAAATTGCTGTATCTATAGATGTGAATGAAGCTTTGGTTTCTGGTAGGTATTATCCGTAGTTTTAAAGGATTCCGAACTATGCTTACATAATTTATAAGTACAATGTGACCGTGATTGTTGACCTCAGCCAATGCGATGACCGACAGTAATGAACATTGGTCACTTAGCATATTTTGAGGACAAGGAATGCTTTAGACTCTTCTTATTGAACGAAACATTTTATATCAAGTACAGTACATACACATGGACGACACTGAAAGTTTTTAGAACTGGCCACTTGTAAACAATGTAATAAAAAAATAAGTTTACATTTTGAAAATGGAACTCTTTGCCAATTATTATTATGAGTACGACGTGAATAGACACTATTTTGCAAAGATATACGAATAATAACATGCTAGTGTAATCAGTTTTTTATTTTCTAAGACCTATTTGTGACAAGATTGACCTATACTGTACCTACATATAAGATAAGTAAGTACTTATAATTTCGCATGGCACTAAGTGTGAAAACATTCTAATGAATCAATTGTACACATAACCAGTTCTACAAGTCATTACGAAATTGTACGGTCGTGGATTTACGTGAATAATGATTATGAAATAAGCAATTTATGCTAATCACTTGGAACGGGCAGCGCGGCGTCAACGGCGATGGTTAGAGTTCACGATGAAACGAATATGTCGATTCATTTTGATTTTTAATTCAAGCAAGTATCAAGTATATCAGTTGAGTATCGCTAAGTACATCACGCATGATCCGAATTCTCAACAGTCCAATGGCTAATGTACTAACGAGTTTTTTTTACTGAGTCTGTATATTGATTAAATACTATCTATTCCTTTGGTAAGTTATGATGTTGGTGAAAGGTTTTAGCAGGCTTCAACTTGAAATGGAACTGGCACTCAACGACAGCTGTCGGGCACCCCGCGTACAGAGGTGGTAGCTATCCAGGCGAGCATTCACAAAATATCCTACCACCATGCTGTTCCCCGCGCTGTCCCCATGAGCTGTTATATATTCAAAATTTGCTCAAATTTAAGCTAAAAAATCTAGGTATACAGTATATTTCCGAATAAATTGCACGAAACTAGGACCAACCGTTCAACAGTTACCGTAGCACAAATATGCACAGCCGACGTGTACTTTTTTTATATATTATTGTAACTGAACAAGCACGAGGCCCACCTGATGTTAAGCGGACTAACCTCTGCCTATAACAGATGCCTTTCGTCACAAGTCACGAATTGCACTGCGCCTGTCACCTGGAGACATATTTGTTAAGTCTCATGTTCCTGTAATTTCACTGGCTCTCAAGGACTGCTGCCGGAACACACTGTTAGGTGCTTGGCGACAGATTTTCTACTTGAGGGTGGTCGCTTGCCAGGCGGGCATTCGCAAAATGCCCTTCGACCATCCGGTGAAGCTCAAACCCGGGGCGGGATTCGAACCATGTACTTGCTGCGCGGCAGTCCATAGCCAATGCCACTGAGCCATCACTGCTTCAAAACGGAGACCTAAAAGCTTCTCTCGGTAAGTAATCGAGTAATATCCCGTGATAAAACGCCAACAGTCTTCCCGTGGGTGAGTTAGAAGCGTGTGCTATACGAGAAATTTAACCACCAAGCGTGCGTTACATGTCGACGATTTAAGGCCGCGCAACGTGTTGAGGACGATGTAAAATATTAAATTATCTAGCTTTCACCGATTACCAGCTTCCATCTGCGTCTGCACCCGCGCGGATAGCGGTTACATCTCGCTCCTAACAATTTCCTTAAAATCCGTTACAGGCGTTTCGGAGGTGAGTTCCCACAAACACACAATTAATTTCGCATGTACAACGTTAGTGTGATTATCACTTTTACAAGTTATGATTGTAGTTACATAATTTAAAATGCTGATAGTATATCATTTTGAACTTTACGCCACTTAAAATACCGGATAGTTTTATTAATGCGGTTGTACAATAAGACATTATGAAGGTAGAGTCGCAATGAGGAAACTAAGGTGTAATAAGCAAACCTAATGTTGCGTAGATAATGACCATGCCTAGCTTATCGTTCTAACGGGAATGTTGAAGAAGATCCAGAAAGTAAACTCGTAGATACGATTATTCTTAATACAAGATATTTCACACGTAATTACTAACCGAACGAATAAAATAGATTATGTACTGTTGCACCTCATATATATATATTGCTGACCTAGGCTCAAATCCCTCACAAATCTATTTAAGTGTTTTCAGCAATAGGTATATTTATTTAGATAAACGGTCGCTTCCAAAATTAAGTGCTCAGAATTATTACGATACGATACGATAACTCTTTATTGCATACCAATAAGATTAAAGATAAAAGCACAAAAATGCACTAATATTTAAAAATAATAATAGTTATACAGTGGCAACACAATCAGCGGTCTTATCGGTAATGCAATCTCTTACAGACAACCTTTGGATGGACCGAACAGACTTGAATGAGTGTAGGCGGTGGTGTGCAACAAGAAAAACAAAGAATTATTGTGATAACCCCAAGAGTCACAAGACTATTTTTTTTTAAGCTTTGTATGTTAGCCCTTGACCACTATCTCACCTGATGGTAAGTGAAGATGTGGTCGAAGATGTTCCGGCTAACCTAGAATTACTGGCTCTCAAGAACAGCTGCCGGAATACACCGTTAGGTGCTTGGTGACAGATTTTCTACTTGAGGGTGGTAGCTAGCGAGGCGGGCATTCGCAAACTGCCCTACCACCATGCTATAACGACTGTCATCCTAAGACCGGGACCGACGGCTTAACGTGCCCTCCGAAGCACGTAAGCGCTCAGTAGTAATATCACTAGCGGTCACCCATCCAACTCATGACCGCGGCGGACGTTGCTTAACTTTGCTGATCGGTTTAGAACTCCTAAGGAAACTTCGCTACGAGCGCTTCAAACTCAGTACTAGTATACCCTTCAGGGGCGGGAACTTGTAAGTCATCGTCTAAATATAATAATTTTATTTTTAAATAAAATTAATGTGTGTGTGTCCTTAAGTTGCTTTTTAACACATCTGAATACGTCCACACCAGTACGGTAATTATATACGACATAATATAGATTATCAGAACCCCGCAGTAGGACAAATTACATCAGATGGTAAGTCTCTTTAGTAAGAGTCGTGATAGGAACCATACCGCTGCAGTGTCAGATATTCACCCTCGAAGCAACAGCGACCAAATACTGCTGTGTTTAGCCGCGTAGGGCACTGTAGTAAGTGAAGATACTAAGAAAACGAGACGTAGGAACTAATGTCTCGAGAAAGCTGAAACTAGAACTGTAGTGTACAGGCTTGCCACTTACCATCAGACGGGCGAGTTGTTCGTCTCGTCACTTCATCGCATTAAAACAAAAATACTAAGTACTTATCTAAGTAGATCCCGAGCAATTCAAACGAACGCTTTATAAATGTAGCTTGCGGATAAATTCGCGGATAATCATTTGTATTAAATATACCTATAGATCGAATAGCGTGTAGGTTATCTTCTCGTTTGAATGGCGTCCAGGGTTCGATTTCCGCATCAGTGTTCTTGATTTTTTTTCTCGCAGTAAATTTACTGCGTCTGAAGTAAATTTACTCAGTAGCTGTCTGGAGTATGGAACCAGTAGAAAAGAATGGAACATCTAATAAAAGATATAGATTCCATCTAAAGTTATTGTTAAATGTTTGTGCTTAAACATTCTGTTTCGTAGTTATTTACCTAAAACACATTAAGGTCAAGAATAGCAAGGATTGAATTTTAAAATTGTGGTAAAAGACTCAAAGAGTTCAGTTATAAAGACCACTGAATCGATTTTTATGAATAAAAACAAAGAGATTCGCAGACAGTGCTTTGTATCTAATATGTATGGAGAGTAGATTTACCTGGAGCGCATTTAGTCATGATGGTGAAGAAAAACCAGGATCCAAACTCGTAGGTGTAGTTTGGACAGGACACATAGTTGAAGAGGACCGAGAAGGGGTTTCCATTAGGAACCGGCACGCGCCTCACTTTGGTACCGGGTGGCCGAAGGTTCTTGAGAAGAATGTGGATGCTCAGGTTTCCGAGCTCGCAGATCTGGAATAAATGGTGGAACATTTACCTTCCATCCGGCACCACAAATATCCCAATTTTAATCCTAAGTTAGGAGAATTTACTTTATTTGTTAACTGTAAACCCCAAAGAGATTTAAAATATCTGGAGCTTGAATGTTTATGTTAGATAGTCATAAACGTTCAAGCTCCAGACATTAACAAAACACTACGAACTATGTATATACAATACTGCAGCTACTACAATAAAAGCATTAAGACAACCTATAAGTCATTGCAGACTCACAGGTAGTCCAAATGCTCCAGCCCACTACGGGTTGGCAGCGTGCCCAGTATACAGATAGGATTACCCCGTTGAATTGCAAAGCTTAAAAGTCACATTTATATTATAAACTTCTGCCTAACCCTTTGAGAAAAGGCACGAATATCTATGTTTATTTATTGGGCTGGTACCCGTGGTCCTAGAAGATTGATCTATTACTTTGCATTAGAAGTTGGACTACAATCATACCAAGTTTTGTTAGTGAATCGTTTTACGATAAAGCAAAAACTAAAAACTTAAAAACATGTGTATTTTATGGGAAGCCCCTTAATATTCGATTGAACTGACGCATGTAAATAATGTATAATCTAAGATTTGTAAATGGTTCGCCGCTAATAATCTTCTCCTAAATTCAAAAAAGACGAAATGTTTAAAGTTCTCTTTACCAAGTGTTCCTTATGTTGAACCAAACATAAAGCTTGGCCCAGATAAACTCCCTATTGAAAAAAGGGACAGTCTTCCTGGGAATCAAAATGGATTCCACTTTACAGTGGGATCCACATATACATGATCTCTCCAGAAGGCTTAGTTCTGCTGCATATGCAGTTCTTAGGATAAGACAGTTAACAGACGTAGCTACTGCTCGTCTAGTTTATTTCGCGTACTTCCACAGTATTATGTCGTATGGTGTATTGCTGTGGGGAACTGCTGCTGAGATAGAGACAATCTTTATCATACAAAAGTGTGCAATTCGAGCCATATATAAAATGGGTCCTAGGGAATCTCTGAAATTATAAATAACTAAATAAATCTGAAAATATATTTATAAAGAAATTGATATTTTAACTTAAACAAGTCTGTATATATTTGAAAATATTATGTATGTTCGTAAAAATTTGAGTAAATTTAAATTAAACAGTGACAATCACGATTACAATACTAGGAATAAAGATAAAATAGCGGTGCCAGGTTTTAGATTAGCAAAGACAAATAAAAGGTCCTTCTTAGGTAATTGTGTACGGTTTTATAATAAAGTTCCCAAACATATTACAACGCTCACAGAAGGGAAATTCAAGTTGCATGTGAAAAACATATTGATAAAAAAATCCTACTACACAGTTTCTGATTACTTAAACGACAAAAATGCCTGGACAATTCCGCCTCTGCCAAGCTATTGCCTGTCACCTACATTAATTTAAACAAATATTGTAATAGCTCTATTATATAGTTAGTATGTAACATTATTAAAAGATGTTTAAAATAATGACCCCGAGTTTCTTGCCCGTTCTTCTCGCAGTGGCTCTATACAATTTATTTGCTGAACGTGGCAGTACAATGTAGAATATTTCAATACTAAAATGTGTAATTGACCTTCATAAGAGCGTCGTAGACGCCTAAATTGAATAAATGATTTTGACTTTGACTTTATTTAACGTTCTGGTATTATTAGGCAATCCAACACATATTCTTTGAAAATCTCAACCAGCTACCAATTAATAAAATAAAATTCGAATAGCGGACTCTTAGTAATAGGGCCCCGTTTTGATTAAAGATGTAATAAACAAAAAAATAACATAAAGTTATATGTTAATTTTTCAGTAGGCTATCGGGCGTTTATTATATTTTGTTATATTTTGAAGCGCTCGTAGCGAAGTTTACTTAGC
This sequence comes from Plagodis pulveraria, assembly GCA_963890685.1. NCBI lineage: Eukaryota > Metazoa > Arthropoda > Insecta > Lepidoptera > Geometridae > Plagodis > Plagodis pulveraria. Next base: position 20,251,821 of record OY982951.1, on the reverse strand, counting down.
TGTTCTCAACCGATCAGCCAAGTTAAGCAACGTCGCACGCGGTCATGAGTTGGATGGGTGACCGCTAGTGACATTACTACTGAGCGTTTCCGTGCTTCGGAGGGCACGTTAAGCCGTCGGTCCCGGTTGTCGTCTTAGAATGGCAGTCGTTATAGCATGGTGGTAGGGCATTTTGCGAATGCCCGCCTGGCTAGCAACCACCCTCAAGTAGAAAATCTGTCGCCAAGCACCTAACGGTGTGTTCCGGCAGCTGTCCTTGAGAGCCAGTACTTCTAGGTTAGCCTGAACAACATCTTCGACCACATCTTCATCACTTATCATCAGGTGAGATAGTGGTCAAAGGCTAGCCTATATGGCATAAAAAAAAAAAAAAATTTAATGATGTCACTTAATATCTCTGTAAGCTGTGAAACGGTTTGTATGATACTGGCTTTGTTTGTTAAGGTGTACTTTTAATAGTGTTTCCATATTATTTTATTTACATTCGACGCTTCCTTGTTGCCATTGGGGTTTATAGTTCAGTGATTAAATATATATATATTATATTATTCACATGGTTCTCTGTATTATATTGACGAGATTATGCTTTACTTTTCTAATTTATTGACGTAATAAGCAATTTTATCCATGTGTAGTGTAGTCACTCAAAAGTAGCATATAAGTTAATTTTTGAGAACAAATATAACTTCTTACACATAGACTAATTTAATAATAAGTTGTTGAAGTCGGGGTCATAAACGTTTAGTGAGAGCTCCATTAAATGTTAATGACCCCGGGTTATGATATGTATGACCTGACCATAAGAACAGAAAAGTGTTTATGCATTTTTTTATAGCTTTTAGACTAGCCTTTGACCACTATCTCACCTGATGGTAAGTGATTATGTGGTCGAAGATGTTGTTGAGGCTAACCTAGAATTACTGGCTCTCAAGGATAGCTGCCGGAACACACCTAGGTGCATGGCGGCAGATTTTGTACTTGAGGGTGGTAGCTAGCCAGGCGGGCATTCGCAAAATGCCCTACCGCCATGCTAAATCTATGTTCAATAAACATTATGCGAAACACAACTAACTTAATAAATTAATTGATGATTAATAAACATGTGTTAGTTCCATTGGTTAAGCTAAAAAATCTACAAAGCATCCAGTTATACACAGCGGACTTTGTTCACAAGGCCAAGACACTTGGCGCAATACATTAAGTAGCAATGAGTGTTTAGGTAAATACAAGTTTATTTATAACAAATAGTATGGCAGTAAGTATAAAAAGCTACAAGCTATCAGATGTTTTATGGTCTGGTAATATACATCAAATCAAGCCTCTTTCCTTTAGGGGTAGGCAGAGACCACAGACTTCCACATGCTACGATCCTTACAAATCTCTTTCGCTTCATCTACAATCATAAATCCTTTCATACATAAGCGTCGGTTTAGGGCACGCCTTGCCTTTTTTCAGAACGTTTTCTATCTGATTTCGGAACGATCGCCTAGGTCTTCCCTTCCAACATTCCGCTCACTTGTCCCACGTATACCTGTTTAGTCAATCTCATTTAATTCATTCTCTCTACATGTCCAAACCATCTTAACATACCTTTCTCGGATTTTTGTCACTACATCAGTGACAAAAGGTATGTTAAGATGGTTTGGACTCATTCACACTACTTTGTTCCCTTGTCAATATTCCTTATCCTGTCACTCCGTTTGACTCCAATCATGCTTCTCAATGCTCTCATCTCCACTGCATTTATTCTACTTTCATGCTTTTTCGGCTATATCCAACTTTCACTACCACTACCTGGTAACATAAATGCATTATATGCCCGAAAAGAAGGTACTGGCTTCTTTTGGGGAATATAAAATATTTTGATAGTTGATTGCTGTTTACAAAGCAATCAACTATCAAAAATAAAATAAAGTTCATCATAATAGTTCATTATGACAAGATTCAGTTGGTGGAGTATTGCAAGTAATGCTATTGCTATTGTATGCAATAGCAATATTTTGATCTATTTTAAACTATATATATGGTAAATTGTACCAGCATTGTCATACAAGTCAAGATAATATTTTTCAAACCAAGTGAACATCTTATTATCATATCAACTGTGCATTTTCACTAAAGTATTCGTCATGCTTGAAGCTTAAATATATAAATGATAATGCTCTCTAAACTTAAAAGGGCTATTCATCCTTGACTAGTAGTTTATTTTACAGAAATGATAGATCTCATTCTTAACTACATTTCTGATGACAGCTGTAAAAAATTAAAGGGCCAAACTACAGATCCTTGGCATCCGAAACGAAGATCTAGATGAGATGTCATGTTTATGAGCAGTTTTGGGGTTATTTTTAAATTTATTCATTACATATGAACATAATAGAAAAATATATCTACAACTGACATCAAAACACCGGATCGTGTAGTGAACGCCTGAAAAGAAGGTGTTACGTTTATTAAAATTCTCAATATTACCAGGTATGAAATTCCCGCCAGTTAACACGTTTTTTTTCTTATTTTCTATAACAGAACTATTTTCACTAAAGAGTTGCGATAGTTCGGTGATTTGTACCAACCAATAGCCACTAAAAGTTAAAATAAACGGACTAAGAACTACAGATATATATTAAGAAATTTTAAATTATTAACTAGATTAGTTTTATGAAGACAATAAGATTTTTTTCAATGTTATTAGGTTACGGAACAAGCACTAACTGTACTAACGTTAAGCAGTAACTTTCGCCTTAACTTAACGGATAAATCGACATAAGTGACGAAATGCACCGCGCCCTCTCCGTTACACATAAAGTTGTTCAGTCTCATGTGCCTGTAATTTCACCGAAACCCATACCCTTTAAACCGGAATACAATAATGCGAACATTAATGCTTGGCTGTAGGAATAGGAGAAAGAATTCAGTTGACTGTATTACTCAACATTTGCTTTCGAGTCAAGATTATACACACAAATAAAGGACTGCAACTCATTCTGTTTACAAAGCTTGGTAAAGAGAGGAATGGACAGATAGCAGGCTAAAATTAATTGTACATCGTTTTACCCCTTAGTTATTTTATTGCTTGAAGCGATGTCTTGCACATGCGTCAACTCGTGAACGGTACTGCTAGAGGACACAGGTCTACTCTAGATGCTAATGACTTTACCGAAAAAATAAATACTTTTCTTTTAACACTAAGAATGTTGCATGTTTCCTATTTCTTGATTAAATTTTTTTTTAAATAAAAATTAAAAAATTTATAATTTAACAAGGCACGGATCCTGGAGTCTGTGGAAAGTAAATAAAAAAAAAAATACCTTGAGATTAATATCAACTTACGACAAATCCTGCTAGGCCAACATAAAAGCAGACGTTGGAAGGAGCAGTGTAGAGGGGATGGTTGATATGGTATGCCACATACAGGGTGAACAGCCAGTAGTATGAGCAGTTTTTGAACAAGTTTGACAGGGGCATTGTTCCATGGGAGAATCGATGGATGAACAATGTCTCAAAAATACGCTTTGCATAATGTGCTGAGTAACACACTGCTGCTACTCTGTAACAATAGAAAAAACACATACAATACATACTTAAGCATTACTGCGATTGCCACTTGTAAAATGCTAGTTTTATGGAGTAACATCTTAAAATAACTCGCGTTTACGGAGGAGTGACAGTACAAAGTAGAATATTAAAATTTGTAATAGACTTTCATAAGAGTGTCATAGAAGCCTAAATTGAATAAATGATTTGGACTTCGATTTTGGAGTGGGGGAAAGGAAAGAGTGGGTGGGGGAGTCACCTCCTAACTAAACTTCCTGCCAGAGCTGCATACTTTAGTTATTCAATATTAGAATGTTCCATTGCGTATGCTCAGTAGAAGGCTATACTGCTTAACTGCTTAGAACCTCAGTAGGTACTTTAACCGTTGCAGCAATTTAACCACACATGTGTGGTTGTATTGAAAAGTGCATAAAGTCAAAATGACCACACATGTGTGGTTTCATGCTCACCTATTGAATTTATATGTTTTGTTCAATAATACAACTAAATTGTGTGTTATTGTCTATGGACAAATTGTAGCGTGTGAAACGCGCTTTATTTCGACGGTTCAATGAGAACAAAATCTATTATAGTCAGAGAGAACGAACTGAATGAATATGAAAACATATTTATGCTTTCATTCGGTTTGCGCGCGAAAAACGAAATCTGAAAAAAAAGTGTTATGGTGACAGTTTTACATAAATATGCGTAAAATAATGTTTTACGTAGTTCTATGGATATTCATACAGATAATAAGTGCGTAAAAGAAATAACACAGTGCTAAATAAGTAACAGTTTTCGGTAAAAACAATAATTATTTACTTGACTAGCATTGTTGATTCGTGTTTCAACAGTGACTGACATATTGCCATTGGTTGTTATAATTACGAGTATGTACCTAATTTCTCCTTGTATGCGTTATTAAACTAACATTTGTCGTAAAGTTTGAGTTTTCATACTAAAATGCAAATTCGAAACGAGCCCGTTTGCTATTGAGCTAGTCGCTATATGCCAGTGTAATTTTTGAAGAGCGCTGTGACATTGTCGATAATACTTTATCGATATTTACATTGATCGGTGAGTTTTAATGGCAATGTCATAACTATCTTTGGTTTTATGCTCTACCAACCACAAAGTTCGATTATTTTTGTAAAAACATATACTTTTGTATATATATATATATACACATATATAATACCTACGCTAATTATATTTGTATATATAAATAATTAGCGTAGGTATTTTTACAACGAAATTTCTAAACGGGATGTTATTGCAAAGCTTGTGATAGTACTTGAAATCGTAAAAAAAAAGATCTCTTAGTGTTATGCTATTTTCATAATAATTGACTTCTGTTTCAGAAGTTCCAATCTTCAGCGTTTATCTTTCACTGTATCCACGTGACAATATGATATGGGGTCCACCCCGTATAATTTTAAGAGACGATGACTAAAACGTTGCGATGAACCTATTGATACACAGGTACCATATTTACAGGTAAATTTTTACTCCTACTAATACATTTCTCTAATTGTTAAGCTATCAAACTGCCAAATTGCCACAGTAAAATGAGCTGTAATGCAAGTTTGCGGTTATTTTTATACGATTTTGACACATTTTTTTTGTAAAATGAAAAATGCTTTGTTAGGTTGAAGGTTTTTCTGGGTGATAATTATGCAAAATAAATTTTAATACCTATATACAGGGTTATTGGTAAAATGCTAACAACCTCTTAGGGTTGACTTCTGCTAGTCCTTAAAAACATTTTGTGAGGAAAAATTTTTTTCATAGTTTAATTTGTTTTTTTTTTATGTGTATATGACGGAATAAGCACGAGGGCCACCTGATGTTAAAAGTCTCATGGGCCTGTAATGTATTATTTCATATTTTTTATTACTTTGCTCGATGTAAATATTCAAAACTCTATTCAAAGGTAGCCCGGCGCGGTCCAGTGTTGCCGCGGCTGGCGTTCTTAGCTCGGAGTAGGCATTGTCTTTTACTACGTACTACGACACAGAACTCAAAAGTGTCGAACAGTAAAAAAATAGAGTTATGAGTCATTGTCATGTTAGCTCATTCGGCCAGAGCATCTAGCTATAGGGTATATGACGCCGGTTCGAATCCCGCGCATGACTATAATTTTTCCTCACATTCATTTGTAATCTTATAATGTTATAGCGTACTTGAGATATATAATACGAACTGTAAAACAACAGCTATCAAGGGTGTTAGATTTTTTATTTTTACTTGTCATTTGTTGTGACAGTTAAGCCACAGAATTGAAAGTATGCCAATGCTTGGTCCAAAATGTGCTAAGAGCGTTTAATGACATGGAGTGCTCACGGTGCGCATCCGTGGGTCCGTGAGTACTGTCAGCGCTGAGTGGTGACGTCATCGATAATATCACACTTATCAGTCATGCAAATTTGGTTTGGGTTTGGTGCCCTTCATACAAATCGGACCAGCTCTGAGCGTGCTATTGGTACGATTTGCACAAATTGAAACGCACTCCAAAATTGCTCTGCTAAAATTATTAATAAAGAAATGAGTTTATCTGGTAATTCATTCCACTATTTGCCTGTTAGTAGTTTTTTGTACAGGGCTTGCCTTTAGTAGGATGATGAACAAGGGACACTTTATCGTGGTATACCAGAATGGATTTCTGTATCCCATTTCAGTAAAACACTTTTTTTTTACTCAGTGGGATCAAGCCATATGCCTACTTGCTAGCTACTATGTGTACATACAGACATATATGATTTTTATATTACAGATAACTTAGCGACCAAGAACATGAGAAGAAAGAAGATCATGAAAAAAATAAAAGTTGAAAGTTACCATTAAAGTTATTTAATTACTATGCAATAGTATTTTTGTGAGATAAGTGTTTGTTACTCAATTAAATTGTTTGCACGGGAAATGTTTTTGAATGCTTGAAAGGAAACAGTGCATCAAATGTAAAAAGAAACTTTTCAAAAATATTATAAATATAACCATACAAAATGCGCGCATTATTCTCGAGAGGTTTTCAGACTCTCATTGATTATTTTGTGTTTCGGCTAACCTTAGTGAAACCTATCATTGATAAGCACCATAATCTCAGCGTGAAGGTACCTCTTTACGTATGCGTTCTCGTGCTAATCTGCTTCCTCTAGAGCGCCTCACGGGATGGCATTTTCTTCACCGAATTGAAGTCACCGACGCGATTAGTGAAAAAGTTGCCCGCAGAACGAACCTGGGATGACGAAAATGTATTTGGTGTACACACTGGGGTTTAAGACCACATTGGTGTACGAAATACGAATGTCCGGACTGTAATGTTCCCTATATTTGTATTGGAGGTTGTTTCAAAGAGTATCATACCATGCAATCATAGCTTTCTTCTCCTAAAATACAACTGCAATTTCGAGTGTTGGTTGATATGCCAACGGACTATAAATGGAAAATACGCGAGAGCCGTTAACCTTGTCTCATTGTGTTGCCAGATGTATGTTTGATTGTATTAATTCCCTCTATATCTCTTTAGAATCTACCGTTGCAGGGCTGAGAAGCAGATTTCAGGAAACACACTTTTGTTATTGAACATGCTTGTACTTTTTTGGATTTGTCATAAAAGTACTAGGTTTTTTATTAGATATCGTATGACGATTCAGAAAATTGTGATAGAACAGATAAAACCATTGAGTCAATAACAGATGGCGAATGGACACTTATCTTATATACTGTATCCCTAATGCTGACTTGTATTAATATGCAAGTAGACAGGATTTCAGTCACATTTTATAATGCCAGCTAGAATAAAATTTACGATAGTGCACAGAACTCAATGTATAGGTTTCAACATCACTCTACGCAGCATATAAAACCCTATTTATTATTTACGTGTTTTACAAAACCATGTGATACAACCCTGACAATGTGATGGAGCTGAAGTTATAATGTCGAAAATACAGTTTGGGCTAATTTACGGTATCTCTGTATTTTACCTAGATATACCTGAAATATATTTACATTTCAGATGACAACGTTTGTACGTCGTTGTTAACTCAAACAGTTTGTGATTCAAATTAGTGTTCTGTTTAGTGTTGGGATTACATGACTTTGGCGTACGGTGCGGTAAATGATAAAATAAGTATTTTTCTGTAACTCCCACTGCCTGTCTATAAATAAAACTTGTGCATGTATTATTGCATACATAGTTATAAGAAAAGAAAAAAAAGTGTTTGCACGTCTGAACGTCATGCGAATGTTCCTAGTAGCAGAAAATCAATTTCACAGAAGGTACAGATTACAATGTAAAGTAATATAAACAAAAAAAGGGTACACGGTCTATTTTACAAATGAAATTGGGAACAAAAAATTACAATACTCAGACATTTACTAAATATTCAACTTGACCCTTTACGAATTCTGAAGTTTTACGCCTATATCAAATAAACTGACAAAATTGTATTGCTTCCAATGTAACACGTATTTTAACTTGCATGAAAAGCAAGCCTTTGATTACCATCACAGCTTTGTGGATCAATATGAGGTCGAATACGTTGTTCAGGCTAAGCCTATAATGGAAAATTGATCTTTAGGTCCACTGCCGGAACATTGTAATAGAATAGACTTTAGGTCTGGAGTTAGGTGCTTGGCGACAGATTTCCTACTACAGGATTGTAGTTAACCTTTCATAAAATGCCCTGCCACAATGCAGTGAAACTTAAAGCAACTCGCAGGGATATGAACCATCGTAATCCATGCGGTAGTCGATAACCATTACCGCTTAGCAATCATTGCTTCATAAGTCGAATTAACATGTAACTTAATTAATTAACTGTCAATCACATAATTTGCCACAAAAATAACTTTTATTGGCAAAAAACGCTTACATAGTAGATACATCGGATTTTTTTATCGACAATGTAACCGATAACAGTAACATCACTAGTAGTAATATAATTTTCATACAAATATTTGCAAGATTCTAAAAAAATATTTTATTCCGTTTTTTACACTAAGGTAATTTAGTAAGAGATCTAGAAAGCAATAAATATAAGTTTCATAAGATTCCACTTGTTTTATTTGGTCAAAGGATGCCATTTTACTTCATAGTAGTACTTCCAATGTATGGTAAATACTAGTAGTCGTGATTAGTGAATTTCTATAGTATTTGATGAAATTTATGAGATCTAGTGAAAGTTTCGATGAAAGAAATAAATGTATTCATAAATAATACAGGCTTTTATTTCAAAATTCTTCAGGAGCATGTTTTTATCAGGTTATAAATATACACGATCAGGTGAGCTTGAACATAATATACGTGTGCGCTAACAATGACTTCAATCCTATTTTATTAGAAAATGTTGAGTAAAACCAAAAAACTAAAGATGCAGTTTAGCAAAACATATACCCCCTTACTTATAAAAAATCCGCTATGTAGTTGCTAAGTAATGGATAACTAAACAGTGTTTAAGTAATGCTTAAATATTTGCTTACTTATAAACGCTACATAGCACCTGTTTAGCTAAGCAATGGATAATGAGGTCGAACGTATTTTAAACTGACAACATTGAACTAAAAGGTATTATGAAAGACCCAAATTGCCAAAAAGTATGTATCTAGTGCTGAAAATCTTAAAATTAAAAAGTAAAAAAAAAACTATTCTTTGTAGACCTACTGATTTTTGTACATATGGTTAGGCGTACTGGAGACTTCTGAAGAGAGTTTTTTTTTGCAATATGGTAAATTGTATGTGCCCCAGTATTCTGTGAATTCGATCCAGCAACCTATTCCATAGCATAATTGCAAATGCATTATGGAAGCCCGAATACCGTTATATCCCGCTAGAAGTTATCTTTTTCCATCCCAAACAATACCTATGCCCAATCATGTCTACGTTTTTTTCTATGAAGCCAAGATTCCAATCTTCATATTTTTTTTTTAATCATTCTATAGCGATTCTTTAAATCACAGTAACATTATAAAGGCCGTAATATGTTCTTGTGTTTCGTCTAGTGTGTTAGAGAAATTATTTTGTATGACCCTGAAACTGTGCCCGGTGAATGGCAATAGGCTCGCCACCTATTACATGGGACCAAAACCCAATTGACCGAAACATGGGTGTTTACACACCTCTGCCTACCCCTTCGGGGAATACAGGCGTGATTATATGTATGTATCTAAATTTTGTGTTTTTGTCTTCTACGTGTATTCACGTTTTAACGGCTTGAGGGTTTGGATGAAACAACAGAATAGTTAGTTTAGGTTCTCCATACTTTTCATCATCATTGTCTACGCGGGTGAAACCGCGTGGCGCGGCTAGATAATAAGAAAATTACAATGAGTTCGATCACCGGATTGGATCAGATGTTGGGGGTTTAACGAGAAAGGGATTTTCAGTTAAAACAGTCCGGCGTCTAATTTGGACCAGTTTATTACCATTTGGTGATAAACTCGCGACCTATTAAATGAGATCCTTAATACAAATAAGAATATTTCGCCTCCCAAAATTTTTTTTTTTGCTGTACTGAATCGACATCTGTGCTGAAATTCGCAAATTAGTACTCAATTCTGCTTTTAAATTGAATCTCTAGTTCCTCATCAGTCTCAATCCTCATCCAATAGTAATATACGAGTGTGGCACAATCCTCATATTCTTAATTCAGGAACTGTACCTTCAGTATACTCTTCAATAAGATCACGAAAAGTAAGTAGGTTACGCATAATATTTATTTCATCATCCAATGTATGTTTCTACTTGCTATATTTTTACGATTTATTAACAGAGTATATCGTGTTTATAGTTTTGTATACCTCCTTGACAATAACCTCAATAGTAACTAAATCAGCTGATCAGAAATATGGGCGCCATCTTGCTACTTAAATATTTAAACAAGGGTCGGACGGTGTTTAAATTGACAGCTGATTTAAGCAGTACTTAGGTACTGGATAAAGTTATGCAGCGTTTATGAGTAAGGAATTTTGCTAATCAGCGGCTAAGTAATGCTTAAAATTTAAGTAGCGTTTATAAGTAAGGCTGATAGTCTCATTTATATAGATACAGGTACATTTATAAAATAACCATACATAAGTCGATTAGTTACACATTTTCTATGGTGAGTGCATAATTTTTCATAGTGTCTTGGTTTTGGAGAGATATTTTCCTGTCATAGATAAAAAAGCTAAATCTTAGTATATATCATCGTGATAAAGTAATTATCAATTGATATTTTCCTCTTTATTTTATTTGAATTGGTTTTGTGGATCAAAACATATGGCGTAGAATGTAACACTAGATAATTTTATTTCTTAGTCCGCCATGACCTCTGGTTGCAAAGTGTCACATTGCATAATGACATAGCGCGAGCGAGAGGGTTAAGGTTAACGCCTAATAATCGTCCCGGCTCAGTATCAACGTCATCTTCCGTCGCCTCGCCTTGTTTCCACGGCTACTATCGAACTTGTCCCTAGTCGAGGCAGTGCCGGTACGGGATGATTAGTGTGTGTTGAAGTATGGAATTCCATGCATATAACAATGAATGGCGTGTTTTCAAGCGATGATGTCGATACGGTGGTGGGTGGATCAATGTGTGCCAACCTTTACCCTGCCAATACCTAACCTACTAATATACTAAGAAATGCCTTAAAACTCTTTTGCTCACTGTCGTCATCAGTAACGTAATGTTCCTCTTTGTTTCGCTCGTTGTACTTCTATCGGTCTATCATTTCATTTCACGAATTTTGAGAGAGGCGACTTTATTACGTTTTACTTTACGTTTTTTAGTAATTACAAAGGATGAAATACAATTTCGAATAAATATCTAAATAATCATGGCGCATCTCGCCGGTAGCTAATACTGGTTTACACCGCTTGTAACTGACCCTTTTGATCGCTCTATACTTTCAGATTACTCAAATTCAGGTGTCTTGATAAAATTCCCAACCAGTACTGAGGTACAAAGATAACACAAATATTGGTTCATTTCTTTCTTGACAGCATTAACAAGCCAATTTTTAAATTTGCTAAACAATAATAACAGAATTTAGGTAGCAAAAAGATGTCTGTTCAGTCGTTTTAAGGTCGATAATTATTCGACTATCAAAGACATCGTCACCACGTTCCTGACTGGTACTTTATTGTTCGATACTTCATTTTTATTGTGACGTAACAAGCTCGAGGCCCACCTGATATTAGCGGATTAACATCTGACTAGAACAGATGCATTTCATCACAAGTGACAAATTGCACTGCGCCCGCCACCTTAAGACATAGTTGTTAAGTCCCATGTGCCTGTAATTTCACTGACTCTCAAGGACTGCTGCCGGAACACACCGTTAAGTGTTTGGCGACTGATTTTCTACATGAGGGTGGTAGCTAGGCGGGCATTCGTAAAATGCCTTTCCACCATGCGATGAAGCTCAAGCACACGGCGGGATTCGCACCATGGACCTGCTGCTCGGCAGTCTATAGCCAATGCCACTGAGCCATCACTGCTTCAGAGCAAGGTAGCAAAAAGACGTCTGTTTTTAGACGTTTTGAAGTCGATAATTATTCGACTATGAAAGACATCGTCACAACGTCCCTGACTGGTACTTAATTGTTCGGTACTTCATTTCTCCATCAATGATGTCATTACGATTTATTGGTCGTGTACAGCTCGGTACTTTATTGGTCTATCAATGACGTAGTCCAGACGTCATTTATAGACAGTAAGCGTAACATCAAAGCATCTCTCTATTTTCACGCAGTTAATTCATTAGTGGTGCAGTTTTTCTATGGCTGGCTCACAGCGTGGAAGTCGGTTCCACGCTGTGAGCCAGAGGTCTTGCCCCAGCAGAACGAAAATGTTTCGTACTTAATAAATTAAAATAGCTACCGGAGCTAAAAATATTTTAATTTAACTTTTGGTACGTCGTATCGACTTCTGACATGTCGAGAAAGACTGAAAAGACGATACGACGTCAAATTGCCACATTTTGCCATCAGGATGCCAGGAAGGATTTTCTATGGCGTCATCGATTGAAACAAAAAGTTTCGTAGCCTCGTAAATTGTGTTGGTATTACGATATGGCAGTTTTTCCAAGGATTTCTCAAGAAAATAAGCCAAAATAAACCTATTTTTTTTACTTTGTACAGCCCGCGATCATAGGCTTTGATTTTGATGTGGTTGAGTTAGGGCAGATCTTTTATACTTGATAGGCTAGCCTTCGACCAATATCTCACCTGATGGTGAGTAATGATGTGGTTGAAGATGTTGTTCGGGCTGGTGTAATATTACTGGCTTCCTAAGACACCTACTGGAACATACCATTAGGTACTTGGCGACAGATATTCTACTTGGGGATGGTAGCTAGCCAGGCAGGTATTTGCAAAATGCCCAACCTGGACTGTGCCCTCTGAAACACGGAAGAATTCAGTAGTAAAGCCACTAGTGGTCACTCTTCCAAGTCATGACCGTCATGAATGTTGCTTAAGAGTAGAGTTCACGAAGCCCTTTCTATACAAACATAGTTTCCTCATATTTTAAATACTAAGTCAGTGAAACTTAGCATGTATATCCTTGAGCTTAATACATATGCTTCTGGTTTGCCAGATTTCCGTAAAATTAAGTATTTTCGAAAAATTGTTTTGTATGGCAATTGTTATTTTGACATTTGGGTATAAAATAAATAATAAATCAAAAAACTGGCAAACCAGATGCATAGTTATATTAGACTCAGAGACAAATTACTTAGCATTCCATGGATTCACCGTGCTGGTGCCGGGTCCATAGTGTTGCAGAGGAAGAGGCTCCAGTCAAGGTGCCTGGGACTTGCAACCCAGTGAGTAAGGTTAAGGAGCCCCTTTATGATGCATCAATGCCCCCTTTCACCGCTCGAGCCTCCTCCCCTGCCCAAGCAAATTTGGTAAGATCCTACTAATGCCGCCTTGGATACACATTCTAGGTTGGAAGTTACGGTTGTTCTTGACAGGCCAAGGTCTTTTAGTAGGTTATGTAGGGATTTTGCTGGTATACTCCTTGCTCCAACTTCTACAGCATATAAATTAACCATGTAACCGTTTTTGGTTAATTCATTAGTTAAGTCATAATATTTGTTAGTTTACATTGTGTGGTCTTTAGGTATATTTGTTTCCCACAGCACAGTAAGTTCTATAAGTACTATGTGTTTTAGATTTTTTGAGTATAGAAATATATCTGGTCTGGATGACAAAACACCAACATATAATTTATTATTACATACACACAAAATTTCACCGAGTTTGAACACTTTTTTTTATTATCTTTATCTAATTTAGGGACTTTTGTTTCTTGACATGTCAGTCCCATCATGACCTTAATATTTACCTTATCTCATACACATCTTATATATTTTTAATGCATTCTCCGATGCAGGTTCTACCAAGGTATTAATGTATACTCTTATGTCTAAAATATTTAATTTTAAGGATGTTATTAGCGCATGCCTGCGACTTGCATTTGAACACTTGGTATTTAAAATATGACAAAACTATGTTAGTATAGAAAGCGGTTTGTGCACTCTACTCTTAACTTAGTTAATCGGTTAAGAAAAAGCTCCTACAGAAAAATAGGTATTTTAACAAAATGATGCTGTCTCACCGCTAAATGCCAAAATTAAAAGATTCTTAAAAGTTTTACCTGATAAATGTATATTATTGTAATTAAAAACATAATCGTTACTAAGTCAGCCATAAGTAGAAGATGCGCGAATGCTTTTCTGAGCGAAAGGTCATAAGCGTGAAATGACAAATGAATAATATGTAATAAAACCACCACCAGTGACACCACACTTTCAATGTAATGGACACTAGGTAGATTAGAAATATAATAGTCAAATTGTAAAATAGTAGATATCTAAGTATTTGTGTTTAAAGCTTCAAAATATCTAAAAACAATTTGTTGATTTGAAAACTAGCATTTATTTGTTGAGCTGAAAGAAATAGAAATACCACTAACATTTTGAGTATGGCATGCCACTATTAATGTCAAGATTAGCGGGCCATACAGGTGGCTGGCATGCCATAAACTTCATGGCAAAATCCATCAATCATGTTGTACCATTAACTGTTACAATATGTGTGTAATTTGGCAGTGGGCCGCGCACTGCCCATACAGTTTGCAACAGTTTCACTTAGCTGCATCAGAGACTGTATGTGCTAGTTATTGTGTACTTTTCACATTGTGTCAGACTCAGGCGGCATTCCTAATTTGATAGGACTAGTGTGGAAGCATGTTAAATCACTTACAAAGTCAATACTGTGGGCCTGATTTGTCCTTAATTCCCTAGTGTGTTCATAAAAAGGTTTACCAATGTACACACAATTTTATGAAATACCCCAGAACATTATTAACTTTTTTATCACACCAGTAGGCCAATAACATTAAAAATTATTAGAAATTTTGTTGTCATAACAGACTACATAACCTGCCACTTTCTGCCTAAGGCCACTGCTGTGATAAGTTCTGCAGCATGTTGGTGAAATACATTTATGCTACAACTGTATACTGCATGGCCTGCTGCAGTCAAAAATTCTGATAGGTGGCAGTGAGTGCTGAATTGCTAAAAAAATGTTAACACTTTTGAGTTATTGACACTGCCAATATATTTACTACTAACTTCATTAATCAGAACCAATATTTATAATCTTCAGAATAAAATTGTAGTCAGAGAACTAAATTTACTATCAATATATTAAATCGGAATACATAGAACATATAATGCATACTTAGATAATTTTACTTTCTTATTTTAATTTCCCAACGCTAATCTTTTTAGGAGGACTATATAAAATAATAATATATTCGATGGCTCACTACATGCACATAATATTTGGTAAGGTACATACGTGGCGACACTCCCAGGTGATGAATTTTGAGGTCCATATAGGATCCATGGCCTTTGGTACACCCACAAGTACACAAATAGTGGTCCTGCATACTCAGCTAAGAAAACATTCTTCCATGATATCTGTGGTCCCAAATCTTTTACAAACAGTTTAGAACCACTCTCAAGATTTAGGCTCTTAATTGTATCTTCATCTTTTAACGTCTTTCCTTTAGCTTCTAACTTGATAGCTTGTCTGTCTGGGTACAATGACTTTTTCACATTCTGTTGAATTTTTTCCTTCACGTTTTGGATTGTTGTATCTGGGTTTACTTGTATCTTGCCTAACGGTTTGGAGCCGGTGGTGTTCAGAATTTCGATCTGAAAAAGTAACGAAGACTTTGTTACATGGGTATGTATTTTACTAACAATATCGAAATCCCACTTTTTACGATGCTTACCTCCATTGTTCCTCCCAGTTTATAACAGTGGTTACTTTATTTGACTGTCTTCAGCTTCGTCAGCTACTATACGGTCGGTAAGATTTCTAGACACACAGAATATTAAGCTTACAGCTAAAGCACTAATCAATTCATTTATTTTAATGCCTCAACTTATAATTCGTCGAGGATTACGAGCGAAATTCACTACCCTTAGTAAAATTTTACCGGGAATACCGCAAAATATAGGAAAATAACATTTGAATCATATATGGACACTGAACTCTGAACTGAGCATGTATATTTTTGATGGAAAGAAACAATGTCTATGGAAAGAAAGCACTGATCAATAGACTAGCTAGATCAGAGATGAAAGTGATACGAATCGGAATGGTATTCCAGTAACTACTCGATACTTTTCTTTGATACCAAGTACATTAAGCCACAGTAATCTTTGCATTAAGCATCGAATCATTAATGAATAGAATCTAATATAGCAGCGCTAATCATGCCTTTTCACTTGCCGCTCACTCACTCTCGAGCATACTGTTAGCAGAAAAATACTCAGTCTCAAAGTCAAAATCATTTATTCAATTTAGACGTCTACGATGCTCTTATAAACGTTAACCACATAATTTACTATTCAAATATTTCATTGCAGCGTTCAGCAAAAATGGCATAGAGCCATTTCGAGAAGAACAGGCAAGAAACACGGGGTCATGCTTTTTATATGTCTCTACTGTTTTACAATTTTTGAGTCTATCATAAAGTTATAACAATATTTATTACATAGGTGATTGGCGGTGGTTTGGCAGAGGTGGAATATTCCAAGCATATTTGTCTTCTAAATAATAACAAATTATATTATAATGTTATCTTAGGTTTTCGCGATTATTACAAATAGTAATTAAACAACTTTAAACGGTTTAAATCGCCTATATTTATCATTATTTTTGTCCCGACGCGACGTTTCAAACACTTTGCAGTGATCGTGGTCACGGGGTGACGGGCAGTCAATTAAACCGTTTAAAGTTGTTTAATTACTACATTATATTATACCTACGTTTTTAATTTAAAATATTTTTTACATGCAGTCACATGCAGCTTGAATTTCCCTTGTGTGAGAGCTGGAATTTCGGAATTTTATTATTCAGCCGCATAAAATTACGTTCAAGAAAGACTTTATATTTGTCTTTGCTAATCTAAAATCTGGCTTTTTATTCCTAGTGCTGTAACTGTGGTGCTCAACGTTTAATTAAAATTTAGTTAGGTCTTGTCAGGTATACAATGTATTTTTAAGAATATAAAGACTTATCAAAGTAGATGTGTGCAAGTCATAAGCAATACAAGTGAAATCTACTGCGTATTATAGAGTATTACCCATCAAAATTTGCGTATCCGCTGTACTAATGCTGTACGACTAAACAATAATAATTGACCCGCTCTATACATATTTTTTGTGGGGTGCCAGCCTAGATGCCCGTGGTGTGCCAGGCTAGAATGTCAACCACCCATTTCTTCCCGTGGGTGTCGTAAAAGGTGGCTAAGGGAAAAATACCGGAAGGTGGGTGGCAGCGCCTTCTGAATAACTGTTATCTTATTACTGCGATCCCCAAGACACCCGCCAAGCATGAGCACAATAATAACTCAGCCTCCCGTCCCCAGCAGCTCTATTATTCCTGGCCCCGGTAGCAGACCAGGTAACGGTTGAGCAGGGGGTGCGAAAAATCTCCGGAAGATACCCGGCTACCGCACTCAAAAACGACGATCCTTGGCCCTGGCAACACATAACATACGTACGCTCAGGGAGGACCCCAAGATTGTCGAGCTGGAGGAAGAATTGAGCAAGTTACGCTGGGATGTCATGGGATTATCGGAAATCCGAAGACAGGGATAGGACACTGTTATCCTTGACTCCGGTAACTTGTTATTCTACCGGGAAGGCCACCAAAAATCTCAAGGTGGTGTTGGGTTTCTCATCCGGAAGTCCCTTGTTAACAACGTTGTAAAAGTCGAAAGTGTGTCGAGCATGGTAGCGTACCTTATACTCAGAATTACCAAACGGTATTCGCTGAAGTTCATAAAGGTTTACGCACTGACTTCGACACGCTCAGACGATGAAGTAGAGGCTATGTAGGAGGAGATATCCGAAGCTATGTATTTAACAGAAAACGTAGTGGCCACTATAGTTATTAATGTTTCTGGTGTCCAATTGTTACAAGTTTTATTTTCTTCATTCTGAAACAAAATTAAATCTCAGCTGAAAGACTTGCTTTGAACGGCAGTCTTATCCTTAACACATACGTTTAAATTATTACAATATACTAAAATTTGGATGCATTGATACTATTTTTATATTATTTATTATCATAATATCTCAATAAAAAATATTAAATTAATACATTATACAAAAAATAATTTCAAAAAAGTCATTTTCAAGCTTACTTGTGTAGCAGAGTCAAGCAGACAATCAGTCAATAAAAGCAAAGCTGAATAACCACGACCTACCTCTAGTGGTGTGAGTATGTTTTCATCTGCAAGTTTAGATATTAAGGATGTTCCAGCATCATAAACATCTGCGTTATCATCCTGGAATAAATAAAGTTAAAAATATATTGTACATCATATCAACACACAATTACAAACTGTTAAATTGAGTAATGAACAGATGTTAGTATTGACAAAGGTTTAGTACTTTCCAAGACGACATTTCAAACAGGCTTACCACAGCAAAAAGAGTGAACCGGTGTGCACGATAAAGAATTTCTCTATGAATCTAACTATGAGATATGTAAACATTTTAATCTATGAAATGTTCGTGAAGTGCAATCATCAACGGTGCATTTTAGTAGCAAATATTAAAGCACCCAAAACGAGCTCATGAAGTATAACTTTCTTCTCAATTATAGAAAAATAAGACACGTGAATTTTCTTGGACATTGTGAATTAATATAGAAGACGTTATACACGTCTTGTTACAACACCAAGAAGAAAACAAACAAACAAAGCACAACACAAAACCTTAAACTAACGAAAGGAGTTTGACATTTCAACTAGTAATATTAAAATTGGCCCGGTTGCTGTTGTACGGGAACTTTGTTTGAATTCGGTCGCATAGAAGCGTACTCACGACGTATTAAACAACTAGAGTTAAAGCCAAAATCATTAATTCAATTTAGGCGTCTACATCGCTCTTATGAAGGTCTATTACAAATTTTAGTATTGAAATATTCAAAATTGTATTGCCACGTTCAGCAAAAAAATTGTATAGAGCCACTGCGAGAAGCACGGGCAAGAAACTCGGGGCCATTTTTTTAAACGTCTTCTAACAATGTGTGACATACTGATTATATAATAAAGTTATTACAATATTTGTTTAAATTATGTAGGTGACAAGCGATAAGTTTGGCAGAGGCAGAATTGTCCAGGCATTTTTGTCGTGTAAGTAATCACAAACTGTGTAGTAGGATTTCTTAATCAATATGTTTTTCACGTGCAACTTGAATTTCGCTTCTATGAGCGTTGTAATATATTTGGGAAGTTTATTATAAAACCGTACACAATAACCTAAGAAGGACCTTGTATTTGTCTTTGCTAATCTACTGACCTGGCTATTTTATCTTTATTCCTAGTATCGTAATTGTCACTGAATAATTTAAATTTACTCAAATTTTGTACGAACAAACATAATATTTTCAAATATATACTTAGTAAAGTTAAAATATCAATTTATTTAAAAAGATCCCTCAGAGATTGCCCAGGATCCATTTTATATATGGCTTGAATTGCAAGCTTTTGTATGATAAAGATTGTCTCTATCTCAGCAGCAGTTCAACACAGCAATACACCTACCACATAATACTGTGGAAGTACGCGAAATAAACTAGGCGAGCAGTAACTACGTATATTAACTGTCTTATCCTAAGAACTGCATATGCAGCAGAACTAAGTCTTCCGGAGAGATCATGTATGTGTGGATCCCACTATAAAGTTGAATCCATTTTAATTCCCAGGAAGACTGCATTGTCAATAGGAAGTATATCTGGGCCAAGCTTATGTCCGGTTCAACATAAGTAACATTTAGTAATGAAAACTTTACACATTTCGTCTATTTTGAATTTAAGAGAAGATTTTTAGCGGCAAACCATTTACTATATTAGAAAACGCAATATTCACATGAATGAGTTTACTTTCTTTCCTATTAACTTTAAAATCGGAGAGGTATCATTTGCGAATAAAACAATATCGCACAACAGACGATATGACGACGAACAGACGAACAGATCGCACGACAGTATCGACAGATTTAAGGCAGATCATTAAAATACGTTAGAAACAGAAAAGGTCCAAAAATTTATCCCTGCGGTACTCCCATTTTTACGAATGACCCGGAATAAGTATTTGCCATTTATTCCAACCTTCTGTAGCCTGTCTGACAGATATGACTCTATAAAGTAGAGCACATTTACATATAATGACTTGTAGAATACGGACCTTCCGATATGGTATTACGTTTCGTTCCCGTAACATGGGATTTACTAATAAGTTTTCCTCATAGAACATAAACTGATTTCGTAGCTCTGTTATTTTTAAAAACCCATTAGCTTAAGCCTGATAAAGATTTAATAAACCTGGTATGGTGAAATTAGGCCTCACACTAACTCATATATATATATATAAAATGAGGTCATATTTTCGCATGATAATTATTAAAAAAAATGTAGCAATATGAGTGGGTGTCGATACTTTTAGGGTATAATGAGTATTATCAAAAACGGAATCAAGTTTTTTTTAGAGTAGGTCTCGATACTTTGTTGGTATCGAAACATCCCTATAGAGGGAATGGATTGGATAACAAGGCAAGAGCTATCTTCACGTAATTAGGGGCAATCTTAGTAATCTGTGGAAATGTTAGAAAAGCCCAAACGAGAGATAAAATATAAAATAGCAAACTATACTCTGGATTTTAGGTCGAGATCAAAAAGGTAAACAAAGAAATGTCCATATATGTCATTGTCAAACTGACTGGTCAGGGGTATACAATATTTTTTCTTCAAAATGTTTTTACGTAATCCGTAACGGCGCTCCCTAGTGCGCTAAGTTTCACACATTTTTATTAAATTGAAATAATTCCACACCAATGTACCGTATAAATATATATATTTACCTTAGTCGCCTCTTAAGACACCCACCGGAAGAAACGGGGGTGACATTATAATAACGCAGCATCTCATGGGACGTTAGGCAACAAAAATACCGGAAGGTGGGAAGCAGCACCAATTAACCATAATATGTACACTTATGAAATTTGTGCCAATTTCATAAGTGTACATATCCATATTATTGTATATTTTAACGACCAGATTTTGTTGTATAGTACCACCAACTTAACTGTGCAGTTTTCGAGGGCGCTACTGGTCATGGAAATCAACTACAAGTTGTCACGATTTGCAGGTATGTTGTAGTTCTTTTTTGTGCCGCCTGAACAGATAAGTTGGTGGGTCTGTAATGGTATATTTATATAATCAAAAATGTATGTGTCATAAATCCCACAAATTAGTTATTTTTTCTTACATATGGCGACACTTCCATTGCACACATAAGGGGCGTTCGTTTTGGCTCGATTGCGTTTGTAGCAGTTTCAAAAGTGGCATTTGTGTTTTAGCGTTCGGATAGAAGCTTTTGCTATTTTTGACCACCAATTACTGCATGCTATCCGAACGGCTTAAAACATACTTTGACAACCGACAATATTTTAACAATTTTGCACAGTACGAAACATGGAATCAATCTCTAAAATTAACAAAACAAGTAGGTACCTACTAAATAATATGGTATTTATACTATATATTTATATATCCTCCTGCAACCCAATGTCTCTTTTAAAGGACCAATTAATATGTACAATTAACGCCCAGGCCAAATAGCTATCTTATGAAATAAACGCCCAGTGTACATTATAAATGACATTTTCTTTGAGCAAACATTTTGTTTGATTTACGCGCGTTATCAACATGTACCTATCGAGGTCCAGATTGTTAGGTTGTCAGCCTGTAATTATAGACAAGTAACGTCAAAGTGACGTTTGACAGATGCGTGAAATTCTGTGAAAAATGGCATACGCACATCGACGTGGTGAGTAAATCCGTTTAAATCTATATAATTAGTGCAGTAAGAATAAAAAATATATTTTAAATCAATGCAATAGTATCTGATCTTATGAATTATCGGTTTATTTACCTTTGTAAAGTTTATATTTTCGAGTTATTATCGGTTGTCCATTATAAAGGACATTAAGCGGTAATTATATACAAAGGTATTCAGTGTTTGTCCTTTATGAATGACTCTTGGGCTGATATTACGCTTTTACATTCTTTACAGGTATACGTAATCAACAGATTTCAGAAATTTTAGAGCAATCAGAAACAAGATTTCATTCCCAGTGATGAAGATTTGGATGATGTTGAGTTTGTTGTGCATGAGAGTGAGCAGGATACTTCGTCTTCACCTGAATCCGACGAGGGTGAGCGTGATGTTGAAAATAATCCAAATGTTACTAACACTCGAGGGCGATCTCAACGCCGCCGGGGAGGTGCTCGGATACGTGGAAGAAGTCTTCGTAGGAGAATTACATCGTCGCCTATGACTTCTCAAAGTCAAGATGGAAACTTACATTCAGATTCTGAATTGGTTTGCAATAATAACTGGTCTGTATCATTACCATTTACTCCACGTGATCTACAACTATCGCAACCTGCTTATTTGCCAGTTAAGAGTGATGATTTTGACAAAGTAGCATATTTCCGACAGTACATAGATGATAAATTAGTCAGCTTAATTGTTGAGAAAACAAACCAGACAGCAGTTTTGAAGACAGGAAAAAGCTTGGATCTGACAGTCAAAGAATGTCATATTTTTATTGGCATTAGCATGGTGATGGCATTCGCAACTCGTTGAAACTGGTGTTCGATACAGATGTTTCAGTGGATACTAAAGCTAAGGACAAACTTTGGAGAGTTCGCCCCCTCTTTGACAAAGTGAAAACAGGATGCCGTGCTCAGTTAAAACAACAATGTCTGAGTATAGATGAAATGATCATACCCTTTACTGGCAATTGCGGCATTCGTATCTACTGCCCAGGTAAACCGAATCCAGTTGGGATAAAAGCCTTCGTATTGGCTAATCCTAAC
Organism: Plagodis pulveraria; assembly: GCA_963890685.1. Classification (NCBI taxonomy): domain Eukaryota; kingdom Metazoa; phylum Arthropoda; class Insecta; order Lepidoptera; family Geometridae; genus Plagodis; species Plagodis pulveraria. The sequence continues at coordinate 20,228,825 of OY982951.1, read as the reverse complement.
GGCTTGATATGCGATTTCAACATTTATGAAGGCAGCACTACATATCCGGATTTAGAAGATGCTAATCTTGGATTAGGAGAAAAGGCGGTATTAACCTTGACTGAAACTCTTGTGCCAGGACATACTTTATACTGTGACAGGTTCTTTACAAGCCTGAGACTAGTCGAAGAACTTGAAAAAAAAGGCCTGGGTTGTACAGGCACTCTTATGAAAAATCGGATTCCAAAAGATATGAGAGAATTGCTCCTCAGTGACAAGTTGTTGAAGAAAAAAGGTAAAGGAACATCCCAGGTTGTTGTCAGAAGTGATAAGAAAATAGCAGTTACTAAGTGGTTTGACAATAAACCGGTGATATTGATGTCATCAGTTGAGGCTAAGGATGAAGAAGACACATGCCAAAGGTGGTGCAAAATCCAGAAAAGACGTATGGCTATCAAGCGGCCCAGATGTGTACGGCGATACAATCAAAATATGGGCGGCGTCGATTTGGCTGACCGTCTATTGGCCGTGTGTCCGAATCGATATCGAACTCACAAGTGGACGCAACGGTTTATCGCCCATATGCTTGACCTCTCTGTTTCAAATGCATGGTTACTTTACAAAGATGATCAAAAAGCAAAGGGAAGCAGAAAGATTGACCAACTCAGACAATTTAAATTGAGTCTTGGTGAATATTTGATAGAGTCCAATATGACAGAGGCAGAAACTGCTTCAGAATTTGACGAAGAAGAGGTTGAAGGTCCGGAAAACCACCAAGAGAAGCCCAGATGTTTGAGAGTTCCCATTCCTACAAAGACGGAAAGAACATCTCATGCTAAACATTTGCCGATATTGATTGAGATTCAAGGAAGATGCAGAGTTTGCCATGTAAACAAAACCTTCTTTCAATGCTCATCCTGCGCCGTGCGGCTGTGTCTTACAAAAAAGCGTAATTGCTAGGTTGCATTTCATGAAAATTAAGCATATATTAGTTTTTTTACCTACATTAGATTATGTTACGAAGATTTCTACTAAGTAATTATAGTTCCTATGAGTGATCTCGATTTGTGATTCGTTAAATTAAGTTTAACTCTTTCTGAATTTATATTTTCTAAATAAAGTTGATTTTGGTAAATACTTTTTTATTACTAACAGAAGCTCAATGACTTTTGTAAAGGACATTGTTTTAGATCTATTCATATAGCAAACGCCCAATGTCCATTTAAAAAGACACAAGATATTTAGTTAACATCTACCTACACCTTCTTTCCAATGCACAATGATACCTACGAAAATGATAAAAATATTCCAAACTAATCTTTGATGCAAATAAAATAGTTATGAAGTCTTGGGCGCTTACATCAATATAAGCAATGTCTTTTATAAAAGACATGCGGGCAGTTATTTACTACTATCAAAATTACTCTTGGGCTGCAGGAGGATATAATATAAATACTATATAAAAAACTTGTGAAACTCTTCAATCGCGCCAAATTCAACTGTCAAAACAGCAGTTGTCAAAAAACGATCACAACGATCCCACGGTAAGACATGGGTCAAAAATATCACTTTTCTCTGTCATTTGTAGCGTTTTCAAAGCTATCCGAACGGTGAGCGAAAACGATATTTTTGATCACGAAGTCCCAAAACGAACGGCCCGTGTGATCATTTTTAGCGTTTGTGAGTGTTATTTTTGGCACCGATAGGCTATCCGAACGCCCTAATAGTAACTAGTGGCTTCAGTTTGATATTCTACCGGGCTCTGTCTTTCCTTCTTAGTTTGTCAGAGAAGTTAATATGGATAAAACTCGCCATAGTTTTCAAAGTGAAGATATGAAATGTGATAATTTTTTGGACCATAATATCACGACATGGTTGCATGGCAGTATTATGATCTGAAAAGAGTCCGTTACAGAATGTGCTAATAAGGTACCTACTGGGTTTTTTCACCCAGTTGGTTAAGAACCAGCACATAAAATAACTGGATGATAAAAAAAGTCGGTTAACATGCAGTGCGTTTCACGTTTCGAACAAGTGTTTGTGTTCTACTTCATGAGTTACTCGAAGATCGAGCGGGCAACAACGCTGCGGGGCGGCTTTTCCGCATTGATACGTTCTGGCTTGTGTACTTTCCTATCTGTTTGAACAATATAATGTTGCAAAATAATTGCAAAATTATGTTGTGTAATTATTCTCACAATATAATCTTATTTCATATTGATGCTAAGCTGTTTGAAACATTACACAATATAATTTTATAAAATTCCACGCTTTTGTCGGTGTCAGACAGCCTAGGTGGCATACGTTTGAATTTCGCCACATCACAGAATAAAGAAAGGCCTTGTGTTTCAGCAACTTTTACTCTCACTCACGTGAGAAGTGGCATGTTGTTCATATGGCGAATTTTCCTTTCATTGCCGCTTACGACTCCCATGGAAAGATACGGGGCGATGGGAGTTCCAGCCCAATGTGGGGTGCAATTAATTTATCCTAAATATTATTCTGACGATTTTTATTAAATATGTCAATTGTTATGATCAATGGTATGAGTAAATTCATTCAGAACCATAAAACATTTTAATTCGTAGAATACCATCATGTAGGTGCATGTAGTATTTTTGATTGATTATTGAAAAATTATGTTAACTTTTACCTTGACCTTTCTTTCCTTTCTATGAGATTTGGTGAGATGTTGCGGAAACCCTTTCAACAAAGTCATTCAATATCCCACAGAAAAATCCACACACATTCTTTGATCATAGCACTTATCCATCTAATAACTTCATCAAATATTTGCCACTTCAACTGGCAATAAATTATTAGTAGCTTAAACCGATGGATAGGCTGAATCAATGACTGTGAAACGCAAACATAGTGTTTAATCGACAAATACGTTCTGGGTAGTATAACCGAAACTTACTCGAACATTACCACAACATACCCATAGTTTAATTATGACATTCTAAATGATTGGCAAATGCATAATACGCATGGAAATATTTCATAGATCCATGATAATATGTGCAAGGCTAAATTGAAAGAAAATAACAACTTAATGTCATAGGTATATCATAATCAAACGTAAAGCATTTCGTTTAAGGCATTGTGACGGCAGTGATTAATGAGGTGAATCTTGTAAATCATTGATTTTCCTGGACAAGAGTATCCGGAAACAGATGTCAGCTCTTCCATAATTAACTGAGGCGTTTTTTCTTGAGTTTCGTGCCGTGATAAAGATCCTTATTAAGAAATTTATCACGGCACGAAACTCAATTGTCTCCACAGTCACTGCTCTTCCCAATTTACTTGTTTGTCCAACGAAATTTCAAAGATTAATAAACCGATCGGACAAACTTTGTATATACAGGGTTATTGAAAAAATGCTAACAACCTCTTAGGATTAACAGAAGTCAATCCTTATATATAAGAGGTTGTTAGCATTTTTCCAGCAGCAAAAGCTAATACTAGCAAATATTTCGAGATTTATGTTTTTTTAGATTAAAAAAAAAGAGCTATTTTATACGTTTTTGACGGAATAGGAGAACCACTTGATGTTAATGATTTTTTATTAATTTGCACGACTTAAATTTAGAATACTCTATTGAAAGGGAGCATGTCGCGGTCCAGTGCTGCCTCTTGGGTTGGAGTAGGCATTGTCTTTTACAACGAGACTCAAAACCTAAAGCAATAAGTTTCCTAGTACTGTCTGACACTTTTAAGTTCTCTGTCTCGTAGTAAAAGACAATGCCTACTCCGAGCTAAGTGTGGCCGCCGCGGCAACACTGAACCGCACCACGCTCCCTTTGAATAGAGTTTTGAATATTTACATGGAGCATAGGATATCAAATATGAAATAATAAGGTACAAGCACAAAAGACTTTTAACATAAGATGATCCTCGTGCTTCTCCCGCAAAAACGCATACAATAAAACAAAAAATAAATTTAAAATACATATGTATATTTTTTATCAAAGATAAAAAGATAATCTCAAAATGTTTGTTAGGACCAGCAGAAGTCAACCCTAAGAGGTTGTTAGCATTTTTTGAATAACCCTGTATAGTCACTCTGGTGTCTAAGTCTGGAGAGAATATTGCGAGCAACTTTTTAGCGATAGCATAAGAACATCGTGAACTACACCCTCACGGGATGATAAGGAATCATCAGTCCTGGAAAGTGAAGTACGAGCCGCAATTTATCACCTTAAGAAGAATAAAGCTATAGGAGCTGACCCCATTCCAGTAGAGATCCTTTTTTTTGAAGCGCTCGTAGCGAAGTTTACTTAGCTGTTCTCAACCGATCAGCAAAGTTAAGCTATGTCGCGCGCGGTCATGTGTTGGATGGATGACCGCTAGTGAGATGAGTAAAATTTTTTTTTTCTCTTTGGCGAACTGTTGTATGTATGTGTGTGTGACGTCACCATAATATGGGTCTAAAGGAAGACCAGCGCTGGCTACCAACCAGCATTAAGCTGATTTGGGACCAATTTGTGAACACATTATGAATAGTTTTAATTTTATTTCATCCTAGTGTCACCATATTATTTGTGTCACCAAAACAAATAAACCTTTATCTTCTCAAAGAATAAGCTACAAGGAATAAAAAAAATAAAAATGGGTTAATACGGATTGATATCATGCACGTTATCTGCAACCCCGTCTGGGAGACAGTGAAGTGGCCTCGAGACTGGGCACACTCCGTTTTTATACCATTGCACAAAAAAGGCTCAACTAAGAAATGTGGCAACTACATACTCATAGCCTTAGTTACACACGCCAGCAAAGTACTCCTTCACTTCTTAATACCAGACTGCAAGCTTTTCTTAATTCCGAAATAGCTATAGAGCAAGCGGGATTTGCCAAGGGTCGAGGAACAAGAGAACAGATCCTTATTCTTCTAATAATTGAATAGTCTAGAGAGTTTAACATCCCACTCTACATCTGCGACTTTTGCAAGGCCTTCGATACCGTGAAATGGCACATTTTATGGGATATACTTATTAAAATAGGAGTACCTATTCACCTAGTTCATCTCATACGCCCGCTTTACGAGGACGGAACTGCGACTGTTCGGATAGACGACGTTGACTCGAAAAGCTATCATACACATGCTGGTGTCTGACAAGGGTGCATACTCTCTCCACTTCTGTTCAACATCTATACGGAATGTATTATGATAATCGTTCTGGAACAATGGGACAAAGGCACTTCAGTGGGAGTTCAAAGGATATCTAACTTGAGGTATGCCGACGACACTACTCTTCTCGCACAAACAAAAGAAGACATGGAACAAGCCTTGGAACTTTGGACTTGCAGTCAACAGAGACAAGACCAAAATGATGACAAAGCCATGAAAGTCCGCCTTAAGATAAGCTTAGTGTTCCCAATATTTCTTTATGGCGGAGAAACTTGGACGGTTCGCCTAAAAGACCGACGCAAAATCGATGCATTTTAGACGTGGTGTTGGCGGCGACTGTTGTGAATTCCCTGGACAGCGTTTACGTCTCGATCCTGGCAGAACTAAATATCAACCAGAGATTATCGTCGACTGTGCAAACACGAATCCTCAAATATTTTGGACACATTGTTTGAAACGAACACTCCATGGAACGAATTGTTGTCCAGGATTGAGTGGAAGGCAAGCGATGATCACCAATGCGTTGGACTAGTATATGATACTGTGAAATAGGACGTTCTATCTGGGGCAACATTACATCAATATATAGATGTAGATGTTACATATAAATATATATAAAAGGACGCTAAACGGAATTTATGGTGCAATTTACACATAATGTTTTTATTATCTTTGTTTGTACAATCATGTTTATGATAAACAGATTTATGTTAAGTTACAGTATGATATCCATTTCTAATTTTAAACACAATCTATTATTGAGGATTTGTCGAAACTATTTTTTCTTTATAAAATTACTAGTTCATCGACTAAAATAGATTATGATTTGGCATATTCTATTACAGTTTTGAAGGTTTTTTTAAGTTATAATTGTGTAGTTTAGTTAAAATTGAACCAATACCAAACTAGCCCCAAAAACATGTTTTTTTTTTCCCCCCTAAAACGTAGGATTTTTTCGTACATCCTAAGCCTATGGTTCAGGCCTCGGAGGAAATATCACAATATTTCCTCCGAGGTTCAGCCAGTCAATGCCAATTCATGAACGCACCGTCTAGTCTGGATATTATGTTGGTACTCAAAAAGAGGTTTATACCATCTGTATTTCTGTGCGATCTTGCCGTCAATCCAAGTGTGCGTTTATTATGCTACAGCCACACCTGCGTTAGCTCCAGTTCATAGACTCTAGTTAACGTATTGTATTCTTTCACATCTGGTATTGGTGCGCGTCACAGTGTAACAAAGTATGAGGGCCCAGTGGTGAGCCGTGGATATTTTCTAGAATAAAGTCCATATACAAAAAAAAACTGGTTAAGTGCGAGTCCAGTTCGCATACAGAGGGTTATGAAGCAACGTGCAATTTATTAAAAAAAAAATGTTTTTTTATACAGTTCAGGATCCTTAGCCGGATGGGGTGCATAGAAGGTTTAAATTATTTCTTGTTATATATCTAATACCACAAACAGTAATTATGCCTAGTTTGACCCCTGTTACCGTTTATATGTTAGAGTAGATATAAAAATCATTGAAAAATACTTTTCTTGTATTCCTGTGTCAAGGTGCTAACCTTATTATTTGCTGGGTAGCACTATGTTATTGTTACATATAATTTGTAAAAAAATCAATCAGTTACCCAGGTTTTCTGGTCTAAAGGATATAAGCCTTTATTGAAGTTGGACTGGTGGATCAGCCACAGCCTCTAATAGGTTCCGGGAGCTGTCTTTGAGAGCCAGTCCTAATTTTAGCTTAACCCTGATTACCACCCTCAACCATATCTTCAGTTACCAAAAGCGATCGGTAATAAAAAAAAAATTAAGGTAAGTTTTCAAAAGACAATTTAATTTATAAAGTTATCTATGGATATTTTCTTCTAAAGAGAAAAACAATCCCAATATGTACTTAATATTTAAAATTTAAAATATTAAATAGTGTAGATAAATAAATGTATATGTTCAAAAATCTCTTCCCTATTAATGCCAAGTTCAATGCATCTGAATCAATTTTCAAAACAGTTTTTTCAATCGCCTCAGATCTCTCCACTATAGCCTGCTCAAACGGAACTACTGTTTCTCCCAGAGCGATGAAATCTAAACCCCTTTGAGTTACTTTTTTATTTTAAGGAGTAAAAAGAATTCCCACGTTGCTAAATCAGGGCTGCAAGAAGAGTGGCCCTTTTATTTTTAAAATGCGTTTCCTGGATTGTATGGATAATACTACATTCTAATATGCAAAGTATCCATGATAAGTATCAAGACATAGAAGACATCATCAATGACTACAAGCGTGATTTGTTATTTCTATCACAAACGTAGGGAACATACCACCAAGTACAAGCAAAATTCAGAACTTTTAACTTGCGTCGTACGTTAAGAGAAAGTTTTTTGATCACATAAGAACTGCGAATATGTTCAAAATAATTTAGAATTTAAGATAATTTTAGGTTAGACCCAATATAAATAAGCTTGCATACGAAATTATTTTTTAATTAATAGCCATTTAATGAAGATGTAACAAATTAGTGATTCTAGTAACTTATAGAACAGATATAGATAGCTATCTATTTTTTTTAATTTCATACGAAGAGGTGCAGCACATATTGAAAATTGGATGCTGGCTTACATTTGATATCAGTTGCAACTCTAATACAATTACAATTTCATTTCATTTCCACTCATTTTTTAGCCAGGCGGGCATTCGCAAAATGCCCTATTACCAAACCCGCGGCGGGATTCGAACCATGGACTTGCTGCGCGGCAGTACATAGCCAATGCTACAGAGCCATCACTGCTTCTTAATTTTGGTAATCTTTAACCTGATCGAGATTGAAACTGAATTAGGATTTGTGATTGACTAAACATGAAGGTCACATATCAAACAGCACTGCGATGGGTTGCATCGCCTAAGCTACCTTAAAAAAACATTTAAACATTACATGATACATCTTTCAATTCACAACAGTAGTTATTCGTCCTTATTATAATTATTATTTATGATAGTTTACGATGGTTAGTCACTTAAATAAAAATAAAATTGTACTAAAATGGATATAAATCTTACGATGTTAGTCAAAAGAAAAGTTAGCTTTCAAAGGCTAACTACGTTTTAACAATGTAATTTTCACTTTAAAGCCTGTTAAGGTTATAAAATTACAACAAAAGGTTTTTGTATTATCCTTTCGTTTCAATTTCGTAAGCTTATTTAGCTTAGCAGGAGTTAATGCAAAAATTACAAAGTAAAATTATATATTTCATTTTTTAAGAACACACATGTCCTCCGATTTGTTAAGTGCGACCCGGAGCCCCAACAGCCCTATCCTGCCGACAACAAGGGCCACCGTTTCCGTGGCAAGACGGGCAGCCTCCTCGAAGGTCTCGCCCCGGGCAGTCACCAACGTGACATCTGCATAGCAGATCACTTGGACGCCCGGATTGAGATTTCAATCCAGTTGGTGGGCTAACTCAACCTTGGGCGTTATTTTTCTAAAGGTCGGTAACTTATGTTTTCGCTAACGTCATTAGATAATGAACTAGCGGCCCACCCCGGTTTTGCACGCGTATTTAACAAAATATATACATTGAAACACAAAAATGTCGTTATTGTGACATTAATGTAATATATATAGTATATAGTATTGCATTTTTTTTGTAGATATTGATGTTCTCTATAAAATTGGAGATACATCATTGTGCTCTGTTGTGAACAATTTCCACAGGCATGAATACAAATATGTCCCCTATAAAATACATAAATAATAAATACTTCTATTTTCCTTTCAAATAGGTTTATAATTCATAGCAAATATTATAAAAGCAAGACTAATATTGTTGTAATGTAAGCCCGCATGGAAGGACTGGTGCCTGAAGTAGACATAAATAGTCTGTAACACAGGTCACCAGGCCCTACTCAACGGATCTGACATCATCATTAAATATTAAAATTATTAACTCATGATATAACTAGTAGGTAACTGTTTTATACGAAGTTAATATAACTATTTTGCAACATATTTTGAAGGTAGTTAAAACAATGCTATTCGAGTCATTTCAGAGTTTAAACTGTAGTGTACATGTGTTGTGTTTTTGTACGTGTGTTGTGTTGGTGGTCGTGTGCGTGAATAAATAGTTTGTAAATCAAAGGTTGTGTTGTGTCAACTGCAAGGTGCACTTATGAATGTGTGCACTGCGGAGTGCATAGGGTATGTTCCATTAGTCACTAAGAACGTAAATTTCGATAATTTTGATCACATTCTGCGTCTGTGGTTGTGATCACGTGATCGTTTGTAACTGTCATCCCCGTTCCATTTTTGGATAAGAACGCTAAGAATGCCACTATAATTTGCCACTTCTGTCACTTTTGACATTAGATGTAGCGTTTAAGGCGAAAATAACGCCAAGACCCATGTGGAAAACTTTTTGGGAGTGTGATCGTTTTTAGCGTTTTTAGCGAATCTCACTCAAATGGTACGTACCCTTAGTTTGTAGTTTGAGGTATTGTAAGCGTGTGCGCCAAGCGTATTGGGGCGTATTCCACTTGACGTCAATTTCATTATTTTCTATAATTTTGATCACATTTTGTGTCCTTGGTTCATATTAAATGTAGAACCGTAGACGCAAAATGTGGTCAATATTATTGAACATAACGAAATTGGCGTCAAGTGAAATACGGCCTTGATAACAGTGTATTCCATTTGACGCCAATTTCGTTATTTTTGATTATTTTGACCACATTTGTGTCTATGGTTGTGATCACTGTGATCGTTTGTAACTGTTCTCCCCTGTTCCATTTAGGATAAGATCACTAAAAATGCCACAAAAATTTACCACTTTTGACATTAGATGTGGGTAATTCTTACTTGCTCAGTGGGTAATTCAAACTGTGCCAGTAGCTTCATAGCGTTTATGGCGAAAATAATGCCAAGACCCAAGTGGGACAACTTTTTGCGAGTGTGATCGTTTTTATCGTTTTCGGCGAATTTAACTCCATATGGTTCGCACCCTGTAACATTGGTGATATTTGTTTTAACGTGTGCGTGAACACATCGATTTGGTTTTTGTTCTTGCAAGAGTATTGAGTGTGTAGACTGTAGGATACGTAAATGACGCTCATGCGAATGAATAAAATAAATATTAACATATTAACATAACAGCTATTTTCTGAATATTAAATTAATGTTTTCTTAAATTATGTGTAATTACTTTTAAAGAAAATAATGTACTGAAATGGATATAAACCTAATGCTAACATAAGCAACCCATAGCTACAATATACTTCTTATTTTATCTAATTGACAAAGCATTAATGAAGATCTTCGACAAAATAAATTAATTGCTGAACACCACAACTTTTTGCCTAAATGATTGTAGTGAAACCACAGATTTTGCTAAAAATACTAAACTTAGTTCAGACATGTCACTAAAAAAGTATCTATAATAAAATAAGATGGCATTAGAATAAGGATTGTTCGTTTTACAGTTCTAAACCATATGTTAAAAAAATTTTGTTTGTTGCCATCAGCGACCATTGTATTGTGTAACCATCATATACTAGTAAGTGAAATCCATAATACAATGCGATTAAAATAAGAATAGGACGGGCCCTCGGCTAACTTCACTCATATTCACTCTAATAAGTACGATCAGCAGAACAAACTTAAAAATAGAGCAGTGCCATATATTCATACGTAATTTTAAATGGGTGACCCGAAATTGTTAATTTAATAAATTCAAATTTTTAAGGTTTACATCACAGACGCCATCTTGGTTTGATGACAACTCGGGCATCAGGGTCTTATTTTTCCGACAATGTACTGCTACGCGACACGTTTCCCAGTACTTATTGATTTGTTTAATTTGTTTTTGGTGATTGTTATATTTGTTTTTGTTTCCCGTTACGATGATAACGATGAGTCTAACTCAGTCGGCCATCAGGACATGCAGCATCGAAGAGCTAAGCGGTTCAAATTAAGATACCTAATTACTAAATATTGCCAACATATAAAATCAGTTCAAATTATTTCTGTGTTTGCTGTACCTACAGTCACCTACAACTTCTGTTGCGTAAATAGAATTTTTCGCTGATGAGAGGAAAATGTATTGAATCACTTACCCAGTGCCGCGTGGCGATAGCTCCTGTTACCGGGCCCGGGTTTGATTCCAGAAAGGTTTTGCAGGTTCTGGCGACTCGTGTATGTTCCTTATGCTAATTTCACAAGCACTTAAAATATTTGGAGAAGATAGTATTATATTCCTCCGCGGTTTGTGTCACACGCGTAAAGTCAGCGAACGAGATGTTGCTGGGAAGACGGACGTCGTAAGAGTGTTTTGTTTCTAATGTGATAGGTGGCAGCACTTGTGGCTGCTGGGAGCGTATACCGCCTGAAGATAGTGCGGATGCTTCAAGTTTATGACCCAATACATTTCCATTTTAAATTATTAAAGATAATGAGTATTGTATTGTTTGCGCTAACAGGATTAAGAGAAGCTAGATGCTACTTATCCATAAGGCTTGACAAATGCTAATGGTAATACGGAACATGCCGCCGACCTTAAAATATGTACGTATTTTAACTAAATAGGTACTACTACTAACTACATCTAAAACTACAACTAGAATATCTATTGTAAATAGGATAATATCTACCTATTCGAGGGGTAGAGGACAGACCTTCACGACAGGTCTCTTTGTAAGGGAATTACCCATGCGCACTGTGACTACACGAGTAACACCGTCGGTTCCGGGATGTAACTTGTGCACACGTGCCAGACGCCACTGCAAGGGCGGCAGCGAGTTGTCTACCAGCACCACTACTGTACCCTCGGTGAGGGGTGTGTGAGATGACTCGCGGAACCATTTACTTCGTTGGGAAAGCTGATGTAGGTATTCTACGCTCCAGCGTTTCCAAAAATGTTGCACTGCTTGTTGTATAACTTGCCAGCGAGCAAGGTGTGATATATTTTCTAATTCATAATTCACTTCTGGAAGTGAAGTTAATGGTTCCCCGATGAGAAAATGTCCGGGTGTTAGTGGTAAAGGATCAATAGGATCGTTACTTTGAAGAGTTATAGGTCTAGAGTTTAAAACGGCCTCTATTTGACATAGAAGTGTATTAAACTCGTCATAATTTAAAGTTAGATTGCCTGCGACGCGATGTAAATGGGTCTTCATGCTTTTGACCCCGGCTTCGAAAATTGAACCAAAATGGCTTGCGTATGGTGGATTGAAATGCCACGTAATAGAAAGTTGATTGAGTTTATGGGTAAGTTCCGTTTGATTGGTTGCGTTATTAAGAAATGTGTAGAGTTCCTTGAGATATCTGTTGCATCCAACAAAGTTGCGACCACAGTCAGAATATATATCTGTGCATAACCCACGCCGGGAAATAAGGCGTCGTAAAGCATTGAGAAACGATTCAGTGGATAAGTCAGGTACGACTTCCAAATGCAGTGCTTTTGTGTTGACGTACAAACAAAGACACTGACGTATGCTTTTATAACTTTAGCATTACGTTGCGGACCAGATTTAAGGTAAAAATGGCCGGCAAAATCAACGGCTACGTGCAAAAACGGGCGAAGAGCACGTACTCTTGCAGAGGGAAGAGGCGCCATAATAGGCTGCGGCGCAATAGGCCGAGTGCGAAAGCATCGCACGCAAAGTCGGGTTTGTGAGCGAATAGCGCGGCGCGCTGACAATATCCAGTATTTCTGAGATATTAAAAACTGTAAGGTTTGCGGACCTACATGTAGATGAGTCAAGTGGTAATAATTTATTAAAAGTTTTGTTATTGCATGTCGCTGAGGTAAAATGATCTGATGCTTAGCATCGTAAGGAAGGTGGCAATGTTGGATTCGGCCGCCGACCCTAAGAAGACCGGCTTGATCTAGAAAAGGTCTGAGTTTTTGAATACGGTTAGAGCAGTTATCGCCATTAGAAATGCGCGATATATCGTCCGCAAATTCTTGTTGTTGAACAAGATAAATTATTTTATGGAGAGCTGTTTTTGTTTCGTGGACTGTAATTGGTAAAGATAATGATATCGTAATCTTATGACATTTTTGAGCTAGGCGCATAAGTAGAGAGAATACCCGTAGAAGCTTGGTTAGCGACGAAAAGCGCTCAATGAATTTTGTCAAAAATTCAGGTTCGGAATCTGACGTAGAAACAAACGCAAGTAAGTTTTTACGACGTTCTTCATTGGTGTTAAGGTCAACTTTTGAAACTGGCCACTTTGTTTGGTGATCAGAAAGCCAAGAAGGGCCATGGAACCAGTGCTGTTGATTTAACTGTGAAGGTAAGACACCGCGGGACGATATATCCGCTGGGTTATCTTCGGATCTCACGTGACCCCAGTGTGCAGCAGGAACACGTGATGTTGTCTCAGTTATGCGATTAGAAACGTAGGTACGCCACTCATGCGGTGGTGACCGTAACCAAGCCAAAGTGACTGCTGAATCACTCCAGGCGTAAACGTCTTTAATAGATATAATGTCACTATAAGTGTTTAGAATCTTTTCTATCAATTTAGATAGGAGAAGGGCACCTGCTAGCTCTAGTCGTGGAAGACTGACCCGTCGTAACGGGGCAAGTTTCGTTTTTGCCAGTAGTAAGTATACTTGTATAGTACCACATGCATCAATGATACGAAAATAGACGCATCCTGAAATTGCCTTCTCTGATGCATCTGAAAAACCATGTATTTGGACTTCAGTACTGGCCGGAAGTACATATCGCGGTATTGAAATCGTCTGTAGTAAGTGAAGTTCAGATATGAACTTGAGCCAAAGCTCGCTTATTCCTTGGGGTGGGGCTTCGTCCCAGCCTGTTCCAGCAACCCATAGAAGTTGAATCAAATGTTTTGCTAGTAATATGATCGGACTTAGAAATCCTAAAGGATCATATATCTTAGAAATTTCCGAAAGCATTATGCGTTTCGTACATGTTTGAGTTGTAGATTGAACTTTGTAGGAAAAGCAATCTGAATGGGGACTCCATTTGAGACCTAGTACTTTCACTGAAGAATCAGAGTCAAATGCTGATAAAATATGCGAGTCGTCTTTGTTACATTCATCGTTATGAACAGCAGATAAAAATTCAGAACTATTGCTTGTCCATTTTCGTAACTCGAAAGAGCCTGCTTTGCATATAGCAGTGAGTTCGCGTTGAAGAGAAAGAGCATCTTCGAGAGTCTGCGCCCCAGAAACACAATCATCAACAAAAACTGAGTTTAGAAGCACTCGAGAAGCAAGTGGATATGAAGCTGCCTCATCCAAGGCTAATTGGCGTAGAACGCGCAATGCAAGGAAAGGTGAACTGGCAACACCGAATGCCACCGTGCATAGGCGGTATTCTTGGACAGGATCAGTGGGAAGTTTTCGCCAAAGAATCCGTTGAAAATCGCGGTCTTGTTCGCGTAGGTTAATGAAGCGATACATCATTTTGATATCTGCAGTAAAAACAATTTTGTTTAATCGGAATTTCAAAAGAACTTCTGTTATATCTTGGTGAAGTTTTTCACCAATTAGTAAATTGTCATTGAGGGAGCGTCCGGACGTAGTCTTGCATGACGCATCGAAAACTATCCTCACTTTAGTGGTAGCCGCGTTTTTTCTTACTACGCAATGGTGCGGTATTTGTTCGAAAGTACTTGGAATGGAGGGGACATACGACGTAATCTTTGGTAAGATCAGTGCTTCAACTAAAAGTTTCGGTTCCGTCTTGTCATGAGGCGTAACTTCAACGATGACAAACCCACGCGGCTGCTCGCTTCTATCCCCTATTCCCGACACTGTTGTGCTAACATGCGTGTGAAATCGCGGCAGGCCTAAGCGCTGAACACATGATTCCGTGATAAGAGTAGCCTGCGAACCCTGGTCCACAAGGGCACGCACGGGTCGTGGGGTGTAGGTACTGTAGGTACTTGAATCTGACGGACGGACGTTAACGAGCGCGGTAGTGAGTAAAACCGTACAATTGTTGTGATGCCCCGAAGATACATGCAAGGGCGCGAGCGCATTCGATGTTTCCGCTACCAAGCTGGCATGCTCAGGGGAAGATTCCGCTTCTAAACCAAATGTTGATCTAGGGGAAAATGAATCCGCTGCTAGGCCCGAGGCAGGCGTAGATGTTTTTGCAACCAAGTCCCTATGTTTAGGGGAGTAGATATCCGCTACCAAACTGGGAGATTGGGGGATAAATGAGTGTTGATTCGAAAACGTCACATTAGATACGTTCTTATCTGAATCTGTGTCATTATGTATAGAAGTGTGGTGCCGCTGTGAGCAAATACGACAGTTGTGCTTTGATTTGCACTCGTTTAAACTATGACCAGCACATAAACAATTAATGCATATTTTGTTTAACGAAATAAATTGTTTTCTCTCAGTTAAAGTCAGTTTATTAAAATGTTCGCATCGATATAAAGTATGTGAAGAATTCTTGCAAAAGGTACATTTTACTTTCGGCGAGTTTTCATTAGTATAAGTAGCAGCATGAATGTTCATGGCGCTGGTGTGGCCGAGCGCTGCTGATCTGAGTAGGAGCGGGCGATGACGGAGCGCGCGGCGGCGGCGGCGGCGGAACCCGCGCCCGCAGTGGCCGAGCCCGTGGAGCGCGCGGGATGCGCGAGCGACGGCGCGTATCGAACGGCACTCATCGCACGGCTCTGTACTGAGGATGACATAACTTCCGAGGCCGATAACTCCTTATCGAGGAACTCTAGTAATATATCCACAGAAGGTATTTCACTTGATGACGTCAGAGAAATTTCAAAACGTTTGCGAATTTCAGGGGTAATTTTGCGTAACAAAATATTTAAAAGTATAAAACTCCAATGTTGAACCGGTAGATCTAAAGATTTTAATGCGGTTAAATTCTCATGATAAACGTTAAGAATATGACGTAAGCTTTGTTCTGTGTTTCTTTCATTCATGGGTTGAACGTCTATTATTTTATCTAAGTGTTTAGTAGCAATAATGCGCTTGTTTTCATAACGATTCAGTAATACTTGCAAGGCATTTTCGTAATTAACTTCAGTTATAGGTATTGATTTGATTAAATTAAGTGGTTCACCGCGTAACGACAACAACAAATATCGAAAACGTTCAACGTTTGATAAACTTGAATTATCATGTACTAACGATTTATATAAATCATAAAACGCATTCCATTCTGTAAGACAGCCGTTGAATGTAGGCAAAGATAACACAGGCAGGCGATGGTGAACCGGTTGCTGTGGCGATGTGTGCGCGCAAACAGCTGATGCATTTGCAATGCTTTGTTTACGTTTGATTTCTTTCGTTTCATCCAGAACGACTTGAATTTTGTAGTATAAATTATCAAATTGTTCGCGAATGGCTAAATGTTCCTCTTTTTTGAATTCACCGTTTTTTGCTGCATATTTTTCGATTTTAAGTTGAACTGCTATGAATTGCTTTTTAATTAAATTTAATTCTTTTACACGGACACGAAATTCGGCTTCATCTTCGGAACAATCAATCATACGCCGAAGACTTGAAATACATAAATCTCTTTCGAAAGTAAGTTGTTCGTATTCCATGATTCTGCTAAGAAAGTAGGTAAACCAGTAATAGAAGTACGAATATTACGAAGAACTTGCGGTGATTGATACGTTAAAGTATATGTTATATTGAAATAGATACGAGTATAGGTATTTATTAATATGTAGTATGTAGTTTGATTGTAAGACTTTTGATGTTAATATTTAAGAATAAGGCTATTAATAGATTAAAACATTCTCACGCGTAACGTAAAGAACGTCTTAGGGATAGTGACCAGTGCGTAACGCTAGTGCGACTATCGCAATACTATAATAGTAATTGACAAGTATTGGCAAATTATTAGATGTTTAATAATTAGAGTATGTGATGTACTATGTACGTAATACTATAGTACGTATGGTGTGTATTGTCGTAAACAGATACAGCTAAATAACTAAAGTGCATATAGGTATATATATACATATAAATCTTAAATACTTTAGAGGCTTATCGCTTTTGCTATCGCGCGCTTGCAGTGGCGCTCCAGCATTCGTGCACCGCTTCGAGTAAACTGCGTTTGTGTGTGAACACTATCTACCCTCGGAGAGAAAAAAATGTTAAAGTGGCAAAATTTCGAATATTTTGGCTATTTAACTATAACTAAACTATTGAAATACGTAATATGACAACAGATAATTACAATACTCAGTGGATTGTTCTAGTACAATCGCTGCCTGAGATTATATTTCGTAATTAGAACCGACGCGTGGGGTTCGTAAATTATTGGAATTTTGTTAGTTCTCAGAGACAATTAGCACAAACAATACACAAGACCATTTGCTATTCGGTTCGAAGGTCCAAAATTATGTTGCGTAAATAGAATTTTTCGCTGATGAGAGGAAAATGTATTGAATCACTTACCCAGTGCCGCGTGGCGATAGCTCCTGTTACCGGGCCCGGGTTTGATTCCAGAAAGGTTTTGCAGGTTCTGGCGACTCGTGTATGTTCCTTATGCTAATTTCACAAGCACTTAAAATATTTGGAGAAGATAGTATTATATTCCTCCGCGGTTTGTGTCACACGCGTAAAGTCAGCGAACGAGATGTTGCTGGGAAGACGGACGTCGTAAGAGTGTTTTGTTTCTAATGTGATAGGTGGCAGCACTTGTGGCTGCTGGGAGCGTATACCGCCTGAAGATAGTGCGGATGCTTCAAGTTTATGACCCAATACATTTCCATTTTAAATTATTAAAGATAATGAGTATTGTATTGTTTGCGCTAACAGGATTAAGAGAAGCTAGATGCTACTTATCCATAAGGCTTGACAAATGCTAATGGTAATACGGAACAACTTCGTTTACCTATCTATGACTGCTTGTTTTTTTACACTACTGCCTACATAAACGTGTGTTAAGTTTTCAGGGTTCATGTATGTTTAAGAGTTTCTTTATTTCACCATAACTTCTAAACGGCTTAACTGATTTTAATGTACGAGATATCGTTAGATTTATCTTGATAGCTCAAGTGACACTATGTACATAAAAAAATAAAAAACAAGCTGGTGGATTTTAGACGCCATATAGTGAGAAAAACATTTTTTTTCTTCCAAAGCCTTCGTGATGTCTATCAAAATGAAGGGCTTTAAAAAACGATTCCATAAATATATTAACTTCCAGATTTCATTTCAATAAAACGCTTAACGAAAATAAAATGTTCTTTCATTTCTTTTTTTGCACACTGTACAAAGTTCTAGTTTTGACGTCACAACATGGCGCTAGGCCGATCCTATTCTTATTTTAATCGCATTGTATGTGGTTTTTAGGGCTATGTAACGAAAGTTTATAGTTTTTGCTTGCTCATGATCTATGACATTCGATTGACCACTTTTCTTTCAAGTTTCGTAAAGTGTATGAAATTTCAAATGTGAGGAGCGACATCGTATAGCGATATCGGCTTTTGAACGGCGCGTTCGATATCGAACATTCGTAGATGTAGTCAAAGCATAAAGCTATTATATAATTTGTCTGTGTGAGTGTTCCTGTATCCATACACAGTGTTGCTAAATACCTAAAATGCATATGGTTATGTGTGTGTTTAAAATGGCGTATTGATAAAATTGAAATTCTTCTTGACTGTGAAGTGTGAAACGAATAATGCAGTAAAACGATTTGAACTAATTAAAAGTCTGTACAATTTCTGTGTTTCGTGTAAAAAAGAAAATACAATATGCGTTCTGTTGTTGAAATTGGAGCCAGTGTCCCAGCTTTTTTGGGAAAATTATGGAAATTGGTGAATGATTCGGAGACAAATCATTTGATATCATGGAGTCCAGTAAGTGTTTAAATATTGCGATTCTAAATGTCTACAATATAAGCATGTTTTACTTGCTAATTTAAAACAACCGATTTTAAGTTTACCTTCTGCTCCCATTAGAAAGTAATTTCGAAAACAACCTATAAATGTCGCAAATTGTCAGAGTCGAACATAGCTAAATAAATAGATAAAGTCACGTTTTGTTCCATGCTCTCAGATCCAATGTGAAGTTCAAGAGAGAGAGAGTTGTATACATACATTTTGGTGAAGTTAGCTATCACCCTATAGAATGATAAATTGAAAATATCCAAAAAAAACTTTATGCATCATGAATTTCAATGAAAGTTTTGTGAACAGCTGTTCTCGTGTCATTAAATATGCATGGAAAATAATGTGAGATAGCATTAACAAAATCGTGTATATGCTAGCTTGCTTGTTATATATGGGCATACATAGTAGGATTATTAAGAATAGTTTACTTTGGTTGATCTGTATGAATTTTAAATGCAATCAATAACTGATACAATACATAAGTTACTAGTACTGATTAGGCACATTAAGAAATCACTGGGTGAATTTAAAGTTTACTTGAGTGCTGCCTGGAAAATACTTCAGTGAATTTGATATTCACTTGAGGCCATTCAAAAGACAAGTATTTAAAAGTTAACTTAACTGATTATTGTATTACCCGATGCATAATAAGGTGAGGATTTTCACCTGTCAGGTGATAGTAGTCAGTTGTCATTTTAAGACTCCATTTAGTGCATATTTTTTTAATTCCTTGTAAATATATAAATATATTAATCATAAAATATTTGTTTCATTTAAAAATGTTTAACCTTTTTTGCATATATATCACCTAACATGTACAAACTGTGTGCCGAGCTTTTCTATTATCTGTACAAACTGGAATCCCAGTCGGCTGTCGATGATCACATTTACAGAATTACCCTGAGACTTGTGTAAATCCGATTCTCTTAATTCAACCAGTTTTCAAAATTAGGCAACAGCGCTACAACATAATAATAATCTCGTAAATTCTTTTACATCAATCAATCAAGGAAACTTGGTGTATGGGACAACAAATCAATAATGGTTTTAAAAGGAATTACAAGGATAAGGAATAAAAAGAGTCCATTAAGTTAAAAAGTTGAAGTTGAAAAAGTTTTGGAACAAACATTTTTTTTGTATTGAACCCCTTATTTACAAATAAAGTTGTTAGTCTGAAAAAAATGTTTATTGTGTTGAATTTTATATTATTTTTTTTCTAATATGTATAATGTACCCATTCCCTTCTGCATGTGATCTGTCAAACATACTGCCAATCTGAACATTATTTACATTAAATCTTGTCTCAGCAATGTTTCAGTAAAACATACAAAGTCAAAAGGGCATTTTTCTAAAAATAAAACAATTTCTGGTAATTTGCAAGACAAGTGATTGATATTTTGATGATACAACCATAAGCACTTTCTGAGCACTTCCCCATTGTCCATTTACAAGTTTAAACAGTAAAGCAAAATGTTGTTATTAGTCCAGGTACTAAAATCTGTTACGTCATGGCATGACTTGGCCTTTTCTAGGTGGTGTTTCATCATCCAGACCAGATATATTTCTAAAATCTAAAATGCATAGTACTTATAGTACTTATTGTGCCGTGGGAAACAAACATACCTAAAGACCACACAATTAAAACTAACAAATATTATAACTTGACCAATGAATTAACCAAAAGCGGTTATGTGGTTAATTTATATGCTGTAGCTGTCGGAGCAAGGGGTATACCAGCAAAATCCCTATATAACCTACTAAAAGAAGTGACCTGTCAAGAACAACCTCAACATTCATCCTAGAATGTGTATCCAAGGCGGCATTAGTAGGATCTTACCAAATTTGGTTGAGCAGGGGAGGAGGCTCGAGCAGTGAAAGGGAGCATTGATGCATCATAAAGGGGCCCCTTAACCTTACTCACTGGGTTGCAAGTCCCAGGAACCTTGACTTAGGCCTCTTCCTCTGCAACGCTATGGACCTGTCACCCGCACGGTGAATCCATGGAATGCTAAGTGAATTCGTCATCTACAACAATAAAGCCCTTTTAACAAAGGATGTAAACGTCATTAGGACACTGAAGTCATGGTTGGGGCTTGCAATATCTGCAGACCTTTCTACTTTATTTAGGGATCAAAATGATTTTGGGATGAAATTAAAGAAACCAGCTGGGCTTTATAAACACTTCAGAGTTACCAAAACGCACATCTTACTAAAATCTCAAGACTATATACTTAGTTGCATCACTCCCAAAAGACAAAAGTGCCACCGATCTTGATTCAAGGCTTCATTTCTATAAACAATTTATGATAGGTGCACAGTCCAGAAAATGGGTTTTGGATCGCAAAAGAAAATCGAGGATAAAGATGTTGTAAAATCTTTTCTACAACAAGATGAAAATGACAGCTATAAAGTGCATGCAATGAGCTTGGAAATGCAAAGCAAGTGGCTAACCATAGGTGAATTTTGTATCCCTCTGGCACTAAAGTGGCACACCTTGATAAACGATTGGTCACCTGCCTTATTAAAATTCTATCTTAACACCTTTCAGATGACCCTTACAGACTAAAGTAATTTAGTAAGATGGGGGAAAGCCACCGAAAAGTCTTGCGGTATTTGTCAGGAGGCCATAGGTACAGCAAGGCACTCATTGGTAGGATGCAAGGTGCTCCTTGATAGGGCTCATTATTCCCGTCGTCACAATAGAGTCCTCGAAATCATATGAGAAGCGGCGAGTCTCTTGGTAGCTAGAGCAAAAAATAGTTTGACCACTAACAAACAACACATTGCTTTTGTAAAAGAAGGGTCATCTACAAAATCTAAATCTAAATGCAAGCCTTAGTCCATCTTAGGCACAGCTCCCGATTGGACTCTTTGGAAATCAGCAACAGGAATACATGTACACACATACAGTGCAAGAAGGCATGTGAGCGATTCTTGTATACGAGTTTCACACCATGACACCTCACCTAGGATCTATCATGTACAGACATTGATTATTGGTCTTATTTTATTGCTAATTATGTTTGCAATGAATGTTTTTCTCTTTAAACACTTCCTAAATGTAGAGTGTGCATGTTGATTTAGTAATAGTAGTTGATAGAGTATAACATTGTATATTAAAAATTGTTTTATTTATTACATACAATGAATGACACAAGCTCTAAAAATGTAGGCAGCCACCGTTGATATATCGTCAGCCACAGAACAACTAGGATGTATTGTACTATCCTGAAAACTGATGTTTTCAGATGAAACCCTTAGAAGTTTCACACATATTTAGATACTAGCTGTACCTGCGGCTTCGTTCGCGATTGCCGTACCTGCAAACTAATTATTCACATTTGAGCTCTGTTTATCTCATATTAAGCAACGCTGTGGTCTGCGGTGAAGCACTCCTAGTAAAGCATAGCTCAGAAAAGAGTTTTTTACTTTGGGTTTGAAAACTCCCGGGTTTTATTTTCCAGAAGACAGTAATTAAGTAACTCAGAGAGTTCCTTCGCTGTTTACACAATAAATTTTGAAGTAAAGTACTTTGTGCGTTTCATTGGAATTTTGATTATAAAACGGCATATTTTTGCGGAGGTTCTCCTTGTTTGGCGGTAGAACGAAAATATTATATTGTACACTTCCAATGCGCAGTCTCCAAAGTGTATCCAGCAAAAGAGAAAAAACTGATTGTGGCGAATGTTCCAGATTTGATAGTTTTATTTTAGCAAGGTGGCAAATCTAAATAAGGATGCCGAGCTGCCCGTGGGGTGCCGAGCTGCTCATGGGGTCCTGGGCTGCCCGTGGGGTGCCAGGCTGCCCGTGGGGTGCCGGGATGTCCATGGGGTGCTGGAATGCCCGTGGGGTGCCGGGCTGTCCTTGGGGTGCCGGGTGGCCCGTGGGGTTCAGAGCTCACTCGTCACTGTTCTAACAAAAAAAGAATAATTGAAATCGGACTACGCGTTCATAAATTACAACTAAGTAACATTTTGACTTTCCTCACCTTTACCGAGGGAACTGTGCTGATTTTCGGGATAAAAAGTATACAATAACCTTCTTCGTAGTATGAACTCAAATCGTGTTAAGTTTCATTGAATTCCTTTCAGTAGTTTGGAGTGATGCGCGGCCGGGATACAGACAAAAGATAATAAATAAAAAAATACAGTTTTGGCATCAGTGTCAGCTACAGAGTGCTCTCAATTTTTTTTTTCAAAATATCTGCTATGTACAGAATTGGATCTGTTACAGTTTTTTTATATAGATTAAAAATGAACTCGCAAAACACACATGATATAATATAGGTATATATTCGAATATGTCAACCCAGGTTATAAGGATATTGTATGCTCGTCGCCGAAAGAGATGCAGCTGCGACTCTGAGGTTCAGGTCGACATATTTCAATAATTCTGGATCCATAGCATTGCAGAGGAAGAGGGTTTGGGACTTGCAACCCAGGAGTAGGGTTAAGGGGCCCCTTTATGATGCTTCAATGCTCAAGGGGAGCATTGATGCATCATAAAGGGGCGGTCACCACTCGAGCCTCCTGCCCTGCCTAACCAAATTTGGTTGGATCCTACTATTGCCGCCTTAGATACACGTTCTAGGATGGAAGTTACCGTTCTTCTTGACAGGCCAAGGTCTTTAAGTAGGTTATACAGGGATTTCGCTGGTATTCCGCTTGCTTAAACTTCTACAGCATATAGATTAACCACATAACCGTTTTTGGTTAATTTATTTGTTAGGTCATAATACTTGTTTGTTTTTATTGTGTGGTCTTTAGGTATGTTTGTTTCCCACTGCACAGTTCTATAAGTTCTATAAGTTCTATAAGTACTATGCGTTTTAGATATTTTGAGTACAGAAATATGTACGGTGTGGAAGACAAAAAACCAACATCCTCAGGAATTTTGAAGTGTTTTTCATGTGTCCAACAAAAGAGTCCAATCGAGAGCTGCGCCTAAGATGGAGTAATGCTTGGATTTAGATTTTGTAGATGACCCTTCTTTTTACAAAATCGACATGTCGTTTTTTAGTGGTCAAACCTTGTTTTGCTCTAGCTACCGAGAGACTCGCCGCTTCTCGTATGATTTCGAGGGCTCTATCATGACGACGTGAATAATGACCCTTATTAAGGAGCACCTTGCATCCTACCAACAAGTGCCTTGCTGTACCGCTCGCCTCCCGACAAATACCACAAGACTTTTCGGTGGACTCTTACTAAGTTACTTTGGTCTGGGAGGGTCATCTGAAAGGCGTTTAGATATAATTTTAATAAGGCAGGAGACCAGTTGTATATCGAAGTGCGGAATTTTAACGCCAGAAGCCATATATATTTGATACAGATCATCGTACCAGAACCAGAAAGAAAACAGGAAACTTATTTGTAGAACCGTAAAACCGGTTTCTTTTGGCCCAAATTTACAATTATGTTTGTCTTCCGTCTTCTTTCTTGCCATCTCTTTCCCAGGTTTCTTAATTGTTTTAGTATTTATTTTAAGTTATTTTTCGGGATCCAAACAATAGATTTATCTTTAAACTGTGACTCAATGGGAGATTATACTTTTATGAGAGAGTACTGTAGGCATGAAATAACGTAAAAAAACAACAGTTCATGTTAAAACTCCATAAAAACTCAACAAATAGCACTTTAGCTAGTTTCTCATTTTTGGGTTATAGTGTACTGTTTTTTTGTTTATAATATTTTTGCCCTCACGGATTTACCAAAAACTAGAGTTCCGATAAGTATGCAGCAGTTCTTCGATGGTGACAACTTACCCTGCTACTTTTATAGAACTGTCACAACACCCTCTAGGCCCTCTAAGTTACCCTCTAGAATTAAAGTTTGCATTTCCTATGTTTTAGCATGTTTCTCTTTCTATTAGTTTTGTGGAAGTGTTTTTCTCTTTTTATATTTCAGAATAACACATTGAAAAGTGCTTATTTGGGAAAATGTTATATTTTGCCGGAAAACAACATCTACTTATACACTATCTAGAAAACTTATTTTGCACTTTAGAAAATAATTATCCTATCATAATGTTCATAAATTATCTGTTTTAGGGAGGGAAAACATTTATTATAAAAAATCAGGCTCACTTTGCCAGGGAACTCTTGCCCTTGTACTATAAACATAACAACATGGCGAGCTTCATAAGACAGCTTAACATGTATGGCTTTCATAAGATCACTTCTGTGGAGAATGGTGGCCTCAGATACGAAAAAGATGATATTGAATTTTCACATCCATGTTTCATGAAAAATCATGCTTATCTGTTGGAGCATATCAAAAGGAAAATAGCAAATCCAAAGTCCATTGTTACAAGTAATGAGAGTGGAGAGAAGGTCCTTATAAAACCTGAGATGATGAATAAAGTTCTGGCTGATGTGAAATCAATGAAGGGGAAACAAGAGAGTCTTGACGCTAAATTCAGTGCAATGAAGCAAGAAAATGAAGCTTTATGGAGAGAGGTGGCGATACTTAGGCAGAAGCATATCAAGCAACAGCAGATTGTTAATAATGTCAGTATAAATATTTCACCTATTTTTAATTGTAATTTTATTTTTTTAAATGTTAAGAGAAACTAGTCGCCCGCCTGATAGGAATGGTCACGCCAGTCCATTGCAGTAGCAGTGTTACCTTTCTTATTCTACTTGACACTACACTGAGGTCGTCACTCCGAAACTTTCGTTTCTATTCGTC
The DNA here is from genome assembly GCA_963890685.1 of Plagodis pulveraria. Lineage (NCBI taxonomy): Eukaryota > Metazoa > Arthropoda > Insecta > Lepidoptera > Geometridae > Plagodis > Plagodis pulveraria. The sequence continues at coordinate 20,203,174 of OY982951.1, read as the reverse complement.
CCAATTCTTTCTACAGTGCCCTTCACGCCTAAACATAGTAGTCCTCGCACACTACTGCTGCGAGGCTGAGGCAAAATATTTGATACTTGCGGTGGTACCAACCAAGATGGACTTTTGCAAAAGACAACCTGGTGAACTTAACCATTCTGTTAAGAATAATATACTATCACTTACATTCAATATATTAAAAAAAATTTCGACATTAAAGTGTTCCTTCATATTCAATATAAAATAACTTATAAGATTATCCAAAACCGAAAATGCGTTATCCATAAGCGAAAAAATATGTATTGTTTATACAATTAACTTAAAATAAGAGGCTAAAACTTAACTGAAAATATGATGCTATACATATAAATACAAAATAATTTTATTAACAATCCACTACCCTGAGAATCTAATATAAATTTATGGAAAGCATAAAGATGATAAGAACTCTAGTTTTACCTGTATTTTCAGCTGATACAATTCTTGATGTCTCTTGTACAACCTGGAAGAGGAGGCAATCCTAACAGTAATAATGTAGGAGTTAAGAGGCCATACCAGCTGATGATTAATAATGCTGCACATAACTCACCAGAGTACCCTGGCAGACTAAAGAATCTTAAACTTGACAGAAATACTATATTGGAAGACTTAAATGAAGATAATATGGTAAGGGCAAAATATATTTCTGGTGTTTTTTTCATTACTATTATTTCAAAACTAATTAAACTATTTAAATTTTCAAGGAGGATGGCCCTACTATTCATGAGTTGGCCCATGATGATAATCTCGTTAATGAAGCTTCACTGGATTCAATGATACCAAATGACTTTATCACCATTGATGTGCCACCCACAAGTAACGCTAGTGATTCAAATCACAGCCCTGTTGACCCTTCCGATCCCATCCAGTACCATGTCACGATGGAGGATGGTGATGATGTTGAAACAGGTAAAGATATCTGTGCCAAGTTGCATACTAGCTATTATAGGACATTAATACTAATTTTCATTAAACAATTTTTAGTTAGAGTCTCTCCTATTGTTAAAGACACATAATTAAGAATTTATAATTATTTCATAAGTAATAACTTTGCAATGGTTACCACTAGTAGATAGTTTAATCAGAATTTTAATATATTAACATATTCATTAGATGATTTGCATATACATCACAATGGAGTTAAATTATGTTGTAATAAAATACCTTTCCATGGAATGAAGCCTAAATCGGTTTAGGTTCTTATAACTTTGCTATTTTGTTGAACAGATGGTACAAGAGTGGTATATCCTGTATGCCGCACATCGAGGGCAGAGGGTGAAGCGCCTACCTTAATTCTGTCTCCACACACAGCACGAGTTTCTGAAACTTCTCCTTTGGCCAACCCTGCAGTGAGTCCTCTGAATAACAATGTGGTTCAGCCTTCCACTTCGAAAACAAGGTCGCGGATGACCGCCAAGACTCCTTCAATTTCCAAACCATTACCTTCGCCGAGCAATTACCATGCATTGAATCCATCAGCTGATCTAAAGCTTCCTGCTGAGATATTCGCCAGCGATGACTCTGTAAGTGACGCTGGAATTGCTAATTCAGAAGATCTCAACAATGTACTAAATGAGTTGGCAGCTGACTCGATGGTCTCTTCGAGAGACAAAATGCTAGGCGGCATAAACATAAAAGTAGAGAGGCTGGATCCACCGAAATCTACTACTAAGAAGTCCAAGAAAAATAAGGAAATAAATAATGTTGAGCCCAGTTTGAATTTGGCCGACATTAAGACTGAGCTGCAGGATGATTTTGATTGGAACAACATGACGCTGGCGACGGTGAATCCCAATAATAATGTATCAAGGTTCCAAACAAGGTACGTTTTTACACGATGTTATCAGATTCTTTATTCGCTATTATTAAAACCTTTAACTAAAGTCGTATATTTTCCGTCCGCAAATTAGTGAATCGAGGTCCTGTTTGTGGTCAGCAAAAATAAATAGATATGTTATCAAATAATGTATGTTTGGTTAGCTCTAAAGTTAAATGGATAACATATCAACAACATGTACTTATACAATTTCCTACCCGACTAACTAGCAGCTATACTAGTCTTCGGGATTTCATTTATTAGTCCATTTCATTTTACACATTTCCAATTCAACTATAAAAATCTCCTACAATTATACATAATCCCCCAATAAACATACTATATCCCCCCTACAATTATAGCACCATAAAATAACCCGTAATGTTTTTGCTGACAAAGAAATAATTTTGCGTATATAAAAGATTGTTAAGATGAGTTTATTTGCAGTCAGAATAAAAATTTTTCGAACTATGTTTACCAAATTGATTAATAGCTTATTTTTTTTGCCTACCTAAAGTTTATATTGTGAAAATTTACGTTTATGGTTATATCTTTTTACGTATATAATTTGACTAATTGATGCTTGAAAATGATGTGTGTATTGTATGAAATGACGTTGTATTGCTTGATTTGATATTATAATTTGAGTGTTATTTTATTATTCAGGAATAGGAGAGATAACATCAGCAAAAATCGGGAGGAATATTCTTCCCACTTTGGAACAAATAAGAACAAGTATGTTTAATATTTTTCTGAGTAACATGTGTCCCAGTATAAATATTTATTGAAAGTAGAGTCATTGCAATAATATTTATTTATAATTCATTTATTCTAACTAATTTTGATTTTTGATAAGTATCTATAATGGACAGAGTTCACTATTTTCTAATAAAATCATATGTAGACGTTACTTTGCGGAATACTTCATATATTACCAATAATAATAAAAATATGTGGTAAGTAATCAATCACCGAATTGACGCAAGAAACACCGCGTAACTCAGCTGAAAGGATTTTCAACGCTTTTCGCTACTACACGAATCATCGTCAAGAGATCGATAATCCCAAAGACGATGCTTCACAAATTGCGTCAACATTCATATATGCTCTGATTTTCATCCTACATTATTAAGACTAAAACTAATAATATGTTTTGGTTGTTTCATCATGTTTACTCTGTTAATTTTGTTTTACAACATTTATCGTTTATATATACGAATAGGTATTATAGATTTAAATAAAATGCACAAGGTAAGATAAAACAAACAAGTTTTCTTGCTCTATAAATAGGTACTTTACTAGGTAATCTAAGATTTGGAATAAAAAAAGTCTAATGTATGGGTACCTAATGAATCATTTTTATAGCATACAAACTTTTGGTACATTTTAAAAGTATACTTACTTTGTACTCTTTTTTATTTCATAACAATATCTTACATTGCATAATACAATTTGACAATTATCTTTGTCTGAGCTAACAAGCTCTGACTAAGGCACGACTACTGCTTTGGTTTTGGGGTACTAAATCATAAATTTACTAATATACACTTGTAAATATATACTGACATGCAATGCAAACATATAGCGCTGTCATTCATCTCTGATCTCTTAAACTCAATTTTTACATAATATTATGTAAACACGTCCAAAACGCCCGAAGTTACAATAATACATGTTAAAATAGTATCATTTATTTTTAAAATGTGTTAAAAGTTAGGCAACTAATAAACCTTATTTGTTGTGCGGTTTAACTCTTATGTTATTTAATACCATCTGTACCTATATAATCGTAAAATACCTACATACACTAGTTATTGATTTTCCTTACGTAAATTACAGGGACAATATTGATGATCACTTGGATGCAATGCAAACTGATTTGGAGTCGCTGAGAGAGCTGCTTAGAAGCGATTCATATGCCTTTGACACAAATACATTGATGGGGGTATGTAAACATTTGTTTTTTATGATACATACTATAGTAACACATCGATTTCGCAGTATTGATCAAATGATTCGAATGGCAATATAAGTATTCGTTGAACGCATTCATAATGTGTATCACTCACACACTTACAGCTAGCAGCTAGCTCGATGTAAACATTGACATTTTATGTCAGCAAGGTTGGTAGCCCCGCGCAGGTCACGTTGCAGCCAACGTGTAGTTATCGCGTGTACTGCCTTGTGCCAGCTCACGCACACTATCAACGATAGCTACGTAAACAGACCTGTTATATTCCACACAAGCAAGCGATGCCGGTCTGTTGTGTATTGATATTTTTTGTCACCCTACGCCGCGCCACGATGTGCGTCTGTGATTTGGTACTTTTGCAATTGATGCTCCATTAATGGTCTGGCCTTGTTGGAGTCATTACTCCAATTTATCACTTATCACCGTTACTTCAGAAACTTTCCTTCAATGCATTGCGTTGCGTCTTTTGGCATCGTCACCTAGTTATACTTTCACATGTATCCTTTATTGGCGAAATGCTCCTGTAGTAGTAGGTATTACCTTTCAGGATTTGACAACACGCATTTACCTTATGAATTAAATCAATGTTAATTCTGTATTGTCCATAGAATGCTGATGCAAGAGTAGCTCCTCTGATGTCGCTCGCTATACCTCATCAAACAACAAACGATTATGTAATAATAACTTTTTATCGACAGGTTTTCGCTATAAATAGGATATTATGTACCTATTATTCATTTCATTTGCAGGCGCTTTAGGGCTTTGGAGTGGATCGCGCAAACGTAGTATCGTTAATATCTTTATTAAAAGAGTATAATATGTATTGAAATGATTTTTCCGTATAAGGTAAATCAGATATTTACACATGTCTTCATTTGGCTTTTGTGTATTTTGAAGATTTAATGGTCGATTCGTAAGTTAAGAGTAGTCAAGAAGAATCTCCCATCACATATATAAGTATATTGTTTTGTTATTGAAATGCATAGTAGCTTCCAAACTACATTCATTGTAATTGTTTTGGCTGCATTTGTTTTTGGATTCATTTCATTTTATAGTAGATAAAGCTGTTGACTGTTGATGTTTTAGTACCACCCATATAATAGAGATAACACAGAACAAAAATAATGTCGTTTTAAACAATGACTTCAATGTCATAATATAATACAGAAAAGTGGACTATAGAAGACAAACACAGTGTCAAGGTTCAATTTCAAATGACTGGCGAATTTGACCTTCTTAGAGTTAAAAGGTTTTAGTCCAGTAAAAAAGTGTATATAATTGTTTTATTTAATCTATAACATGAAAGGCAATATGAAAAAAAACATTTCTATATGAACGACCTTTTACGCCGATAAATGATTATAATTATACGTTTGGCTACTATATATTCTAATAAAATTACATAATCACGTCTGTATATACCCGCGTTTCGCCATACATATTTAGTATCATGTAATATGCGGCAAGCCTTTTGACTACTGAAAATTTCAATGTCAGTAAAACCTAACAACTATTCAATCTTGAGATCGAACCTAAGACCTTAAATAATAAAATATTCTCTATATTGATTGTTTTGAAATATGAAGTTATCGCGTACTTTTAGACCCAGAAGCCAACTAGAAGTATAGTAACCAAAATCTTATAACTAAGGAACAATCTAATTAAAACCTAAAGAGTTCTCAAACACATATTGAGGATATAGTTCGATGAATCAATCCTAATGGAGACAGTAGTCAGTGAAGTGCGCTGAAGGCTCGATTTCGTTAAAGTGAAGGTTGTTGTTCGCCTACTCTTAACTTTGCTACCGCGCAGGGTCTTGCATCTAACTCCTCTTTGCATCGAACTTATCTTATATACATACATATACATTTGGCGCATAGCCACACAAGCGCCGAGAGTGATAGAAATGGTTCCTAAGTAAACTCTAGTAGGGAGTCAATTTATTTTCCTAAAGCTATATTTTATATCGAACCAAATGCTTTCTTTGCATAACCGATGGCTGGTAAGATATGAGCTGATAACGTACTGATACTGTTCTATTGTACTAAGTGATTAACTGGATTGGTGGTATAGTATTAATATGGCTCATACTGAAACTTTAATGGTCGTAGTAGAGAAAAATATTATGCGTTATTTTGAAATGAATTTAGTATCGTATAAGTCACAATTATTGAACAGTCGGCCCGTTGCTGTTGTGTGACCGAGAAATGAAATAATACACAATATTTGCTCTTGTATGGTGCTGTGGTGGAGACTTATAAGCTTTATTAAAAATAAAATAAAAATATATAATATTATGTTATTTCAGCTATTTGGAGCCGATGATCCCTTCTATGGTCTATCTTTCAACAACTCCATAGACGAGAGGTCCAAAGCGCCTAGCAATGGTAAGTTACTCAAAGATTTTTGATTACTTGCATGTCTTATTTTTGAGTGACAACTTAGAGAATATTATTTATCCTATGATCCCCAATATTGTCTTCGCTTTAATTAAGGTTTGACACACCTAAAGTGCTCATTATTATTTTAACTATGCATTATGTTATACTTGTATTTCCGAAGTAACAAAAATGTTATAAAATAACTAACATACCATTGAATTATGTAAGCTTAGCAAAATATATGTTCTAGTAAAAACACGAATGCCTAAGCTACAATAACAACACAAGAACTTTTATATTTATATACAATATTAAATATATTTATGTAATACACAGTACACAACTGTTACGCTTAACTCACGATATAACTCGTAATATACGTATATGAAATCTTAGGACTCTCGCTACAATGATTTAATTACAAATTAAATATTTAGTTAATACAATTAATATTTAAAGAAGCTGAGAATAATCCTTCGGAAATATACTCAATACCAAGGGTCCTACTCTCATTCACTTGTGTTTGGTTTTTTAGACAGGGTTATATAAAGAAACTTACCTCTAACCCAGAACATATCGAAGAGGTAGAATCAGAGCTGGGCCCGTTTGCATAGTTCAAATGCAGCTACATAACTTCATCATATGCTGTGTAAATCTGTCTGTCAAATAAGTCACACTTTCAAAATTTAAATATTCTTTATGCCCATATGTCTATTATCCAGTTTTATTTCAAGTTTATGTTAAATTGTAGATACAACCAAACAGTATCCGATGATTGATTTTGATTGGCTGATCGGTAACAGCGAAGCGCCACCACCAAAGTAGCCATTGGCTGCTTGCCACGACTCGAAGAGTTTATGCAACATGTCCATGTAGCATGTTTGGATTATTTTGGTAAAGGATTTAATATAGTCGACTGCAGCGATATAGGGGTATTTGTGTCGCAACAAACAAGACATTGTGCTGTAGTGTCGTCCCAGCTCAAGTTGTTTAACGAATGTGCAGACAGACAATAAATGAAGACTAAATCACTTTCGTACAGTAATTTTAAAATGTGCTATGCATTTCTCATTATGTATTTACATATTACAATAACAATTGTGTTTTTGGATTGCGTATTGAATCCAGAAACATATTGCATTATCAGTTGTAATGGAAAATTGAAAACTTTCCACTGAAACTGATTATTATGACTGAATAAGATAGTTTCAATGTTTTAATAATTGTAATATGACCTTGTGTGAAGTCGATGATTTGAATAATGTATCAACAACATGATTTCAGGTTTAATTTCTTCCAGGCCAAACATTTTGGGTACCTACCTCGTAAGACCGCCGCTATGATTTGTTTTAAATTACTATACTCTTTCTTACAAATAAGTTAGTTACTTCGAACTTATTAGTAAGAAAGAACTTCTACTTTTTTAAGTTACAGTAACTTAAAAAAAGTAGAAGTTCCGATTTTTGCCGCAGTATGCTGAATTTTTCCATACTTCTAGTACAATAAAGCGATAATGATAAGTATATAAATATACAATGTTTCGCAGTAAATGTTTTGGCGCAGATTGTTGACCTCCTTCATTAAAAATATATGGGAACTTATGGGTAAGAATATGCAATAGATGAGTAGGTACCTACACGATTTCATTACCATTTAAGTATACACTAAAGTTATACTAATTCAAATTTATAATTATATACTTGGTATATGAATGTGTCATTGATGTTATTTTACAAATGTTTTTGCGACATTAATACATTACGCACAATGTTACGTTATTCCACGGATATAGGAAGGGAGGGGATGTGTCGAGAAAGCGGGACCCGTGTCGCAGCAACGAGTTCCGGAGAACTTGTTGGTTAAAATCGTAAATATCGGCGCGTCAGTCGCACTTAGTCCACGGTCGTGCAAACATCGTATAATTAACCTTCCTTACTACATCCGTGCGTTATCCATAAGGGTGACAATGTTATGTTTTAAGTTAATTATTGGTAAGTACTGGATGGGTTAGAGATTAGATAGACGCGGGGGTTAGAGTATATTTTTGTTATTAATGGAGCCTAAAATATTAATATAATATGTTTAAATAATTAAAAACTTAGATGTTTAAGAAATATCACTGTGATTCTAAACATTAGAATCCCAGATAAACCGCTATTTGAAAACATTTACACCTCAAACCATGAACGTCTTTATATTTTAATTGTATACATGGTTAATATTGATGTTAGAAATTTTCTTGTTAATCAAAGGCAAGAAGCAGAAGGGTGGGAAATCGAATGTAACGAGCGATGAAAAACAGCATCCATTGTTTTCTCAGGAAGATGGTATAAAACTGTCCCTTGTCTACTATCACAGTTAGATAGCATGCTCTTGGTATATTCTATCAATTTAGTTTAGTTATCTATGTTGCTATAGTAAGCACTTTATTTATGTATTTCGTAAGCTAGTACATTATGAATTATAATAACATTAAGCTGTTGGTGAATAAACTCGAGGCTGGATAGAACCGAGAGTATAATGATAATGACATAGAAGTATTTTCATGCGTTCCACACGACGCATTTCAACACACTTGCTATGAAAACGAATAAGAAAAGAGAAGAAATTTCAATAACTATGCCGATATTTTAAACAAAATGTAAATTAAAAAGCAATAAAGCGAAGCAGCTAAAGTAAAAAGATGCGTAGTTAATGTGCAACAAGAGTTCCTTTATGAGCAAGTGTGTTGAAAAAATATATTTTATAATATTGTTGGCAATGCTTTTATTTTAGAATGCATTTTGTTTGTATTATCGATTTAATATATATTTTTATCGTGCTGTTAATACAACGCTAGGTATAAAGCAACAACATTACACTAAATAGGTTCCATGCTATTTTATTATTAGGTTATGTATTTAGAGACTGGGCCCTATTCAGATACCTTTTTGATATTTTTAATATTGTTAGGTTTGCAATAACGCCTGCTATGCGGATTACATTACATAAGTAATCACAAATATACGATGGGAAAAATTTAAGTCATGTGCGGGATTCGAACCGCACATGACTTACCGCACAGGGGTGGATGGACGCGGGTTCGAATCCCGCACATGACTTAAATTTTTCCTATCGTATATTTGTGATTTGTGACCTTGTTGATATGTTAATTAAAATAAAATGATTAAGTATTAGAAACGCATATAAAATTGAGTTCTTATAACAACATTCAACCATACTAATATTTATTGTAAGAATGGCTGAACGAACACAGCTGCCGTGTATCTTTATGGGGCCCACAATGATTATGCTTACGTATTTTATAATATTCGTTTGTAACCATATAATTTTGCTCTCAACTAAGTGATAATATAGAAAAGGCATATACATACCGTTAGTTTGCATGTTTTAGCAGTATGTAATGTACTTATATTATAAATTAATTTTAAGCATTATATCGAGTTTAATATCATAATTAGACCTGCAGAGCTATTTGAGTCGCCGACCGTCAGAAAATGGAATAGAAAAGTAGTAGTTGTTGGACAACACTACATATTTCTGGGACATCTTAAAACTATTTCCGACCGAATCATAAGCCTCACTAAACTTCTGAATTTCCACAAAAGAAATTTGTGCATGTTGTTTTTTTTTGGATGTTTCCGATTCTGATCTGGCTTAGTTTTTTGCGGCTTTAATACCTTTGGCTATAGAGTTATATAACCACTTCTTTTTATATTTACATACAAAATTAATAATATATTTGTTGAGGAGTGGTTGTGTAACTGTGACGCTGACTCTACATACAATATTTCAGTTGAACTACTATCTAGTTGTATGGTTCATTATTAGCGTTAATGTTGAAGTAATAATTATTTATGAACAGGACCGTTGTTTGAAGGGCTCATCCCTATTTAATAAAACTGTTTGACCAAGTAGTTCAGCTCAAATTAGTATGATTATGTTTAAGGCGTTGCTGGCGTCGTTACTTGTTTATACGTTATAATTTCTTTGAAGTTACCCTCTTTTCAAATAATCAGTTATTTTAACAATTTTTTGGGCAACTTTCAGTGGAGGGGAATCAGCTAATCTCGTATTCAGGGAATATTCCAGACTTTGAGGATATAAATATGCCGGACCTGGAGTGCGACAATTCTCAGGACGGGCTCGCGCCGTCCCCAAGTAGCTCCACGCTCAATACCCCCCAGGTCCAGGTCAACTCCCCCGCTTACACTCTGAGACCATGAGGAAAGCCTAAAAATTACACCGCAAAATGAAACACTTCGAAAAAGTGAACATTTCTTCAACGAGTCCACGTAAAGTGTATGAACTCTATAGTGTAAACCAGTAATAATACAGTGTAGATTGTATATTGCTTCTAATGTTAATAACTGTTTTGGTATAATTTGTATAGTTTCAAAATTTTATTAGGTCCTACTTATTGCAGATTTATTTATATTGTTTGCTACAGTTTTAATTTTATGTATATACGAAATTTAACAAAAAAATTACATTATTATGTAAAGCGAAATTTTATATAGTTATAGGTGAATGCCTATTAATTTACAAGAATTAACACTGCATCGGTGCCTTAAATAGACTATACAAAGTTAAAGAAGATTTTACAAATGTTGCTCTAGAAAGATCCTAAATAACTAATATTATCATTTATTTCATTAATTAACTCTCATTACATAAAAAAAATACTGACTTACCAGTTTTGAGTTATTATGAAATTATTGTCTAAGTACAATTATATTATTAGATGGTTCCTTTGATTTCTTTGATTTTCCAGGGCATTTTTTACAATATTGTTTTCTATAATTAACCGTATGTTATACATCGTTATTTCAGTTCAATGCAGATCTGATTCTTTATGATAAAAACTACATTCTGCCATCACTTGCTAGTTACATATACATGGTGCAGAGCAAAATGTGTAGTCTTTCATGGCAATGACAATTTTAAGATCTAGAAGATTACTTCTTTATTTTAACATATTTCTGATTTGTTATTCCGTCGACATTTTTCTCATGTTCGGCAAGTTTCACTTGTTTGAACAGCTGAACATGAATATGTATAAGGTAGGTACAGTTGAAACAAATCTCTACCTACCTGTTTGATATATTTTTTTCGTACATATAGTATCTTTTCGCATATATCGCCCTACCCTTCATATCCCACTTATGTGGAGAATCTTTTACAAACCTACATGAGTATTAATTGCATTTTACATGAAAACCGTAATCCTTGTGTCTGTGTAGGTATTCAATACTTTGTTGTGATTTGTAAGAATGACATTATTATGATTGTTCTTCTATATACTTGCTACAGGACACTAAGGCCCAGTTTTTGAATCATATAGTAATGAATATACCTCAGAATAAATGTATACACTGCCAATGTTTGAACGAATGTTTAAAATTAAGTCCACTTGTTTTTAAATAAACGCCAGGTCTTAGTAAACTTAGTGCAGAATACAAGCAGATATACTTGGACGTTAATTTAATCACAAATGCAAAATTTACTTGTAATATTATCAGGTACTTACCTAATTTATCATTGCCACAGATACCGGATATATAAAAATGATATATATTCTTTTTAAACCTGAATTTGGGTATGGTCTGATTGTTTGTTTTTAAAAGTATAATTGGTGATATCTAAGTTATACGTGTCACGCCTTTATATCCCCGAAGTGGTAGATAGAGGTATGTAAACTCGCACGGTCAGTTATATTTTGGTCCGATGTAATAGAGGGTAAACCTATTATCAACCGGGCACAGTCCCAGAGCCTAATTGATATTTTTTTATTACTGATACGTTAGTCTTTGACCACAACAAATCTGTTGCCAAGCACATAACGGTGTGTTCCGGCAGCTGTCCTTGAGAGCTAGTGAAATTACAGGCAGACTATGTCTTAAAGTGACAGGCGCAGTGCAATTCGTGACTTGTGATGAAATGCATCTATTATTATACAGGTGGGCACCTGATGTTAAGCGGACTAACCTCTGCCTCTGTCGAGCTTGTTCCGTCAAAATAACATTAAAAACAAACAATCTCATCGGATGGTAAGTGGTATTGTGGTCGATGTTACCAGCTGCCGGAACATGCCGTTAGGTATTTGGCGACGGGTTTTCTACTTGAGGGTGGTAGCCTGCCTAGAGAGGGGCATTCGCAAAATGCCTCAAACCCACGGCGGGATTCAAATAGCCACACAGCCATTACTGCTTAATAATTATAATTTTGCTACAAAATTATAAAGCTGTTAGATCTAGAACTAGGTCCTCGATTTTCCAAAGCTACGCTTTATGCCATTCGACTAACAAGATATAATAATATTAAGCTCTCTCCCAATACGTACTCACGAGTTACATTTGTCTCAAAACCGAGATGTGTAAAAAAAACAATATTACAATTTATTGAGTTTAACATACCTACATTTTATAGTGCTCAGAATGAAGTGACAATCATTAAATTGTTATATAAATAAAGAAATAACTGTTAAATGCTTATAATTTGTTAATTTATGTATGTTCATTATAAAGAATATTATATGTGGACTTTATATACCATTACCCCCGGGGTATACCAGGCGTGGCACTGTTTATGTTATGTTTATACCTAAGACATCTATATTATGTACATATTCAACTATTAACCTATTTTCGTTAAGAGCATTGTAATGTAAATAGCAAACATCATTATGAACAAAGTTTGGTAAGATTTATGTAAGAAAAATATATTATAACATAAGTTATTTTTAAATTCGATGTAATAAAACGTTGTAAAGAAATTTTTATGTTTTATTTATACATATACCTATTGACATATCTCTACAGAAGTATGTACATATAATGAAACTGCAATGAAGCTGTCTTTACATAAGATATAAATTAGTTTAATTTATTGATAGGTATTTGAGGAAGTAATAGAATCAAAATTTAGTTTTTTTTTAATGTATTATAGGTTAGTCTTTGACCACTATCTCACCTGATGGTAAGTGATGATGTGGTCGAAGATGTCGTTCAGGCTAACCTAGAAGTACTGGCTCTCAAGGCTTGGCGACAGATTTTCTACTTGAGGGTGGTAGCTAGCCAGGCGGGCATTCGCAAAATGCCCTACCACCATGCTATAACGACTGCCATCCTAAGACAACAACCGGGACCGACGGCTTAACGTGCCCTCCGAAGCACGGAAGCGCTCAGTAGTAATGTCACTAGCGGTCACCCATCCAACTCATGACCGATCCAACTCATGACCGCGGGCGACGTTGCTTAACTTTACTGATCGGTTAAGAACAGCTAAGTAAACTTCGCTACGAGCGCTTCAAGATTAAACATTCTTAAGATGTCTGTTGTTAGCAAATCCCCGTAAAAACGATTTGACTTAATTTTACTAATATTATAGGCAATAATTCCCGTGATGCGCTTTTTATTAGAAGCAAACATGTACTAAGTCAGTATTCATTTTTTGAGACAGCAGGCTAAGCGGTGGTATTGGTCCCATTGAAGCATATCTTTATTCAAGTAATTAATTGTTATACTACAACATATATATTTCATTCGTTGGTCCCACAGACCTAGGATTTTTTCGCTACGCTCAATAGACCAACGAAGTGTGGGAGTGAAAGGTCCTAGGCTGCTACAAACCGTCGCGAGAGAAAAAGAGATAGTGATACAAGAAGACAGTATGTCATTTTTTACGCGAGTAAGAGGCCATAGCGTCCCGGCCATAAAGTAACTTTGTATATACTGGTCCCGGCCGCTTCCAAGTCGGATCGAATTTTGTGTATTTACTCAAATATCTTATGATTATAATATAAAATATGTATTCTGCAAGCATGGTGTCTTGTTCAGTGAGTGAATGTGAGGTTACAAGACACAATAACCCGAATATATACACGTTTCACAGGTAACTTATGTTTATTTGTACTGCTTTTTTGATAATCATTATTTCGTCATTTTGTTTTAAAATGAGTTATAAGAACTATGGAAATAGTAGATAAAAGGTTTCTCTTCATAATTATCATCAAATTTCATTGATGATAATTGATTAGTTTTTTACGAAAAACTATAAAAACCTTTGTTTACGATAGGGCTTGACAAAGTCCTGACGTCACAAGTATCGATAAAGTCGATAGTTTGTGTCTGACCTGTAGGTTCGACGTGACTGCTCGGGTACATATTCGAACCTCAAAAATAACCGGTAGTTAATTTAATCATAAATTAGTTTATAAAATAATATAATTACATAATAATAAGCGAGAAGTTGACAGATCAGTTTATAGCTTATTGAGTATTTACGAATAAGGGAGTAAATATTATCACAAGATATATTATTCAAAACTTATTGTTATGTTTTCTGTGAAAAGTTCCCCTATCACTCAATAAATAATTGGAAATATCTCTTACTTCTGTCAAAAAATATTAGTATTTTTATACAAATGGCTATTTAACAGAATTTAAAATAACTATATGTACGCGTATATGTTTATAATGTATGTGTTCTTACAGATTTTCAACAAATTTTTAGTATGTGATAAAAGGGTTCGGATTATTGACGGAATCTAAATTAAAAACTCAACAGTTTGTAGTAAACTTTGAATCAAAATGCTTCATACAAAGAAAACATCGATGTACTAATGAAAGACTCAATACCAACTTTTAATGTCCTGAATGCATGAAGCTGTGGAAATGTTAGTCAGTAGCACACAACAACAGTTTAGCTTGTAGTAAAATACATGGTCAATTTTTTTTTAATGTAAAGACTGTAGGATATGTTGAGTCAATCTAATAACCCTTCCCTTAGCGTCCCTGGTGCAATAAAATCTACAATACTCGCTTCATTGCAGCGCTGGATAGCTATGGCTATCCTGACACGAAATAATTTTTATTTTTCCTTTCAGATCAAATTGAAAATAAGGCGGCCCTGTCCTTACTTAAATATAGATATATCACCACCGCAAGCTATTACCTGGTCCTTCCAATCAAGTACTGTCTCCAAGGAAAAAACTTATTAAGCAATGTTCTAAGTTGTGACAAAAATAACAGAAAAAAAAGAGCTCTTAAGAAGTTTAAAAGCTGAAACAAAAATAATGATAAAACGGCTTTTAGACTTAAAAGCAGACTTTAAAGAATTATATGTTTAGTAGGCCAGTTACTAAAGGTCATCGACATTATGTACACGTCGTCATTTCTACAGCCCAAGGAGCTATGTTTACACAAGGGACAAATTCGACCTTTGCTTACCACATGTGAATGCTTTACGCAAATGGTATTCAGATAAATGTAATTTAATAATTTACAGTATCTGTATATTAGCAGCTTAATGATTTTGTTAATGGTAATCATAATACTTAGTAATGGTAAGTTTTATTTCATCTTGTTACGATGAAGTTATAGTAGTTTGGCTTTTAAAAGTGCTGTACCATTTTAGACCCACAATAAATGCATTTGACTTCAACTTTGAATGACTTTTATTTTTAACAGATCAAAAAAGGCAGCAGGTTCTCAATAAGGTTGTATTCATGTTATGATATTTGGTTTGATTTTCATTTGAAAACATCGATTTTGTTTGAAATGATATAGTTTAAGATTCAACCCATTGAAATTTCATCATAATCAGTTAAGTAGTTTGGTTTTTAAATCATAATAACTTAAAAAATAAGTTGTTCAAGTTAATGAAATTGCATATTTTGCATTTCAGTGTTGTTTACGTTCATTACAATAGCCTCAATGAACTATATAGGGCATAATTTCAAACTAATGTGTCCTAAGATTCAACCAGTAAAACTGTCGATAGTATTACGCTCGCGTCATGACAACACTATATCACTCACACATATACGTTTCATTTTTTGTTACACCATTCATCCATCACTGTTGGTCTTGTACATCCTAAGCCTATGGTTGGTCCCATGAGGCTAGTGAATATGCCTTAGAAAACTAATGTCTGCGGCGGGAAATTTTAATAGATTTATCTAGTGCAGTCACTGATTAGCTGGAAGCTACAAAGGTAGGTAGGGAAGGGGGTAACGGGGAAGTATGGGTGCCACGGCAGAGACAAAGGAAATAAATGGTATTGTGAATGTATTATCGGAAGTGTACTCATAGCGCTTTCTATTTTCTTCATATTTTAAATACGTGTTCAAACTTGTTGAAAGTTAGCATGCATGTCCTTAAATAAGGCTTATCTCTATGCTTCTATTACATTATTACGAGATAAATAAAAACATAGTCATGTGCGGGAGTCCGCACATGACTTTGTTTTTTTTTATCTCTCTTTGTAAAGTAATCGGCGGTTTTAACAATAACACTATTAAAATGTAAGCTTCTGTTTTGTCAGTTTACAGTAAACTCGTGTATTAAAAAAAAAAAGTTTAGTATGGGAATTACTGTTGTCACTTTTAGAGATAAAACAAATACATGATTTTACGTATAACTAGCAAACCAGAAGCATACATTTTCATAGTTTTATTGTTAAGACTACTTTCTAAGATTACTTTCCAAAAGAGGAAAAATTATAGTCATGTGCGGGATCCTGTAGTTTGCCAGTTTTATGTAAAATCATTTTCAAAAAACGTTTTGTATGGGAATTACTGTTATCACATTTTGAGATATAATATAAATAACAAAACGAAAAAACGGCAAACTAGAAGCATAGATCATATATTATGCTCAAGGGCATGCGTGAAAAATTTATCAATTGATTTTGAACATTTGGTATTTAAAAAATGACGGAACTACGTTTTTGTGGGAAACGCAATAAGTACACTTTCCTCAATTGTAAAAAAAGTTATCTACATAGAATTTGACTTGCTCGTGCATACGAGGAGTATGTAGAATAAAGGTATTGGCCGATCTTGATTTACTTATAGACAAAAGAAATATTAATAAAGGTGTTTTTTTTATTTGTGATGTGTAAAATTAAACAAAAAAATAAATGGGGTAAAATTAATTTATTTGTAAGTTAGCACTTTGTACTGAAATGATTTTAATGTTATCACAGCTGCAGGTATTACCGATTCCGTAAATGGAATGAAGAGATCTTAAATAATATTAACAAATATATTACATTGGTATGATATTAGTAAATAACGTATATAAACTTAATAATAAGACTTGTGTTAAACTCAACTTTTTAAATATTTTTACATGTAAATCTTACAGATATTTCGTACACACAATAAAACAAAATTAATAGCTGTCGTCTGAATAGGTTCAAAATAAAATAATTTCATTCCTTCGGAACTATTTCTAATCCCATTCCACCAGTTGTATCT
This sequence comes from Plagodis pulveraria, assembly GCA_963890685.1. Classification (NCBI taxonomy): domain Eukaryota; kingdom Metazoa; phylum Arthropoda; class Insecta; order Lepidoptera; family Geometridae; genus Plagodis; species Plagodis pulveraria. The sequence goes on along the minus strand of OY982951.1, from coordinate 20,185,715 downwards.
AAATTGAATTTCAAGGTAAGTACGTTTTATTCTAGTAGTCGTAAAGGTCATCATTGGCTTGAGGGCTTTCCATTTGCTAATTAGCAGTTCACTGTCAGTGAGTACGAAAATAAAAAAAAACTACCGTTGAAATAAAGATTTTAGAAAAATGTTGTTGGCTGTGGGGTGCCGGGCTAAAATGTCATCCCCTAACTATACCCGTGGGACTAAAAGTCACACACAAGAGGGTGGGCAGCAGCGCTTTCTGAGAAATTTATCTCACTGCGATCCCAAGACGCCTGCCAAGCTTGGGGATTATGGCAAAATCCCCCCATAATGGGGGAGGCTGTGTTTAGCAGTGGACAATTATTCGGCTCATACAGTACAGTACAGATAGAATATGTATTTTTCAGCAATATTGAGTTGAAAATTCTGATTTGGCAACTCTTAGCCGAAAGCCACATAGGATCTGGCGCGGGCACGGACATGACACGGGCGTCATTCTATTCCAATTTCGTACATAAGGCGCGAAAATAAAGTTGTAATTTGAACAAGTCGGATGGTATGGAGCGGAAGCTCGTATGGCGCGCCATTTAGGCGCTCGCGCCCGGTCCTTGCCAGTTTGCAGTTCCACGTTCTTAATAGAAATATATCCATCTATTATTGTAATAGACATGTTCAAGATAAATTGTAGCCTTAGACGCTCTGTATATTGATTAATTGGGTTAGAGAAAGAGCACCTTTGTCTTCTGAGGACAACATGCTGGACAGACAAACTGGCCGACCGCTCTATTCGCATTCGCGCCAGATCATGTGTGGCTTGCGCCTGAGACACCATGTTAAGGGTGAACTGGCCGGCCCGTTTTCCATACAAACGTAGGGTGATCACTCCCTTATTTGAGGGTTTAGGTCCAAAATAAAGCATAATACCGATTGATCTCGTCATTATCTAGGCTTGTATGATGCCGAAATGTTAATAAAATAATTAACTTGAGAATTATGAGCCTCGAAACATTTTCATATAAAGTTTTCGAGGCTCATACTCAACTTAATTATATTTTTAAAATTTTGGCATCAGACAAGCCCAGATAATGACGATATCAATCGGTATTATGCTTAAGTCTGGACCTAAAATCTCAAATAAGGGAGTGATCACCCTACGACGTTTGTATGGAAAAGTGACCGGCCAGTTCAACCTTAAGAAAATTACGGCACTACATTAACCGTATTAATAAAATGCGAACGTTTGTGTAGCTAAACAAATTTTGATGTAATTTGCAACAGATTCTCTGGAATTTGGATAAACGATGGTATGATTAGCTCCCCAGAGAGCGCAGTTTTTACGCAGGCGAAGCCACAGGCCGAAGTTATCAATTTATAGTCACTATTCCAAGCAGCATACAAACTCATAATATAAAATAATTTATATTAGTTGTGGAACGTGGTTACGAGTTCAATTACAAGTTTAGGTATTTTTCTGATATATGTAGAAGGACTAAACGTAAAGGCATACTGGCAATCTAAATAAAAATCTTGTTTAACTAATACTATTGGGTATAATTGATTACAATATAGAATATAAAGTCCTATGTTCAGCAATGGACATTCCGGTGCACACAGTATAATGCAACAGAAAATCACATAGCAAATGATTTAGTGGTATGGATTAATAAATAAGATCAAAATTATATTTACAATTCATAATCTTAAGCACACCTTGCAGATTATCTGGTGATACTTATGTTATTGTATTGTGTCAAAACAATTAAACTATGAATGAAAAATGCAGCAATCAGCAATAACGCTAAGCATACCTAGCAGCTTCGCACTTTTCACCGCCTAGTGTAATCGCAACTTTCTCATCAACGCAGGAAGGAAAGCTGCGGGCGGGGACCTTTCTTTAATGCCATCAGTGATGTAAGGTCCTGGTTTAGTCATCAGAACTGTGTGCAATGTTGGAAGCCCAATTGAGCAGGCAAGCTCGGGCGATATATTGCGACAGCCTTGTACGTCTAGAAACTTGAGTTTGTCACAATACCTCTTCACAGCTTCAATGGTTTTATCTGATAACTGATTGCAACCCTGTAACAAAAATAATCAGTGATAATATTTTATTTGATAATCTGAATACCTGGCATAAGTATGATGCATACTGACTAGTGTGAAAAACTAGCCTTTACATAATTTGTGATGAGCAGAGATTGGAGCAGGTAGAGCTACTTGGGGTCATCCAAATTAATATAATACATTTGAGGTTGATGAACCTCAAATGTATTATATAAATAAGTTGGCATCGGACTGGACCACTATGGCCAATTTATGAATGAAATTCTATTGTTATAATTATCGCCGATGCCAATGGGTTAATTTGGATATCACATGAAGATCCTAGGATACAAATGTGTATTATCAATTATTCATAATAAAATAAAACATACAAGATGTTAAAGATTTTATTTATTATCTTGTCATTCGGAAATCTATTTTAATCTTGGCTTGTATACTGGATTGTGGAACCTTTCTTACACAACATTTTTGGCTTGAATTTCAATAATATCAGTTTTGTGGTTAAGCCTTAACGGATATACTTAGATAGAAACATAAAGTTACTTCCATATTCATAACAGTAGTAAATATGGATATGTTGATAAAGTCTATGTCTTCCTGAGAATAATATATTGATTAAAATTGTCTCTACTAACTTAAAAGATACTGCTTTTCCAATATGACATAAAATATTTTCTTTGTAGTTTGAATTACAATTGATGAATAATGGATTTCAACACGTTAACTTTAATTATAATCAATCAAATATTTATCTTAATTCAGATATTACCCATGATAATATGCATACATACACACTACCTAATAATTACCAAACAATAGAATATTTTTAAATCCAAGTGAATCCCAGGATTTCAGGCATGTCGATGCTATCAGTATATATATAGAGTCAGTAAATTTAGGTTAAGCCTGTTACTGTAATACCTTCGAACACATCATCACTTACCATCAGGTAAGATTGTGGTCAAAAGCATACCTATCAGCAATAAAAAAAATAGATATAAAGGAGTGTTTACAAAAAAAAAACACTTGAAGAGTAAGTACTTACCTACCTAACTTTGAACTCGGTAATTTAATAAAATAATTACTTAGATGCAGTTCTGGATGTAGTAGCAGATACCTAAAGTTGAACAACTGTTTTAGTTACACTGTGACGCTAATAGCGTGTGACTGGGGACTTCGAGTGAGCGTCTTAACGCGAGCTGTGCGACAAGAGCGCAGCGCCGCGTAGTGTCCATAGCCCGCAACTCTCGCACGCCAAATTTGCCTACTTATTCACTATAACCTGGCCTTAAGACTGATTCTTTTATCTCCCTACACTTACAGATTACTCAAATTCAGGTGACTTGGTTTGCGTTTAGACTAAGCTGTAGTATAAGCGGCTAAAGATGAAAGTATATACTGAAATGAATATTATGTACAACATGAGCTTATCCTAGAAAATCTATTTGATAAGGCCACTAAACTATCATCAGCCATAAAATATAATAATGAATAGATTCAGGCGTTACTTTGCGGAAATCTATCCAAACAAATATTTTAAAAGTATTTTAAGAAAACATCAAATAATACTTAAATAAAACACTTAAAAAATCTTTATAAAATATATAAATATATCAAGTGACAATTCTGCCTAATAAGGCGATTATTTAAGTGTTTTATTTAAGTATTAATTTGATGTTTTCTTAAAATACATTTAAAATATTTGTTATTTTTAATATTGTTATGTTTGCAATAACGCCTGCTATGCGGATTAAATTATGGATGCGGGTTCGAATCCCACACATGACTTAAATTTTTCCTATCATATATTTGTAATTTATTTGTTATTATTAAAAACAATAACTTATACAACTAAAATATTTCTAGTATGCAAGCCCTTTCTCCCCCATGCTATTAGATTATCTCCTAGGCAATGAGCAACAGGTCTACATTTGGCCAGTGTACAGTTTTAGGAAGATTAAATAGATCACCTAATTTTCATCAGAACTACTTAATCAATATAACACTTAGCTTACCCTCAATTGTAAATGTTTTAATCTCCTGAGTCCTTGTACAATTATTTCTACTGCATCATCTTTTAAACTGTAACAGTCTGTCATATTCAAATTCTCTATGGTTGGAGAGTTTTTAACCAAGAATTCCATCCCTCTGTGAGTTATTTGTTGACAACGACTCAGGTTTAGTATAACAAGTTCTTTAAAGTTAAATGCATAAGTCAAGCCAACATCTGTTATCCTATTGCAGTAACTTATATCCAATTCTCTAAGGTGTTTTAGCCGTGCCAAAGAATAGCCAGTGTAAGTATCTGTAGATAGCTTCTCACACATCAGCATTACATCACGCTTTCTGCGTGCATCACGTACAATCTCTTCTTCAGCTCTTGACCCAAGATGTATCTTTGAATTTACTGCTCTATCATCATAGTATGAATTGATGGGGCCTTCTTCATTAGACTCTGCTTCATTATCATGAATTTGTCCCATGCCAGTTAACCCCGCATCAGATACTTTATCACAGTGGCTAATTTTTAAAACTTCAAGTAATATCTGATTCTTGAAAATAACTTGAATAGAAGTATCAGTGACCGCATTAAAACAGTAACTTAAGTTAAGTAAGCGCAGATTTGGCAGTTTTTCTGATATCATTATCAGTGCACTTTGATCCAAATTAAGGGAATGTACATCTAATTCTTCAAGAGTTTTATTCTCCCCAATACAAATACCATTTTCCAAACCATCTTTGGTAATGTTTTCACATTGAGATATATTGAGGGATTTTAATTTTGTCAATTTTCTTAGCTCCACTATTCCTAAATTGGTGATTGCTCTGCAACGTTGAACACTAAGTTGTTCTAAATGGACTAGATCTCGACAGATGAATACAAGAGACTGGTCTGTCACTCTGTTACACAGGCCCAAGTCAAGAACCTTTAAGGAAGTTTGGTGTGTTGTTAAAGCTAATATACCGACATTTGTGAGTTGATCGCAGCAGTGCAATGATAAAGATTCTAATTTCAAATCCTTAGTTTCTGATAAGGCTTTAAGGCTCAATCCATCAATAAGAGTATTTGAAAGTTTAAGATGTTTGATGGTTCCTGCTCTAGAGGCAATTACTTTCAATATAAAGCTAAATGTTAAAACACTTTCTGAGGGATTCTGAAACATATCTACACCACTGCCATAAAACTTTTTAACTAAGCCCATGTGAAATTGTAAGGAGCATCCAGAGAAATTTAATTCTTCTAATGCTGGTGATGCCAAAACAAATCTGCTGAAGAGTGCATCTGTAAGGTACTGATTGCCTGCTAAACTTAAGGCTTTCAGATTAAGCAAATTGTACTTCAATAGGCCTTCTGTCTTACCTTCCAGTAATCTTCCAGACATAAAAAGATCTTTACAGCTTAAAATGTTCAACATTTCTAAATTTGTACACTTTTCCAGTATATGAGTAAATACTTTTTCACACACATCACAGTTTTTAAGAGTCAAACATTTGATGTGCTCTCCCATCTTCTCCCAAAAATTGTTCAGTTTATTTGATATTTCTACTTCATTAAAAAAATAATTATAGAATATTACAGAAGATTTTTCAAAAATACTTAAAGGTGAGCTTTCATCATTTAAAGGTGATCTGTAAAATACTGCAACTTTATTTTTCAGAAAGAAATGGTCATTTGCTGCGATGTACCAAGACTGACAAGTTTCACTGGCAGCCTTTAGGTCTGCTTCAGGGAGATATTTAAAAATCATTACCAGCACCTGGAAAGAAATAGAATAGATGTTATTTTTAACAAATATACCCAGGTCTATATGATTCAACTAAATTACCTACAGAAGCTGAACTTGTTCAAGATACCTACATACTGTGATGGAATCTACATGTTGACTTTCTAAGTGCTTATCACCGAGATAAAAATAACATCAATGACGGATCGATCACGTGAAAAAATCAATTGCAAACAAAAGAAGCAGGAAGTGAACGTATAGTTTTTTGTAAAATACTGCTACCTCTCAGGGGAGAGCCATTTTACATGCCTTTACACTAGAAATTTACCTATAATGTGGATGATGTTTATGTGTGATTGACTTAGCAATAAAACTCACTAGAATTTATGAAAATGTATATTATTTGTAAAATATTGATACCTCATACGGAAGATCCATTATAAATGCCTTTACACCAGAATTAGAATTTTATATTGTGGATGATTTTTAAGTGGGATTAACTTTTTAATAAAACTCGTCATTAGAATAGAAGGAAATATTTAAATACTGACTGGACTTGGATAAATTTGGTTACTTGCTTTTCTTTGAAATTTTATTGAAACTATTGAAAGAAACTTCATCGGTGTGTTTAGGGTTATTCCGATAATAGTAAATACCAGTAGGTAAGTACTCGATACTGTCCCTTGGGTACCAAATACATTTAGCATCGAATCATTCTTGCGATACCTACTAGGTTTGAAAAGAAAGTACTTGTAGCGAGTCTAATCAAATATGACCATTAAAATATTTAAAAATAGCAACATAGTGGACTATTGAACGCGTGATTGGAATGAATAAATTCTGTCCCAATATTTGCGATCTTTCCCTAGCACTACTATACCTACGTTAACGCGCCAACCGATTACTCTTTCTTTTGTTAGGATTAGATTATTATAGTAACTCTTTCTCACTCAATTTTTGAAGCAGCGATAGTGGAGTGGCATTGGCTATGGACTGCCGCGCAGCAGGTTCATGGTGCGAATCCCGCCGCGGGCTTGAGCTTCACCGCATGGTGTAAGGGCATTTTGCGCATGCCCGCCTGGCTAGTGACCACCCTCAAGTAGAAAATCTGTCGCCAAGCACCTAACAGTGTGTTCCGGCAGCAGTCCTTGAGAGCCAGTGAAATTACAGGCACATGAGACTTAACAACTATGTCTCAAGGTGATGGGCGCAGTGCAATTCGTGACTTGTGACGAAATGCATCTGTTATAGGCAGATGTTAGTCCGCTTAACATCAGGTGAGCCTCAAGCTCAATAACATAAAAAAAAGCTTAGATAGCGGAATATATGAGATGTTTATTTATTTTTTAAACAGGTATTTGTTGTTAATATAATTATATGGCATACCGCAAAGTAATGCCTGAATCTATTATTTAGGTACCTAAAGTTTGGTGTTTGTTCTTTTCGATTTAATTAAAGACAATAGTGCAAAATATATATTAGGTACATATATCTGTTTCAATTGATAATTACTGAGCAAGTAAAATTTTATAACTTTACTACATTTTTTACTTTTATTTTTTATGTTATTGTGACGGAACAAACCCTAGGCCCATCTGATGTTAAGTGGACTAACCTCTGCCTATAACAGTCGCATTTCGTCAACGACCAATTGCACTGTGCCCGTCACACTGAGACGTCCAGTTGTTAGGTCTCATTAGCCTGTAATTTTTCTGGCTCTCAAGGACTGCTGCCGGAACACACCGTTAGGTGCTTGGCGACAGATTTTCTAATTGAGGGTGGTCGCTAGCCAGGCGGGCATTCGCAAAATGCCCTTCCACCAGGCGGTGAAGCTCAAGGTCTGGGCGGGATTCGAACCATGGACCTGCTGCGCGGCAGTCCATAGCCAATGCCACTGAGCTATCACTGCTTCATTACACATGTTGTATGATTGTATGCCACACGATAAAACGACAAGCTAAACCCTACTCACACTAAATATGTGAAAAAAGATGAATGAAAGTACCAGATAGTTCATATTTCCTATGAAAATAAAAAAACCATGTATGAGTAGTATGAAACTTTATAAGTTTTTTTTTTTAAGTTTATATAGCGAACAAAGATTAGAGAACTACTCATATGAATAAGTATCGACACTTTAATCATTTATGGCATCAGATTATCCCTATTGTGTGATGAATGAAGTTGAAGTTCGGGAACATTTGTCAGTGATTGACATTGACACTTATTTGATTTTGACTTATTTTTCTCTACATTTTGAGGAATTGGCTTCGCACGTCGTACATTTGCTAGAGACAATTTAATCTTCAAGTTTTCAGGTCTACCATGTTATAAGTTTAGGATATAGCGGATTTAGGAGCTGCGCTTTATTTATTTATAAGAACGGGGATACTTCTAGCTATTTACAAGGATCAGATACGAAAAAAAAAGGATAGGGTCAGGAGATTTTCGCTAAAAAGGAATACAGTTTGTAAAATTATGTAATAATCATTACTAAAACTATATATACATTTTTACAACTTGATGTCATTAGCTTCATTTGTTTTCCTTATCTGAGGCTGGGCTACGTTCAGAGCCTCAGAGTGTAGTTGTTTGACTGTTTTTCAACTTACTTGTAGTACTACGGAATGACAAGGTTATTTTATAATGTCGATATATTATAAAACCAAATATCGATATTGATATTAAAATAGTTATCTTTGTTGTGGTGATGGTTGTGCTTTCTATTTTGCGGGGAACTACCCAATTGGTTGTAAATAAAATAAAATTAAATAGTAACCATAAGCACAGCCTGGACACTCGACTCATTATTTATACAAAAGCTGCGTTCTAACTACCTATTACACAGACACTACACAAATGTCGTTTTTGTACACGCGTAAATGTGTGCGTGAACTCTAAGGTTGTCATCGTATGAAAAAGTGTTGTACTTACCTACCTAACAATCTTTTGATGCTGTTAATATGACTTATTAGATTTTGTAGGTTACCTTACCTACCTTCAGAAACATTTACAAGCACAACAATCCAAGTCCATGTACGACGTAGGAATATGTTACACACAACCGAGTAAGTAACATTACTTCACATTTCACTCACATTACTTAAATATACAATAATAGATACCTACACTATACAAAAAGTATCATTCTAAGTTCACATTTTATACAAGTAATGATAATAAATACAATCACAATAATAATTTATGTTCTTCTCGTATACTAAACAATCATGAAGTGTGCCGCGTGTCAACCGTGGCGAAGAACGGTGTGTATTGCTTTTCTCTATGGTAGGTATACATAGGTACAAAGACACTTGTTTCGCTGCAAACGAAGCCGATATCCACGGATATTTTTTGCAAACGAAAATCTTCTAAAATAATCATTATTTGAATATCAGTTTGAATAAACTACAAAGACAAGGTATTATGTTGGTATTTTTTTCAATACCTAGGTACTGTAAATTACCGGTTTTTATAAGTTACCTACTGGATAACTGAAGAACGACAAATAGGTAGGTACTTAGTGTAGGTTACCAAGAATGACTTACCTCGTTTTATCCTTAGGGAATCTATAAAAAGTCCTATCCTTTTCTTGTTTAGTTGATAAGCAACCGTAAACAGCACAAGATTACCCTATTCTCAACTTTTAAAATACTCGTACAATCGTCACGCTTCGTCGGCGAGTTGCGCGTCCCGTATCCAAGTCAGCTTAGCGACAGCTCAGAATCGGTGGCGGGGTGGGAAGGCTCGTTTCGGTGGTGGGTGAGGAGTGTCCTTTCTATACGTAGTATTATTATATGGTCTATGCCATAAGGACACTGATAGAACGAGACAAATAGAACAGTTATGGCTATTTCCCTCGGACCGGTTTTTGTTATGCGTGCGGTAGATGCCATATCTTAATGGCACAAGGATTATTATTGATAAACACAACGTTAAAATGAGTTTATAGAGCAGTCTGGTTGTATTACATAAAACGTCTTTGCATAAATTTCACTATTACCTAAGTATTTTTCTTCCATTCAGCTTGCATATCGTATCTTTGAAAATCAGGGGACATTTTATAATGCCCTTGATGTACATATGGGTATCATTAAAGACCCAGGCAATCTTCTCACATGAAATACATAAATTGAAAACTAAACCTGTCTTAACAATAAATTTATATAAAAGCTCAATAATTTTTACGCACTGGTACCTACTTAAAAGTAATTATACTTTTAATGTTTACTTTATATTAAAAAATACATACTACGTTATATTTCTTTCACCTAGCATTTTCCTCGGGTGAAAAATTGTGTGTTGCGCTCGGCAGCAAAGTTACGTATTTTGCGTCTCGTATCTTTGAAACCTTCGGTACGCTCTGGATTCCATATTTTGAACCACTTTGGCTTCGCTCTGCTCGTGGTTCATTTCTATACTCCTTCGCTTCCTCGGGTTTCTAGTCGCCCCATATTACTACTTTGCAGCCATGCGTACCTAACAAAAACGGAACCGACTTCCTGCACTGAATTCGGTACCATGTCGAAGTTATACCATGATAATTCAAAGCTGACCTCACAATATTATGGTCCGACTTCAACAAGTTATTTCATACCTACTTTCAGTGATAGAAGTAGGACGCGTTTTGATAAAAACAAAAAAATTTAATGCTGCAAAGTTGTTATTTGTTCAAAGTTGGCACAAGTACTTTTTTGGATACCTACGTGAGCGGTTTTAAAAGTACGAGACGCAAAAACACTATGCTGCAGAGCAAAACACAATTTTTCACCTCTCTTTTGCGAGAAAAACGCCTGGTGCTATATAGTAAATTACTATTTATTTATATTAAAAGTGAAAGTATAATTAATACATACATACTACTGGTAATATTGAAGGTACCTAAACATGTTTACGGGAACTTTGAAAAGTCACTAATTTGTAACCTTTTTCGCGCCTTTAAGCGATTTTCAACGCAGATTTCGAATGATAACCAACACGTTTCCGAATTAATAAGTTGGCATCGGACTGGACCACTATGGCCAATTTATGAATGAAATTCTATTGTTATAATTATCGCCGATGCCAATTGAGGTACAAAATTGTGTACGCAAGAAAAAAAAGCTTAAAGAATATTATTCTCATTTCTCACACTCGGAAAGTAGTGTTTGTTTGATCCGAGTTGCCGGTGGAAGACGCTGCTTCCCACCTAAAGGCGGGAAAAACTCATATTAATAGCTTCCTTCTCTAGGGCCGGAATATCTTGTAACCTTGGTAACCATTGTTCAAACAAGATTAGATGTCTAAACTTTTTCGTTGTAAAATATTAACAACTACGTTTGATTAAAAGCTTAATTATTTTATGTAAAAGCTCAAATAACGAGTTTATAACAGAAATAATGTGACTTTCTCAAGTTCCTATGTTATGAGAAAATGTTAGTCACTAATAGCAGTCTGAATTAAAAAAAAACTTATTAAGCGGGTTGACCCCCGGGGAGACACGTTGTGTTCCATATTTTAAATTGAATAAAGACTATATAATTTGGCGTGTTAGTAACTAGGTATATATGTGTATGGTAAGTATTAAAAAAATCTTAAAAAAACGTACTAAAATTTCACAAATTGTTCTTACTCATCAATTTATTTTATATATGTATCTTCTACTCATGTTATAATTTTCAGTAAATATTTTAGAAAAGTTACTATTTATTAATTTCTTCGTATTATATTTTAAATGAAAATTAGAGTGTTTCTTTTGAAACGAAATTCTCCTGATTTTTACACATATTTAAATATTATAAATATTGTAGATGAGCATCTGATATGCTCGAAACTCGGGTCCACGTATTCGATCCCCAACGTGAGTGTTTTTGCCAGTTTAATTTATTATATTTAAATTATAGTGTTTAACTCGGATGTAAGTCATCGATTCTTACTTGGACTATAGTCGCATTAATTTTAAATAGGTACTAATCATGCTATTATTATTCATATATATTTTCTATAATAAAACCTACTTATTTTATTTTCCGTATATTCGTAGTGAAAATCAGAGTGTTTGACACGGGTGAATGCGTAGAGTCATTAATTCCTATTCGGAGTATTCACTAACTTGTTCACTAATTTTACAAATAGTTAAATTTAAATAATTTTAAATAGGTGCTCTTAATTAATTTTAAATAGGTGCTTACTCATGTTATTATTATTAAAGAATAATTTAGAAAAAAACTTCTGTTTTTTACCTTCCTTTTATTCGAAATGAAAAGTAGTGCTTAATACAGGTGAAAGTGATCAATTCCTACTCTACTATAGTCTAAATACCTCGTATGGTAATTGATTACTTTCAACCCTTGTATACCTGTTTATGTCAAGCTACTATTTCTCTCTTTTTAGTGATGCACAATGATACTGCTTACGAGATCGAATGATTTGAAAATAGTCACCTCATTAGACCAAATTACGAATTCGAAACGGGTTTTCTATTTTATGCTAAAATGACGAGTTCCTACCCATTTTATTATAAATTGGAATGTAGGTTCTTTCTCCCGAACGTTCTTTTTGAGTTATAGATACAGACGGTTTAGAGGGCCAAGCTAGGTCGACGAAAAACTGATGGCTCCCTAGAAATGTCAATAAATTTTAAACACGTGATTAACCGAAACATAAAATTTATAGTGTCTAATATATATATACTATTTCTTTGATAATAGCATAGTATCGGTACCTTAGGTAGGTATTTATTTTAATTTATCAGGGGCTGAGCTGAAAACGTAAGGCTGGCCTGGCCTCCTTATAATGGTTATAACTTTTTTTCACAGAGCGATACATATGCTGCTCAAGATTAGTACACGCTCTGGAGCTGTAAATAACTAAAACATTTTTTGGGGTCAGCCTGACGAACTCTCTAAAAGGCAAATTTTGAATATATGTTTTAGAAAAGTGTGTACGCCTTGCTTTTAATAAAATGTGTAATATTTTAGAGGTCCTGACAGGTATATGCCTGATCCGAAAACACGATTAGGTACAGAATATTTGTCTCGATGGAAAAAAAAACATGATTAAAGCTTTAAAATTTCGGTTAGTCAAGTTTTGTGTCCATATATTAAATCGTATCAATACAGATTTTATTTCTAATTATTATTTAGCAGTCATGTGATAGGTACAGTCTCTACACTAAAGTTTTTTTCGATTTGAAAAAGCTTGCATTTATATGAAAGAATCGCTCAGTTTGGATATTGCGTAGAATTACCATGTTTTAACATATGACTACATGACTTCTATAGGTACCTCTAAATCGAATAAATTGCGCTTTTCTTAGTTACGTTATGATGACAATATAAATTTAAGTAGGTATAATGACAAAACAGTTTTAATCATAAAGTTGTCATAGGTTCATTTTTATTCTGTGTCACAGGTGTACCTAATCTGACAAATTTTAATATTTGGGTACTACGAACGAAAGCATTTCCAAGGAGGGTTGCGTCATGAGGAAGGCCGTCCATAAAATCAAAGCCAATTATTTTTACAATTATGTCGTCGTGTAGTCCTTGGTGTTAGCGTTGTGTGTGTTGCTATAGCTGAAGTAAGTACCTATATACTTTATATAATATTTATGTTCTTAGCGACCTAGTGCCTACCCTACATGAATTGGGATAAGGGTAGGAATATGGTGGGTTTATAAGATAGAGCGGAATTTAGTACTGACTGTTTGCACATGTGTTTATTTCTGATTTCCGTCATAGCTTGGAAGATCAAATCCTGCATTTTATACGAGAACAGTATAGTTGGGTATTAAATGGATAGTTTAGATACCGATGAGCTTGGCGTGTATTCAATAAAAATAACTCCCTATCGACTTACACTAGCAAAGCGAAACCCAAGTGTCTAAAACATGCATTGTCTTATGAGTTTGCGCGTAAGGTAACAACATTGTTATCGCCACTTGTTGGGCGCCAGAAAGCTCAGTGAGCGCGGGGTGGCCCGCGCGTCCGGCCACGTGTCGCGCGCCTCCCAACTCGACGCATTTACCCTACTTTTGCGATAAACTTTCGTGCCAGTTCGGGTGGAGTATCATGTTTCTATTTTTATGAGTTTTGGACTTGTATGAAGTGGACTTTACTAGTGGAAGTGGACTTTTGTTGCTAAAGTGGACTTCAGGATGTCGAGAAGAAAACAGGCAAAACCGCGGTCCCTCAAACGTAAGTAACTATTTATGTTGAATTTCGCTTCCTAATGTAATGATGTATTATTTATTAATTCTTGTTATTCTATTTAAAGTGACAGGTTACCTATTGTACTCGTACTTATGTAAGTACCTATATGTACTTATAAATAAGTAGAAACCTTTACAACCCTGAAAATATATTCATAAAACAGAGTATAAAAGTATAAGCAAAATAAATGTATATACACTATTAAATTACAAATGCACAGCATCTACAGCTAAGCATTTAGATATAGACTCATCTAACAATGGTATAACTCTATATTCGTCTGTAACAAAATATTTAGTTTTGCCGCTCGAATTTAATGGGCAAGAGAATTTAATGAGATTTCTCTTTCAATATTCGGTTTTAGGTATTATGTAATTCTACATAAAACATAAACGTAGGTATTTTATATCAGGTCGGTAACTTTTCTGTTTAAAAGCTACATACCCGTAGTATTTTTTATTTCATTGTGACGGAACAAGCCCGAGGCGGGCCACATGATCATCGTCAACGACGAATTGCACTGTGCCACACTCAGACGTACAGTTGTTAGGTCTCATGTGTCTGTCCTTTACTGGCAAAGGCTAAAGGACAGCTGCCGGAACACACCGATAGGTACTTGGCGACAGATTTTCTACTTGAGGGTGGTAGCTAGCGGGCATTCACAAAATGCCCTTCCACCATGCATATATACCAACGCACGGACGAACTGATGGATCCACAGACATCACTTAGGTTTATTTAAACGGCAGATAAATTTTCACTAATTAGGCTTTATTATGTCTTTGGGTCTAAAAACATAACTAGGTAAAACATAAAAAATATAATTAGGTATGCTGGTTTGCTATTATGGTAGGTAACACATAATCAATATTGTCATCTAAACGAAATAATGTACCCTTTGACGAATTCGGTACAAATTAATTTGTGTGCGTTTAGTTAGGTAGGTACCTAAAGCTAAGCTTCACTTGCTTACCCACGTCGTGACAACTGAACGGTATTGACAGCATAACAGTATATTTTGGTACAAAATCTTATTAGCTGCTGGGGGCCAACTACTGTCTCATAATAGTTCAGTCTTACATTTACAATTTTATTTCGCACTACCAAATATCATGACAATTGGCACAGAATAAAAAGGATAATGGTAAACTTTCACTAGAACTTCAACGTGAGAGCGGAAGGCAAGCATGAATCAAGTCATTGGTGCGATAGAGATAGTTCTATGTGAACATTAATGACTCTTACCGGCTCTGATGTATTCATATTTTAAGCTAGATATTATGACATTTATTTTCCATATTAGTTTTAAATAGGGTTTATAACCCTTTGCAAAAGCCCCTTGCCACTTTCGTTATTTTTAAATTCTAACATGTTTTATAAAAAATATACCTAGGACATGGGATAAACGCCAATCGATTTTAATCGAAAATAAGAGTATGCGAAGCGAACTGTTTTTTTTGCACCTGGCAATTTCCTCGTGGAATGAGGTGAAAAATTGGGTGTTGCGCTAGGCAGAAAATTTATTTTGCGTCTCCTTTGAAACTTTCGGTACGCTCAGGATTCTATATTATGAACTTTGAATTTGGTACAATTTGAATTGCTCGAGGATCAATCCTAGAATCCTTCGCTTCCTGAGGTTTCAATAGGAGTAGGAACTCGCGCCAAAAAACAAGTTTGCAGCCTTGCATAACAAAACTATTCTTTTGTCCGTATGTTGTTACTCGCGTATTTTTCAACTAATCTTGACGAAACGTGGTATATAGGTTGAACAATATCGTAGTGTTTTTAGTAATCAGCATTTTATTGGCTGTGTGTTATATCTACCGGTCGATTTTGATCATATCTACTTGTATCAGTTTTACATTAGGTAAAGTTGAAATGAATGAATTATTTCATTCATTCATGATTATAATGGTCATACTTTATTCCTGAATAACTGTGACAAGATTTTCTGATATGTCCTTTCCTTAGTTCTGAATTTAGTTCTGTCTGATGCATGGTTAGTGGGATTCGTCTAGAAATTAATATATGTTGTGAAATATTTTGGTAGGCAGGTTGTAAAGGAAAAAGGTCAGTTCTCTCTGATAAATAAATCGTATACCAGTTCTGTCCACAAATTTACCTTTATGTAATTTATCACAATATTGAAATAATACCTTGAATTGACATTGGTATACCAATACCTATTTCAACAAGTTATTTCACACCATTCAGTTTTGAAGTCGGTCCCGTTTTTTGATGTTTTCTGTTAAGTTTTCTTAGTACCCTGGTTCGATCCCCACCGCTCCGGCGGCTTATTCCACTAAACCCCAAAAATCGTTCCACTTCAACCCCAAGACGATTTGTAGGTATGATTAAATATTCTGTATTTTGTTCCACTCCAACCCCAAGAATTATAGGTAGCGTCAGTAAGTCAAAATGTACATGAAAGCGACAATTGCACAACTAGAAAGAAAGCATCGCCGATGTGATGACGACGCTGCGCGCAAGTACGCAGTGACATATCAGGTGACGATTTCTTATCTTAATTATTTTTACCTGTGTAGGGGCTTCTAGGATGCACTTTTGGAACTTAACTAGTCGACCTTGCTCTCGTCTTGCGCTAATACGTGTGTGTGACACCGTTAATTTTGTTATATGTGGTTGGTTGGAACAATTTTTAGTTCCTGAAGATGCATGAACCCGAGAACGATGAACCTGAGGCTGTGATTTTATATTTATAGAACTAGTGTACTGTTAAGAAATTCTAATCTGAAGCTGTGATCTCTTATATTTTAGCAATAAGTTTACTGTTAAGTCATTCTTATCTGAAGCTGTGATTTTATATTTTTAGAATTAGTGTACTATTAAGAAATTCTAATCTGAAGCTGTGATTTTGTCTTTGACCCATTTTATTTCTAGTGTATAGCACAGTTTAATTGTTTTTATGGTGAATCGTTTTTATAGACCAATGATTATATTATGTGTCTTATAAGCCTCTAAAACTCATGTATTTTATTTATGCATCCTGAAATTTTGCTGTTGACTCTACCAAAACTGGTTTGGGGTTCAAGTGGAATTGAAGTATGAAAATATTTCTTAAATTAATTTTATACCTAAAATCGCTTTGGGGTTCAAGGAGGAATGAATGTATGGACCGCAGAGTTTTGAGAACAATGGCTTTGGGGTTGAGTGGAATAAGCCGCTCCGGCTTGAGCTTCACCGCATGGTGGACCGCATTTTGCGTTTGCGATTACCCGCCTGGCTAGCGACCACCCTCAAGTAGAAAATCTGTCGCCAAGCACCTAAAAGTGTGCTCCGGCAGCAGTCCTTGAGAGCCAGTGAAATTACAGGCACATGAAACATAACAACTGTATGTCTCAGTGCGATGGGCGCGGTGGAATTCGTCACATGATGAAATGCATCTGTTATAGGCAGAGGTTAATCTACTTAACATCACGGGGGCCTCATGATAGTTCCGTGAAATTAAGTAAAAAAAAAAGGACTTTACCACTTTGTAGTAATGTATGAGACAGATATCTAACTGTACTTATATGTACTGACATTATCTCCAAGCAGTCACCGCCTCGAGATGGAGTTATATACGTGATGCACAGACAAGTAATTTAGCAATAAAGTTTGTTCTCACGTGTTCTACTGTTCTCAGAACTGTTTGTTTAGTTTTATTGCATTTCTAATCCCGTATTTTCATAGTACCTTTAGGGGATTTTGAATCAACAAACGGATGAACCGACCCTGAAAGAACCTTGAAAGTAGATAAATTTTATCATAATATTAAGTACATTATTCATCCGCATATTTTGTTGCCCACTTTATATAGGTCACTAAATATAATGACCATCAATAACAATGATGGTCTTTTATTAGACAGTCGCAGGTCATCGTTTAGTCATAGAACTGTACGAGGAACAGCTTATCTATTCAGCATTTAGACTGTTCTTTTTAATTTCTATTAATAAGGCGTACAGTCTTTTTTGAAAACATTTTTAAGCTTTGCCTTTTTGCGACTAACTTCACTGTAAGGTTAAAAACTGGGCACGATATAGATCTCTTCATTATCGACGCCTGTATTGTCACAAATTTGTTAAAAAGATTAATAGGTAACTTGAAATATAATGAGCTTCAAAACAATTCAACATTATGGTAATTATTTTATTATAAATTTGTAACAATAAAAAAAATCTTATTTATTCTAATTTTGTACTCAAAACCTATAACATAATAAGGCTATATAAGGGAGGTAATAATAAGGGAGTGACTTCGACGTTTGTATGGAGAAGTGACCGGCCAGTTTACCCATAACGCTATAGGGGAAACACTAGATTTACCTAATTTAGTCATCTACGCAATATTAAACTTACGACGTTTTGTCGAAAAACTTTAGTTCTATAACCATTTCTGTACATATTTCTTTTGAATTTCGACGAGGACGTTACCACCGCATCTTTATTTCTCGTTTCCTTGCCGTAAACCCTTTTTCATTACAATTTGGGTAATTCGGTAGTACCCGTCT
Source organism: Plagodis pulveraria (assembly GCA_963890685.1). NCBI lineage: Eukaryota > Metazoa > Arthropoda > Insecta > Lepidoptera > Geometridae > Plagodis > Plagodis pulveraria. The sequence continues at coordinate 20,167,239 of OY982951.1, read as the reverse complement.
ACTGGAGAGACAGCTAATGGACGCGTTGCATCGCAGGCTGCGTTGCTCTAATATTGCCACTTTATCAGTGGTAGTCGCAATGTCGCGGCCGCAGCGGGCCGCGGTTTAGCTCGCATGCAATGCCCACAACCTATGCATGTACTTATAAAAAATAATATTTCTGTATAAAAAAGGCTTGTCACATATTTTTCTTATATACCCAATGTATGTACCTATATATTTTCATTTCCAAGCTCATACATTTTTTGTTTTATGTTATTGTCATAGAACATATAATAATACTACGTGTTATTGTATTAATTTTACGACTAAGAATTTACCTAACATTTACGTTAGTACGCATACATATTGTATGATATGGATTACCATTCCAGGTGGTTACCAAAAGTCTCCGAAAGGAGACGCTTACAAAATTATGACATGAAAGAAGCCTAAAGTGTATTCATCATACATAATTATCTATAATATGTTTCCTGTTTCCCGGGCTGTAGGCAGAGTATATCCACGTTCTGTGTTATTTTTTCCCGACCATCTCTAAGTAATAAGTATCGGCTGTGAATATATTCACAAGATAGCAATCAATTTATATTGTCATCAATTAGATATCTATATGTACGTAAGGGGAATAATATACTCGTATATAAATGTAAAAATCGTACTAAGTATATATTTTTTAAAATGATGCACGCTCCTTGTTTTACAATACAAAATTACAACGACAGGAAAAATTATAGTAATGAGTGGGATTTGAACCCACGCCATCCACCCCTATAGCCCGAGCCATGCTCTTGATATACGGCGCATGACTCTAATTTGTCCTCTCGTTCTTTACCATCGAATGGGGATAGAGCGACACGACTATTTTTTTGCAATTAGCTTTAAACTTGGTAACGACGACGACGCAATCCTTAATTTTAATAGGTACTTTTATTTTTACAATGTCGCATGCTTCGGGGTTTGAATCCCACACATAACTACAATTTTCCCTCTTGTTGTAATTTTGTGACATGAAAGTACGCTGTAGACGGTTATGTGCAGATGTCACCGCCGGATATTTGTACTATAGTGTCCATTATTATAGAAACTTAGAGCAAATGGTAATAATAATAGTTATTATCTTGATCCTTGAAAGATTTCAATGAAGAAGCTCGGTAGTGCGGATTCCACAATCACACACTGATGTGTTTATGGAAATAAAATTTAATAACGACACCTCAAACACGGGTTAAGGGTAGAAAGACGATGATATTGATGAGTACTGTATCAGCCGACTCGTCCACTGCTGAACACAGCCTCCCCTAGGGGTATTTGCCATAATCCCCACGTTTGGCAGGCGGCTTGGGGATCGCAGTGTAAGCTGACAGTTCTTTAGACGTCGCTGCTGCCCACCTTCCAGTATTTTCCCTTAGTCGCCTCTCACGACACCCACGGGATGATATGGGGAGGTCCAATTCTAACCCGGCACCCCACGGGGAATGATGAGTACAAGACAATAAAAAGAAATCATATAAATTATAGACTCACGCTAAAATCAAAAATAGAAATAACCTGTCTTCCAAAAGCCAAACCTCAACGTGTAGGTACATAGGAAGATACTTATTTATATAGGTAGGTGTATCTTCAGTAGAAGCACATATTAAGGTTGAACTGGCCGGTCACTTCTCCATACAAACGTCGTAGGGTGATCACTCCTTTATGTGAGATTTTAGGTGCAGAACTAAGCATAATACCGATTGGTATCATCATTATCTAGGCTTGTATGATGCCGAAATTTTAAAAAGATTATTAAGTTGTTAGTTATGAGCTTCGAAAACTTTATATGAAAATGTTTCGAGGCTCATAATTCTCAAGTTGATTATTTTATTAAAATTTCGGCATCATACAAGCCTAGATAATGACGAGATCAATCGGTATATATTATGCTTTGTTTTGGACCTAAATCCTCAAGTAAGGGAGTGATCACCCTACGACGTTTGTATGGAAAACGGGCCGGCCAGTTCACCCTTAAGTAGAAAACCTGGAGCAAGGTTCAGTCGGTAGGAATCTTGCTCCAGGTTCTTAGGTCAATAATGTTATTATTATCTACCTATACCTGATACCCTTCGATTGTAACAGTGGTAACAATGTCAACAACCTTACATTCATTCATATATAAAAGCTCGTAGCAGAACAATGTTGCACAACCACCGCTGTAATGTTGTAACTTTAGGTATCGATCTAGAGGAGTCTAGTAGGTAGGTACTCCGTATAATGCGTCCCGCGGGACGCGCGAGGATGCTGCGACTCCCCGGGCTCCTGGGATACCTAATGCAATACTACAGAGCTCTCCTTCTTATAACAATACAACGTATATTACAATTATTTTACTTGGAATTTACAGATGTGTTTGTTTATTTTCCTTAACTTAGATAAAATAAAAGAAAGAGCTGGTGCGTTCTAACGTCGTCGAATAAAGTGGACCAAAGAAACATCGTTGCTATTATTGCTTATTAGTTTATATTAGTTTTTGCAATTCAACGTGACAATGCTGGCAGCTAGCTGGGCACGCTGACAACTGGTAGTGGGCTGGAGCATTTGGACTGCCTGTGAGTCTGCAATTACTTGTAGGTTGTCTAGATGCTTTCATTGTAGCAGCTAAAGTGTTGTATTCGTAGTATTTTGTTAATGAAGGCATACCGCCTAAAAAAAATAGTTTATCAACCTATTTCAAATGGCAAATTACGTTCGTTGCATTGCACCTAATATGGAGGTTACCTTTTCATTGAAATTATTTCGTAACTGGACTTTCTATGTGGTAGGTCTCTTTGGCAAGAGTCTGTCTTGTAACCATACCACCACCGGGTCAGCTATTCTGCCCTGAACTAGTGGTGTGCAAATACTATTGAGTTTAGGCGTGAAAGCCACTATAGCTAGTGACATAACTGGCGAACGAGACAAGAACTAACGTCTCGGAGTGACGAGCACAGTGTCATGAAGAGCCATGGAAGGCGACAATATTTTTGGTCAAAATTGGCATACCATATCTTGCAATTTGCTCTACTATGGTCTATAAAATCGCGCGTCTAGAGGAAGGCACCATCCTCGACATGCGCTTAGAAAATTACTTGAGTACTTGATTAATTTAGCCACTTAGGTTTGACTTATGAAATAATAATCTCACACTCAACTCTCCTTTGATTTTATACTCGTATATAACATCAGTGAGCCCTGTTCCGCTCGCTGGGGTCCAATAACACGTCAATTTCAGCTCGCCGGCCCTCATGCGGAGGAATTAAAATTTTACATCCAGTGAAAATGTTAATCCTTCCCGGTCCCAAGCAGGCAATAAAAACGAATTGCCGTATCTTGAATTGTTTACCCTGACACCGCTACCTGGAGTGAGGCCCATCTCAATGTGTTGCCTGCTTAAACTGCGATTAGGAAAAGCTTAACATTTATAAGGAAACTGAATGAAGACTCGATAAAAATCTTTCAGAGAAAAATTATCCGTATAATTATGTGGGATGTAACGGGACCAGAAGCTAGCAGTTCCGATGGTACGATTCTTTGTATCGAAGCCTGTATTAATCTACAATTGAGCTACATAAAAATCTTATATTTAGGTAAATACAGCAACGTAATTTTTGCCTGTAATGTAATCGAATATGTCAGGACTTGAGAAGTATGACAAAAAAAATCTCGCGAGCAGCCTGCTCATTTTCCACTCTAATATAGCAAAATAAATATTTAGATTCAGATTCAGATCATTTATTGTTTACATAAATAGTAGGTACATACAAGTTGTTACAATAAATAAGTGTGCAAAGTCATATTATGGACCCCTTCGGGCACAGCAACATAGAAGAGAGGGAGGGGGACGTTATATTAATTTGGAATTAAAATTTATGTTATGTATTTAATAAATGTCAGAAGTAAGTAGATCTAGTTAGTAATTAGTCATTTTCATTTAAGAATTCGTCAATTCATTAATATGCTTTTTATAAAAATATTGTCATTTTCTTAACGCAGAAGATCTCTTGGTAACTTGTTGTTTACAGACATAGAAAATGTAAATAAATAAATAATAAATACTTACATAGTTTAGAAAAATAGCATACGATTTTGTCATACATATATAGGTACCATTTGAAGCAGCATAAAAACAACAATTAAATACCAAGCAACTGTATTACAAAATTTTAGATTCATTGTAGCAAAGGGTGGGGTGTGAAGATCAAAATAAAAGGTATGAATGTTTTATACGAGGTAAAAGCTTTGGACGGACGCGTTTGTAAGCCGTTTGAAGAGGGTTAAGTCAATTTGGCTTTGAACGTCATATTTTTTTGCTGGACTCGTGTTGCAGACGATTATATTAGTCAGACTGATAATCCTTATGCGAATTCAAAGTACAGTGAACCAGTATACTCATTTATAAGTAATTATTAACATAAATTATATATTGCGTTTTCGAAATCATACGAACTTAATTTTTTTTATGTTATTGGGACGGAACAAGCTGGGACCCGCGGACTAACCTCTGCTTATAACAGATGCATTTCGTCACAAGTCACGAATTGAACTTCGCCCATCACCTTGAGACATAGTTGTTAATTCTCATGTGCCTGTAATTTCACTGGCTCTCAAGGACTGCTGCCGTTAGGTGCTTGCCGGCAGATTTTCTACTTGAGGGTGGTCGCTACCCAGGCGGGCATTCGCAAAATGCCCTTCCAGCATGCGGTGGGATTCGAACCATGGACCTGCTGCGCGGCAGTCCATAGCCAATGCCACTGAACCATCACTGCTTCGAATGTAAATACTTACAAAACCCCTTTCGTGTGATATACATATTTTATCATTTCGAACTTTTGTGGTTTAGCAGCTTATCCAACAACAAGCTCATCGCATTAGACTGAATGTATAAAAAATCAATTTATTGATCAGTAAGTAAATTATGGATTTTCTCATTTTAAAATAAGTAAGTCCAATAAAAGGTATGAAGTGACAAATATGCTCCACGTTTATTGCATGTAATTACTTCATCTAATTTCATGTAACTTCTTGATGCTATCGAAAATTTTCAGATACCTACATATTTTTGATTATTCAATACCAAAACAGAGCAGTTACTATTTACATATGATTAGGTACACTATGAATGTGCCAAATGCCTGCCTATAGAAATCGCTTATGGGCACTATTGGAATGCTCCATGTGCATCACTCTTTGACCTGTGACTAAAAAGTCATCTCACTCAAAGGAATTAGCACAATGTTGCACAATACGCTTCAAAATAGTGTATGTGTAATGATAATAGAATCATCATCAAAATAACCTCGGGTAAGATTGTGTTCATAAGCATTTAAAAATAAAAATGCCGATCAGCAAAAAACCGACTTAAAAAGAATGAGACAGGACTGTGTAGAAGTACCAAAGAGTGCCAAAATTGTAATCAAAATCGTACGCCATATTTGTTATTGCAAGTCCGTTTTAAAGTAAGTCCGACTTTGACCAAAGAAATTGCTTGTATTTATCAAATTTATCATTATCAATGATCTCATTAAATAACAAATAATCGTCACTTAGTCTTAGTATTTTTTATGCTATCGTTATAGAACAAGCACGAGGCCCACCTGATGTTATGTTAAGCTGTAACCTCTGCCTATAACAGACGCAGTTCGTCAAAAGTATGGATGGAGAGCTCCACTGCACCCATCTCCCTGAGACATGAAGTTGTTAAATCTCATGTGCCTGTTATTTTTTTTTACTACGAAATGACGCGTGCTAAACTAAAGCAGAAATTTCTCTATGAAAAGTAACTTCCATAAAATAGTTGGAAAAACCTTCCCGGTGCATTTCCAATTATGCTATGGAAGCGGGTGCTTTACAGTCGAATATTTCGATAGCATAATTATTGGAAACGCACTAGGACGGTATTCTGGAGTTGCGAGTTCAAGTTCCGATGGAATCTTTGACAGTTAGATTCATGCAAAAAAAACAAAACACTGAAAACATAAGATTGTTTTCAGTGGTCGTGGTTGATTATTCGGTAATCATTACCAATTACGGTGAAAATTGAATCTAATAATAGTAATGGATACTTGAATATCTATTGGATGTGTGCGACGCATGAGGCAATCGTCCAAGAAAGATCTTACAATCTTCGACAAAAAAAATACCTGAATTACTGATTTACCACCCGCATATGTATAATTTTTATACTTACAGGCTACGAATAAATAATGTATTTATTCGTAGCTTACAGGTTACCCAAAATCGCAACGACAAGTAATAAACGAGTGCTTGCGTTATTTGGCTTGTATTAAAATTGGCGGTTGGTACAGTACGCACAGAGATTTCAGTTCTTGTTCTGAAATCTGTGGTACGTGTACGTACGCACAATATTTGGTTTACTTTACGACCCAAATACATATATAATATTAATATCCTCTATAATTAATTATAATACTTACAGGTAAGTACATCAGATTATTTTTTCCGTTCTTCTGTTTTTATCTTTTTAAAATTTGCTCAATTAATCTGTGATGTGTGCGGCGGCACTTATTACGTAGCCCCGTTATGTGTAACGATAAGAAGTTGATGGCCCCAGGGGGTGAAAGAGGGGTGCGGGTACTTTCAGGGCTGCCGCATCCCGATAGCACGCTTTTGCTGTATTATACTGTGTTGTATAATGATAAAATTGTAAGATAACGGCCGCTATCCACTAAAAACTAACTAAACTTAAGTAAAATACGAAAGTACTTAATCTGCTTACGCTAAAGTCCAAATGATCGCCACCTATATTATTAAAATGTTCTATTCAAATGCGGGTGATTATATTATTTATTAAAAAAGCAACAATGCATCTGCATGACGACAAATAAGTATTTTATGCTTCAAAATGTCCGCTATTTAATAGAATAATTCATTCATAAGTATTAGACATGCAAATTTAGATTTTAGTGTAAATAAAAAAAAATCTATTAATTTTCTAACGATTCTCTACCTGATTCGATCAAATCGACATTTTAAACAAGTCCTCACAAAAAAGTAACCCCTTTCTCACCTTTTTGGCTTTTTAAGCTTTTCAAAGTCAAAGTCAAAGTCAAAATAATTTATTCAATTTAGGCGTCTACGACGCTCTTATGAAGGTCAATTACCAATTTTAGTATTGAAATATTCTACATTGTACTGCCACGTTCAGCAAATAAATTGTATAGAGCCACTGCGAGAAGAACGGGCAAGAAACTCGGGGCCATTCTTTTAAACATCTTTAACAATGTGTTACATACATACTATATAATATAGTTATTACAATATTTGTTTAAATTATGTAGGTGACAGGCAATAGCTTGGCGGAGGCGGAATTGTCCAGGCATTTTTGTCGTTTATGTAATCAGAAACTGTGTAGTAGGATTTTTTAATCAATATGTTTTTCACATGCAACTTGAATTTCCCTTCTGTGAGCGTTGTAATATGTTTAGGAACTTTATTATAAAACCGCACACAATTACCTAAGAAGGACCTTTTATTTGTCTTTGCTAATCTAAAACCTGGCACCGCTATTTTATCTTTATTCCTAGTATTGTAATCGTGATTGTCACTGTTTAATTTAAATATACTCAAATTTTTACGAACATACATAATATTTTCAAATATATACAGACTTGGTAAAGTTAAAATATCAATTTCTTTAAAAAGATCCCTCACAGATTCCCTAGGACCCATTTTATATATGGCTCAAATTGCACGCTTTTGTATGATAAAGATTGTCTCTATCTCAGCAGCAGTTCCCCACAGCAATACGCCATACGACATAATACTGTGGAAGTACGCGAAATAAACTAGGCGAGCAGTAGCTACGTCTGTTAACTGTCTTATCCTAAGAACTGCATATGCAGCAGAACTAAGTCTTCCGGAGAGATCATGTATATGTGGATCCCATTGTAAAGTGGAATTCATTTTGATTCCCAGGAAGACTGTCGCTTTGTCAATAGGGAGTTTATCTGGGCCAAGCTTTATGTTTGGTTCAACATAAGGAACATTTGGTAAAGAAAACTTTAAACATTTCGTCTTTTTTGAATTTAGGAGAAGATTATTAGCGGCGAACCATTTACAAATCTTAGATAATACATGATTTACATGCGTCAGTTCACTGTCTTTCCTATCTACTTTAAAAATCAGAGAGGCATCATCTGCGAATAAAACAATATCGCAGAAATCTTTGACCACGCAAGGCAGATCATTAATATATGTTAGAAACAGAAAAGGTCCCAAAATTGATCCCTGTGGTACTCCCATTTTTACCAATGACCCGGAAGAAGTATTGCCACTTATTCCAACCCTCTGTAGCCTGTCTGACAGATATGTCTCTATAAGATTCAGAGCTTATCCACGAATACCATAGTGGTAAAGTTTACGAATCAGAGTGCAGTGCTCTACACAGTCGAATGCCTTGGAAAGATCACAAAATACGCCAATAGCATCATGTGAACTCTCCCAGGCTTCCAGTATATGCGACATCAATTGAACACCTGCATCTGTTGTGGATTTGCTCTTGGTGAAACCAAACTGATTCTCATTTAATAAATTATGCTTGTTAAATGGGATAGTAGTTGTTTGAGCATAATTTTTTCGAATACTTTACTCAGAACAGGTAAGATGGAAATAGGTCTATAATTGCAAGGGTCAGATGTAGACCCCGACTTTAAAATTGGAGTGATTTTACTTTGTTTCATTAAATCGGGGAAGTTTCCACTATCGACACAAAGATTGAATATTGTTTCTAAATATGGTGCAATAATGTAAATTATAGACTCTACCACTTTTACTGACATACCCCACAAGTCTTCAGTACTCTTTATGTTTAAACTTTGGAATGTTTTTATAATTTCAAATCTTGTGGTGTGCCTGAAAGAAAAGTCCGGTGATTTGCTTGGAAAATTATGTTTTAACAGAGTTTCTGCTACATTGGGACAAGAATCCAATGACTTAGAGGCTTCTAGGGGCAAGGTAGAAAAAAAAATTTCAAATATATTCGCCACTTGTATTGAATCAGAGATTTGATTTTTATCAATAGTTAAGACATATGTTGAATCTCTAGGTTTATTTTTACCAGTTTCACTATTTATAGTCTTCCAAATGGTTTTTATTTTATTTTTAGACTTGCTAATTTTGTTTCTAATAAAAAGAGATTTAGCACACAAGCAAACAGACTTGAACATTTTTGAATACTTCCTAACATAATCATGAAACTGTTTGCACGATGATAAATTTTTCCTGCGATACAAATCAAACAAATAATCTCTACTTTTTCGAATACCTGTTGTTGCCCAATCACCGAACTTCAACTTTCCATCTATTTGTTTTTTTATTTTTGGACATACTTTTTGAAACTCAGTGTTTACTAAAGAAAATAAGCTATTATAAATGTCATTCGGGTCACTATGAGAAAAACTTGTAATACCAAGCTTAGCTTCTATGTTGGTACTGAGTATTTCCAGCCTACTAGTTGTTAATGGTCTATGTTCAATTTCATACCTCTCTGTTTTTCTGATTCCATCAAATTTGATCGCTAGGCCCTCATGATCAGATCTAACACCCTTCATTATTGACTTTTCTTTAGTCTTACAGTTTGAATATATATTGTCTATACAGGTAGCTGAAGTGTCTGATATCCTAGTGGGCTCACAGAATAGAAATTTCAAATTAAATGACTTAAACAATGAAATAAGATCAGTCTTATTTTTAGTATTCAATAAAATATCTATATTAAAATCACCACATACAAATATGGGTTTTTTGCATTTTGAAATTTTCTGTAGTATATTTTCCAAAGTGGATAAAAATTCTGTAAAATTTTGAGCACGACCTTCATCTGTTGGTGGTCGATATACGCACAACATGAGATGCCTGTCCACCTCCACACAAGCAACCTCACAGACACGTTCGACAGAACATCTGACCAGGTCACGGCATTCTTTAAATTTTAAATTATTTTTACAAGTATAATACACCCTCCTCCTTCTGCAGATGATCTGTTAAACGCAACTAAAATTCTTAACATTAAATAACATTTTATCTGCTCTAAGCCAAGTTTCAGTGAAACATAATATGTCAAATGGACCGGATGGATTTTTAGACCTGCTCCTCAATTCCTCCAGCTGACCTCCAATTTCAAATTATTACACATTTAAATTGGAATTAGTTAAGTACCTACTTAATGCTGGTATAACTGACCAAGTGTTTAGACACATCTGCAGAATCCTTCTGTGTGAAGGAAGTATTTTTAGGGTTCCGTAAAAAAAGAAGCTCTAATACTAAGCCTGCGCTTTCCATCCAATAAAAATAGAGAGTAAATATAAAATTATAATATAGTTGAATATACCAATAATAATACTGACATACATACCACGTTCACTGAGACCATACTCGGTCAAATATTTCCCCAATAATAAGGTAAGTACTCCATTGAAAAAGAAAACAAGATAGTGCAGGGTTTCTGCAAAGAAAGGTGTCTGGGCATGTAATATATATATATATATATAGTGCTCTAAAAGAACTTTAATTAGATTTTCTACTTGAGGTGAAGCTGGTGGTCGCTAGCCAATTGATAGCATTTGCAAAATGCCCTACATCCATGCATGTGTCATAGATTCAGCTACTTATTAGATTTTATCCTTATTCACATCCCCATCATGTAAGGTACCTAATTCTCATCCTTTTTATTATTGGACCTAATTTTACTAATCGTGTTGTACATCTTACGAGTAGTATTATGCCAAAGTCAAACTCCAAAATCCCGAAAAGTTGCCTATTTTTAGATCAATCTCCACGAATACAATATATTGAAACGCTCGTAGCGAAGTTTACTTAGCTGTTCTCAGCCGATCAGCAAAGTTAAGCAACGTCGCGCGCGGTCATGAGTTGGATGGGTGACCGCTAGTGACATTACTACTGAGCGTTTCCGTGCTTCGGAGGGGCACGTTAAGCCGTCGGTCCCGGTTGTTGTCTTAGGGTGGCAGTCGTTATAGCATGGTGGTAGGGCATTTTGCGAATGCCCGCCTGGCTAGCTACCACCCTCAAGTAGAAAATCTGTCGCCAAGTTCCTAACGGTGTGTTCCTGCAGCTGTCCTTGAGAGCCAGTACTTCTAGGTTAGCCTGGATAACCTCTTCGACCACATCATCACTTACCATCAGGTGAGATAGTGGTCAAAGGCTACAAAGGCTAAATTTAGTCACCATATCATAAGCATCGTAAGTAAAACCTAAGGTTTACCACTATTCAGGTTTTCAGATAACCAACTCTGAACAATTTTCAAGTTGTAAAATTATAGCACCGCGTAGATTCAACATATTTTAGCGCCTGTTTTACGAACATTAAATAAGCTCTTCCTAGATCTCATACAAACATATACAACTGAAAAATTTAAGATCTGTAATCTAGATTCCCAGCACAAAACCACTCACCCGTAGCCCTGGGTGTTGCGCGTCCATAAAACTTGTAGAGGCCCCGTCGAGAGTCGACGGCAAATTTCCCCTGGGTGGCACCCCTGCCCCCCTCCCCGCGCGCCTTTGGGAAATACGCTAAAGGCATATCATAACAGTTTTATGTTGATGTTGACCTCTCTCAGATACGGCGTTGCTAATCGATGCAGCTTGTTCATTGGTGCATGGAACACTGAGCATATTTGAGAAAAGTGCTTGTAAATCGATCATTAGGCAAGCAGTAGTAACTACATATTTTATTTTAATTTTGGTTAAATTGAGTAATAATTGTTTTGTTTTTACAAGTGATCAATTGTTTTTGGTGCGTGTGTCGACTTTAAATCCCCAGCTAGTGAAGTATTATCTAATAGGTATAGACTTCAGAGCACAGTGTAGGATATAAAAGCTTAAAAACTTTTCACCTTTACCAGCAAGAAAACTATCTATACCTTAGGTTTTAGGTTCTAAACCATTGAGAAACATATATATAAACGAGAAGTTTGTTGAAAAAATTACAATAAATTTTAATTATATGTCAAGTGTAAGCAAATCTGCAGAAAAAATAAGAAATAGTCCGTGAATCACACATAGCTCGGCATCTTTATCCATAGCATACACATCCTTACTTACTTTTTCAACCATAGCGCTAAAAAGGTAAGAACTAGTTAAACTCACATACTCGTATTTTAATAAATGCTGCTAATAAAATTAAGTGCATTTTGTATAAGGAAAGGAACATTTTCGGATCATCGGGTTATCTCTAGTAGTGGTTCTTACTACGTTTAGTTGTTCCTTCGAATTTGTTATATAGAAAAGTTCTTACGTATTTGTTAGAAAAAATACGTTCTTACGTATTTGTTAGAACAAATAAGTTTTTCCAATACCTATAGTAATACCACAGTAGGGAAGAGGAACCTTCCCTGTACTGTGGCGGTAGTGAGGGTCAACAGCCGATCAGGTAGGTGGTCAAGAGGACATTTTGAATTTCCACAGTAGTGTATGTCATGGATCTAGATAGCTAGACAAGGATCTATTGAGGAGGAACGTATTGTGACGGGGTGGTAATCTCAACGATTTTTTTATAGCTGATAGGTTATCTTTTGACCACTATATCACCTGAAGGTACGTGATGATTTGTTCGAAGATGTTGTTCAGGCTAACCTATAATTACTGGGTCTCAAGGATAGCTACTGAAACACACTCTTAGGTGCTTAGTGACAGATTTTTTACTTGTGGGTGGTAGCTATCAAGGCGGGCATTCGCAAAATGCCCTACCACCATGCTGTAACGACTGCCATCCTTAGACAACAACCGGGACCGACGGCTTCACGTGCCCTACGAAGCATGGAAGCACTTAGTAGTAATGTCACTAGCGATCACCCATATCTATGACTGCAGCTGATCAGTTAAGATCGGCTAAGAAAACTTCGCTACGAGCGCCTCAAAAATCTGTCACTAAAGAGGTAAGTATGTACCTATCTAAATATGTTGCGACAGCGTCCAAGAAATCTAGTTACAGTTATTCGAGGCACAGCTGCACCTTTGGCCACACCATCACTCACCAACAGGTGAGACAGTTGTAAAATGCAAGCCTATCCATTTGAAACAAACCATCAGTTAATTATCAAATTCCAAATATCTTACTAAACAGACATAATTTTTACTTTTTATAAAAATACAGTGTTTTTGTGAGTGATGATATATTTTCTCTATTCCCCATCGACTGTCATAAATCACTCATGAGTTTTCGACGAAAGATCCGTAATAAGACGCTTGTAGACGAGATTCGTGCTTTTAAGGTGCGCTATATTTAGACATAGATATATAAAGGCAGGTATACGAATGGGTATAACATATTGACATCATAATTACTCCATCCCAATACGATGGTTAAAGAACTATAGGAAAGATTTGAGTTATGACGTCATGTCATGTTAGCTCAATTGGTTAGAGCATACCCCGGCTCAAGGGGTATGCTCGGGGTCTTATATATATATATATAGGGGTCCCGCACAAGACTTAAACTTTTCCTATCGTATATTTATGATTTTGTAATCTAATCCGCATAGCAGGCGTTATTGCAAACCTAACAATATTAAAATTATAAGGTTGCATCATCATTTACAAGTATAAAACCAATTGCAAAATTGGTCTTGTTTGTAGTACAACGCAAGTGGTACTATAGATGTCCCTCCATCCCAATACGATGGTTAAAGAACTATAGGAAAGATTTGAGTTATGACGTCATGTCATGTTAGCTCAATTGGTTAGAGCATATATACCCCGGCTCAAGGGGTGGATGGACGCGGGTTCGAATCCCGCACATGACTTAAATTTTTCCTATCGTATATTTGTGATTTTGTAAAGTATCATAATTACGACTGGCTAGATTCAAATATACCTATTCGTAGATGGGAAGAGAATTCAAAGAGATCTGAATATGGCCAATATTTTTTACAGTTAGGTTAGGTAACCATTGTCTGAATTAATGACGTGGTTATAGTTCAAGAAACAGACCTTAAGGTACATTAGCAAGATTTTCTACTTGATACTACTTATCACTAGGCAGCGCTCGTTAAATTTTCTTCCTCCACGCTATATTGTTGAAAAGAGAATGATGAAAAGTATCAATGATATCGAAAAGTACCTTATGTGTTAATCCAAGATCTAAACTATATTTATTCCAAGTTTCATTCATATTGATTTAGCCGTTTCAGAGTGAAGGATTAATTATGTTAAATAAAGACAATACATATGCAGCCGTGATGGCTCAGTGGGATTGACTATGGACTGCCGCGCAGCAGGTCCATGGTTCGAATCCCGCCCAGAGCTTGAGCTTCACCGCATGGTGGAAGGGCATTTTACGAATGCCCGCCTGGCTAGCGACCACCCTCAAGTTGAAAATCTGTCGCCAAGCACCTAACGGTGTGTTCCGGCAGCAGTCCTTGAGAGCCAGTGAAATAACAGGCAAAATGAGACTTAACAGATATGTCTCAAGGTGATGGGCGCAGTGCAGTTCGGCACTTGTGATGAAATGCACTGCGCCCATAGGCAGAGGATAGCGCTTAACATCAGGTGGGCCTCGCGCTTGTTCCTTCACAATAACATAAAAAAATTCCAAGCTTAGAGCGCCCACCGCGGCAACATTGCACGCCAACCGCGCCGCGCTCACTTTGAAAAGAGTTTTGAATATTTACATTGAGCAAAGTAATTAAAAATATGAAAAAATAAATTACAGGCACTACAAACTTTTAATATCAGGTGGTCCTTAGTTAGTACCGTCACAACAATAAATAAAAAAAATACTCAAAATAATCTCAAAATGTTTGTTAGAACTAACGAACTCTAAGAAGTTATTAGCATTTTTCCAATAGCCCTGTACACTAATAGCGCGATAATAATATGTAATTTTTTTTTAAAACTTTTACAGGTTTAGTGAATAAACGCATGTTAAAATGCCACTTTCGGGTACTTAGTCGAAGTCGGTCAGTCAATAATATTTTTTTAAAATATATGATCTATTTTAATAATTTGAAACTCATCTCATAACGCTACTAATGAATTAACTACCTACAGTAAAAAAATATAAGCATAGATGATGTTTTTGATGATGTTATTATATTATTATTATTTATGATAATTTTGCATATATTTCGTGTGAAATATAAGAATTTGTACATAGAACAATAACCACGGTCTTCGTTTTTAGGCATCAAAGAACGATACGCATTGAATTTGTCGCTCAGAAAAACTGCTTAATCCTAGAATTCCATATGTGTAAAAAATATAAATATGTATCGTTTATGGTAGTTAGAATATCATAATTACTCTTGGAAAACTTTTGTAGCAAAATATATTTACATTCAAAGTAATCAGAATAATGCTTCGAGCAGAGAATATTATATGGAGTTGAAATTCATACAAAAAAGGGGCCATCGTTTATATTTTAATTCATGATTTTCTTCCTATAGCAGTCCGTTTAACCAATTTTGGGGAATCTCGTCGTTTCAAAACGTGCACTAGGCCTAATTGGTTTTTGTTTTTTCAGTAAACATAAGAATCTGACTGCCGTGATATGTCTGAACATTGTGACATGGACTTAAAATATTTAAAAATGCACCTGTTTAAATATGAGAATGGCACCATTGGACATTAAACCTTTTTATTCTGTGACTATACAATGTAACAAATATGCATACACACTTATTATTAAAAATGGGGGATCGGCCGTTGAAAACTGATACGGAACACTCGTGAGGATTATTTGTACTTGGCAGATAGTACATTATGATATAAGTGCGGTAAGTTGAAAATTACAGCCGAGGCGATATTGCTAGCCCGAGCCGCAGGCGAGGGCGACAAGAAAGCAGAGGCTGTAATTACCAAAGCACACGTATGTCATACGAGGGTTTTCAACCCACTTGCGACGAACAAATACGAAAATTTCGATGCGAAAATATTTTCTTGATGTTTTTGATAGCAATAATAATCTGATTAAGAAGGTTTATAATTAAATCTTGTAAAGTTCTACTTCAGTAGGTAAAACAAATTTGGTTTGCTTTTATATGAAAAACTAATGAAACAAACTACAATCTCCTTGGTGAGAAGTGTGGAACCGTTTTTTTTTTTAAATATTTAATAAGTTGGCATCGGACTGGACCACTATGGCCAATTTAAAACACAAGTGCAGTACAGTAGAAAAAACCGGCCAAGTGCGAGTGGGACTCGCGCACGAAGAGTTCCGTAACAAAATATTCTGTGAATAGTTAAAGCGTCTACCTGTCACCGTTATTAGTATCGAGCAAAAAACGGTATAAAATCATATTTGTTGTATGGGAGCCCCCCTTAAATATTAATTTATTTTATTTTCAGTATTTGTTGTAATAGCGGCAATAGAAATACATGATCTGTGAAAATTTCAACTGTCTAGCTATCACCGTTCTTGAGATACAGCCAGGTGACATACGGACGGACAGACGGACAGCGAAGTCTCAGTAATAGGATCCCGTTTTTACCCTTTGGTTACGGAATCCTAAAAAGCACGAGAGCTTAATAGACTTCATTATGACACTAAAGTAGGTGCATTTAAAGGCCGATTACGAGCTAGTGTGTTGTGTTAATGAAGCAATGATAGCCCAGTGTTTAGCTTTGGACTGCGGTGCCGTAGGTCCATGGTTCGATCCCCACCGCCGGCTTGAGCTTCACGGCATGGTGGTAGGGCATTTTGCGAAAGCTCGCCTGGATAGCTACCATGCACCCTCAAGTAGAAAATTTGTCGCCAAGTAATTACCCTATAATTTTAATATTTTTTCAACACCCTTGCTCGTAAGGTGAGCTTTATTATATCGTTCTTAGGGCCATAAACCGAACTATAACACCCTCGTGCATAATATTATATACTAGTGCGTAATAGAATTATCCCTACAAAGTTCAGTTAGTACCTAACTGCAAATTATATGCGAGTAAACAGAGCATGTTCAATTTAACCGGGTAATTTATCCCTACAAAGTCAAGTTAGTACCTTACTGCAAATTATATGCGAGTAAATTCAATTTAACAGAGCATTTTCAATTTAACCGGGTAATAAATATTTGTAACATCAAAGAGGTTTATATGTTTTCAACCATCATACATTAGCCGCGCGAGCAAAAAACTTGCGCGCTATTTTCCATAATTTTCGTATGTTGTTTGTATCGCATTTGTGCAATATATATTTTTTTTTCCTCGCAAGGGTGTTGAAAAAGTGCGTATGAAACTCGTGAGCAACTTGCTCATTGTACACTCGGCTGATTTACGTCCTCGCCTACGGCTCGGGCTGCAACACACAGCCTCCTGTATAATGAGCAACTTTGCTCACTTGTATCATGTAGATTATGTATATATTGTGTATATATTTTGTTTGCAAATGACTCATAGTCATGTTAGCTCAATTGGTTAGACCATACCCCGGCTAAAGGGGTGGATGGACGCGGGTTCGAATCCTGTACATGGCTTCAATTTTTCCTCTCGGTAATTTGTAATTTTCTAATGTAATCCGCAGAGCATGCGTTATTGCAAACATAAAAATATTTTAATTATGGAGATGCGTCATCATTAACAAGTTTAATGCTAATTGCAAAATTAGTCTTGTTTGTAGTACAACGTAAGTTGAACTATAGATGTCGCTCCATCCCAATACGATGGTTAAAGAACTATAGGAACAATTTGAGTTATGACTTTTTGTCATATTAGCTAAATTGGTTAGAGCATACCCCGGCTAAATGGGTGGATGGACGCGGGTTCGAATCCTTCACATGACTTAAATTTTTCCTCTCGTAAATTTGTAATTATGATCTCAATATGTTGTATACCTGCCTGTATTTAGAAGTCTTTACGTGAGAGAGCTATATTCCTGCATCGAAAATGTTATTTTAAGGAACAAAACCAAAGTACTATATTCAATACCATAAACACTTGACAGACCTTAATATTTGTGAGATCCATAAACAACATATGTTCATCCCATCTATTCGAAAAGGACCACTTGGTTCGCCTTTAAGTACACCCACAGGTGGTGTTTTCTATAAGATTTTTTTTGCGAGTAGTAATGAGTTATTAATCCTCTTTATAAATGCGCCGCAATTACCTTTGCCGCGCACTTTTAGAATTTGGAACATCTTAGTGTTCAGCGCCAAAGAAATCGAACGCAAATATATTGTTTGTGTAGAGACTGGCTGGTACGACGGCCTATAGTCACGCCGCCCTAGAAGATTCTATGGCGAAAACATGTGAACGCATTGTGGAAAACATAAAAACCAAAACTGTAACAATAAATTTTCATAACTGCCAAAATGTCTCTAATGTAAATATAAGTTTTTAGTTGTTTTATTATTAGATACTATTTAATTTCAATTTAGTTGTTACTCTATGTTTTATTAAAACATAATATTACAATTAAAGATGAAGTGAATTTTATTTTCTCATTGGTCCGGTCACGCACTTTGAATCCCTCGCTACGTTCAGGATTCTACTAAAGAATCCCTCACTTCGCTCTGGATTAAAAAAAAGCGCCCTCACCGTATAATATTATTCTGCTCCCATAAGATACAAACTACTATTATTGTTCTACATCACAATTGGTCTAGGTACATCTATTTGTTTCCACCTTCGATGATCGAAGGTTTTCACAAAACGTTAACTTAGTTCATTGTAAACGTTTATAATATAGTTATTGCAAAAATGTTCACTTAGAATTCCCCAACAAGGGATCTTGGGAGTTTTTCATTCACCTGTCTATGCTGCCTATCTAGTTAACATCTCCCTCATTCGTTGGTGTTTCTACTTTCGCTATATATCGTCGGTTCAAAGGTAAAACACACTAAGTGACATTTTGACCCAAAATGAGATTTTACTACTTTTGCTTCTTAAAAGAGAAAATCTACGATAAGAAAAAATCACTAAGTGCGTATTGTGCTCCATAACAAAACTGTGAAGTGAAAAAAGTCTTTACCTCCAAATCCTCTGTAATCCCTTTGCAGGTAAAACTCATTTGGCACTTAATTAATTTTGCCTGAAATCTTCATTGTAGGTCAGTCCTATAGTTAAGGCATGTAAAACTCACTAACGGTGCGTTCCGATTCGAATTATAATCGATTTTAGCGCTCACGAGGCCGTTCCGAGTCACCGTTAGCGCGACAACGATTGTTCTTAATGGTTGCTATGACGTCATAAATGACATCATTGACGCCGCCATGTTGCGATATCATCGCCCATGCTATTGAGCGTGAGCACTGTGAGCGTCGATCAAAAAAGTGAAAGACAGTGAAACCCACAAGGGTCATAGAGTTTTGCAATGTTTGAAAAGATGCCACGCTTAGTTGGAATGGTACTCATTGAGGAGGCATGATAAATAAAACTGTCATTTTCTGAATTCCACTCTATTCCCAGAATTTTATAAGTTGCGTTACCATCCTCTTCAAACCGGTAAGGTTGATCACAGTGATCAGCAATTTGTGATTTTAAAAAATCTTTGGAATTGCTGGACCACTTGCGCAAGGCAAAACCACCCTGAGAGAGGATGGAAACCAGCTTTTGCTGCATTTTCAGAGCAGAATGCAAATCATTGGCACCGCTACACACATCATCAACAAATGTATCCTCCAAAAGAACTTTAGATGCATCTGGATGCAACGATGCATTCAAGTAAGCAAGCTCATGCATTACCCGAATCGCCTGAAAGGCAGAGCTGGTAACACCGTATGTGACTGTTGTAAGCTCGTACTGCTTAATAGGCCTTTCAGGTGATTCACGCCAAAATATCGTCTGATACTTGCAATCCTGCTTAGCCAGAAGCACCTGTCTATACATCTGTTTAATATCACAGGTGAAGACGATTCGATGAGTTCTAAAGCGGAGAATAATGTCTTCTATGTTTTTCTGCAGCTTCGGTCAAGACATCAAAACCTGGTTGAGTGACACACCTGTTGAACTTGTTGAAGATGCATCAAAAACTACTCTGAGCTTAGTGCTGCTGCTATGGGAACGCAGTACACCATGATGTGGGATGTATTAACGTTTGGTAGAATCCTGATGAACCTCACGCATGTGGCCTGCTTCCTCATAGTCACGCATGAATGCAACATACAGCTCGCGAAGATGAGAGTCTTTAAGAAGACGACGTTCTAGATTGTAGAAACGCTTGAGAGCGGTTGTGGATGTGTCGCCCAAGGGTTTACAGTTAATTTTAAAAGGGAGCTGAACTATAAAACGTCCTGAATCATCCCTGGAGTGAGTGTCACTAAAATGATTTTCGCAGAGAACATCTTCAGGATCTAAAATTGGTTGACTGGGCGCTTCTTCGACTTCCCAGAACCGAGTTAGTGCCTGATCAAGACTTAAAGTGCAGGCCATCACTGTAGCACTATTAATAAGTGGTGATGCTGCGGGTGCTGTGCCCATAACTATACACCCGAAGATTGAAGAGTAGGCAGTCGGCATGTCTTTGCCAAGGCTGAACCTTCTACTGTCGAGTATTTGGTCATAGACATCTATGCCTAATAAGAGGTCGATTGGTCCTGGAACTGTAAAATGCTTGTCAGCCAGAACCAAATTTTTACAAATATTTAAAACTGAATTATCCACAGGAACGGATGGGAGATTACCGGTGATACGCTTTAGGATGATACAGTCTGTGTGTCTTTATAAGATTCAAAACCAAGTTTTTCATTATATACACTATTTTACCTAAAAAGAAATAGGAAAAAATCATTAAGTACATTTTTCTTATTTACATACAAAATAATAGATTTTAGACAAAAATATAAAAATACTATTATAAAATACATAGTTTTACATGTTCACAGAGAGTTTCAGTACCTGTAATCATTCTATCGATTTTTCACACAAAAAAAACGCAAAAGCTTAATTATCTCCATTAGTCAATTATGCCACTAAATGAGTTTTACCTTTGAACCAACGATATTGAATACCTACGGAGTTTTGGCCTTAGCTTATGTTCTGCACCTACTATACCAACTAGCTGTACTAAAGATACTTGTACTAAGTTTCTGTTCGCTCTTAGACTTCGCCCGCGTGGAATTTGTTTGTATCGACCTCCTACGGGAACTTTGTACCTACTTAGTAAATAGGGATAGATATTTCCTGTGTTGTTCCCATACCAAAAATACTTATTTACCATATCCAAAATCCGTACCTACTACAGTTAGGAAGGTAAACGAGTTTAACAATAAACACATCCTCTCACAGTTTCTCAGAATATTTTTGCCGATTCAGTAGACAATGGCATAGAACATATAATAATACAATGGGAACAAACTCACACATACACACTCTCACATATACTTTTGCATTTATGGATAATAATGGTGTAATTAGAACTTAGGGTGGTGTAGTTCATAAAATCCCTAGGTACTAATTATTAGGGCATAAATTATAAGGCAAAGACCTCGATCCAATATATCGACCTATAAAACCTGCGACAAAAATGCTTGGAAAAATAAAATGATTGTCGAAGTATCAACATAACATCGTGTTATTCCTCCAGTTTCAAAGGTTCCTATGTCGATCGCACCCGATTCTCAGAAAATGTAGGTAGTTTATACCTACTCAAAAATAAAATCATTAAAGCTAAAGAAATAAAACAAGAAAGAACAACTGATCAATATGGTATTCATCACCACACGTAACCATCGTCACATCATGCAACAAGACTCGTGCAATATCCAAATGCATTTTAGACTGTGTAGTTGGATTAAAACCAGAAATTTTCCACCCGCAACAGTGCTTAAAAATATCACAGCGGTAGAAGCGGCGCGGTGGCACTGCGCGGCGTCCTTGCTCCGGGAAGGGTAGTGGAGGCGAGTTCCCTGAGGAGCGGCCTCGCCCGCCGCCCACGCGGTTCCCGTGGGACCTGGCCCATGCCGCCTGCTCCCACGGGGCCACCTCCTCCCGCGCTTGCTCCTCACCCACCGTCTCCGAGGAAAATAGCTACTGAGGCGCTGAGACGTTCCACTTTTAATTGATAGGTACATGGGGAGACAGAAAATAGCTATCGAAACTGTTATGAGGGTTACACAGTCACGTTTCGTGTGACTTCTTGAGCATTTTTGTTTTAAATTCAGAATTTATTGGCTTCGTAAGATTCACGAATATTCACAATTTTAATATTTATAAGTCTCATAAATATTTATGAATTTTCTTATTTTCCAATAAAAGTTACCAAAGGAACATGGTTCAAAAATCTTATAACATATATGAAAAGAAAAAACTAATAATTTTGTGATATATTTCTTACAATGAGGCTAAAGCAGTCAGTATAAGCTGGGTCGCAAGCCACCGAGGATAGAGTTTTGTCGCCATCCATATTGTATTAGCACAAGTAGGTACATTAGTTAACGATGTGCCGTCCTGACGGCCCGGCTTCGGACCCGTGTGCCGCTGAGACTGCCTCTTCTATTCCCTGCCGGCACACTACTACAGTACTGTGATATTTGCAGTACCAGAGCTCATGAACCATCGAAACTAAGTCTACGAAGTACCTTTAAAGTCAGGCTGCTTACTCGTAGTCATATTAGTTTACCATACCAGGAGGATATAGTTCTCAGAGTTTTTCATGTGTAGAATTTCAATTCCAGTCAAATGAGCCGCCAAGTGTATAAAAACGTTCAGACACAATTAGACATAGGACATTTCTTTCTCGTTGAAATTATGAATACAAAAAGCTTATGTTGTTCAGCTGATGAATGAGGAAACATGGAAATATCTACATATAGTATCGATTTTATATGAATTTCTCATAGTCCCGCCAGCCAGCATTCCTCTTGTGAGTAGATAATATATAAGACCTACTTAGAAGAAAGGAGTAAAACGCAGTTCGTCAGCTTAATCCGCACATTGGGATTGAGCTTGAACTAAAAGCTAAATCACTGGTTTACACAGCGTTCAGTACCAACGCCTCCGAACACATTAAAATTACAGTTTCCAAGGATATACAGAAACTACAATGACTTGCCCGAGATGGGGTAAGCGTTATTATTCCTCTGCGCGGCCGCCCGCGTGGTCCTTAATCAAAGTTATTACCTACCAGCGTTTAGTGCTGCCTCAGGAATACAGCTCGTTTCCAGCGCAATATTGGCAACGATGAAACACCCACCGAGGTGAAATTTTACGTTAGATTGGATAACATAAAATGGCTTAGGGGATCCTTATAATTGTTTTGAAATATGGCCTGATTTAGCGTATCTAGGTTAGTAAAATTATGGATATAACTTCAAGGACTGGCTTGTGAATCTTGTCAGGTACACTCAGTTTCAAACAGCCAAGACGTGCAATTATAAATCTGTCGAGAATAAGTGATCTTGTGTGTTTTGAAAGGTAATTTGTAAAGTCTCGTCTGACAATAGGTTTCACATGCTTGGATATTTTCTCATACTAAAATGTATGTATTAGAATTTTACACGCAAGTTGCGCAATAAATAGTGCATAGCGGGTAGGTTTACACCACGAACTTTCGAACAGCAGTGGACCAAAATTTTAAAATTGCTATTATCGAAACCTATCTGCAGTTTTAGACGTTTTACGATAGCGATATGGTCAGTATAAAAATTGAATTGCTCGCAGTGGTTATTGGCGCGGCGCACTGTGGTGCCCAATGCGTCCCGCGCCGCACATTGCGCTGGAGTTATGATGGGAGGATGGTTCTCACCCCTCGGAGAATGTGCTCGCTACTTCAAAACTTCAAATAGAAATCTTTGTTACCGTCACTTAAGTCTGTTCCGAGCAGAGGCTATTTTTCGTGCGGTACATATTTACAATAACGAGCATTAAATCGCAAGTTTAATTTTTTATCGCTACTTATGAGTATATTACCAAGTTATTCTATAGATCGTAAGAAACAGTATGAACTCATACTTATATCTAAGAGATATCTATATGTTATACAAGTAGAAATATAACGTTTTGATGCTATATAAGCATATGCCATACCTATATTTCTTTTCCTCTGGGACACTAGATTCCATCACAATGCTGGGATTTAGCCTCCGGCCTACTTTTGCTGAATCGATGGATAAATTCCCCTGTGCATAGGCCGGGCTGATTCCCACAAGCATTGCTAGACCTAAATGGTATCGGCCAATCTAAATATGTAATAACTGAGTTGCCATTTATAAGTAAACCATATTGTTTTGAAGCAGTGATGGCTCAGTGGCATTGGCAATAGACTGCCGCGCAGCAGGTCCATGGTTCGAATCCCGCCACGGGCTTGAGCTTCACCGCATGGCGGAAGGGCATTTTGCGAATGCCCGCCTGGCTAGCGACCGCCCTCAAGTGGAAAATCTGTCACCAAGCACCTTCGGTGTGTTCCGGCAGCAGTCCTTGAGAGCCAGTGAAATAAAAACAGGCCCATGAGACTTAACAACTATGTTTCAAGGTGACGGGTGCAGTGCAATTCGTGACTTGTGTCGAAATGCATCTTTTATAGGCAGAGGTTAGTCCGCTTAACATCAGGTAGGCCTCGAGCTTGTATAAATATGTACTTTTTTATGTTATTGTGGTGACAATAACATAAAAAAAGTATATATTATTTGGTAATAGCTTAGCCTGGAATTTTGAGGTTTATTTACTTTTTTCAGGTATTCGTGTTTTCAAGGTAAACACAGAGATGTAGAGATCAATTTATGATTGGTGCAGCAACTGCTCCGCATTTAGAGTATCTTGCTGTCGAAACCTTTTGAAAATTATTTACACTTACCTACCTATATTATAAATTTCTAATCAAAGAACTAACCCCAGATTAATAAATAAAGGGCAATTATTATTGACAATTGTTTAGAACATTTTAGCTAGAGTCATGTCAGAAGGGAAAAACTAGGCCAAAGTTTGATTTTGGCGTGCATAACATATCTGAAATAAATGGAAACATATCTCAGACGTACCTACATACTTACTCCTACTACCTACAGAATACACATGTGGTTAAATGAAAAAAGGAAAAAACATGATGTAGGTACTAAAATATCTATGCGTGAGTTATTTTCCATGGTAACAATATCTAGTAATTTGTGATTTTTTTTGTTTCTTGTTATGGACCGCTTTTACTTTGTTTCGCAATTTGTGCCCAGACCAACACTGGCTGTGTGACAAGACGTTGACTTGCCTTATCCGGTTATATTTAAGCACATTCTGGCATCTTTTTGAAGCAGTGATGGCTGAGCCAGTGAAATAACAGGCAAAATGAGACTGAACAGAGGTATGTCTCAAGGTGATGGGCGCAGTGCAGTTCGTCACTTGTGATGAAATGCATTTGTTATAGGCAGAGGATACCGTTTAACATCAGGTGGGCCTCGCACTTATTCCTTCACAATAACTTAAAAAAAAAAAAAACTGATGGAGTTAAAATGTGGCATATTAAATTATACATATTATTTTTCTATAATCGGACATCCAGGGATACCCAGAAGTGCCACCGCTATATGGTGGATATTCTATTTATCCAAACGAATCGATTTGCTTCTTAGTTCATCATACGTACCTACCGCCAGAGAATGGAACACCGTGACTGTAGCGAAAAAAACCTATGTCTATGGTGTTACCGGTTATGTACAATATGGGGATCTTCAAAACGCGAGTGCATCGGTTTCTTCTGGGTAAGCACGCTCCATCATCGGTCGCATCATCACTTAACATCAGGTGAGGTAGTGGTAAAGTGCTACCCAGTTCGGTATAGAAAAAAAAATCCTGGGTACGTGAATACATTATTACGATGTTATCGAGACATAGGATATCCGCATTCGATTCCAAAAACATTGTTGACGCAAACGTAGTCAGGATTATTATAAGGGGCACAATATTTTATATCGTTTACTTTGTACTGGAAGGTAGACCATTGAACTCTTCAGTTAATAACAGTAGATACATTTTGTTTGAAGTGAGTCAATGATGTATGTTAGTCATTCTCAAAAACACGAGTAATTTTTTTATGTATAACCGACACTGTATGACATTCCTCTAAATTGATCCCATTTATATTCCATCAACTGCGATTGAGTACTTTTTAAGTTACACTTAATTAATAGAAACAATTATTTTCTAACGTGGCTACATCTGGCTGTTACAATTGCATCTATTTGCCGATGGTGCCCATTATTGCATGCGGGTGATACAGTTGAACCTGTAAGCAGTATGCATTACAGAAAAATATTAAAATCACAGCTTCCAACACTAGAAAAGTACTACCTTTGCGTAGATTGTTTAATGAACTCGTGGATGAAATGGAAACGTGAGCCACGACCATGAGACGCCTTCTTACGGTACGCTAAGTATTCTATATTTTAAGTCTAAGGTCATTCGCTACCCCAGGTTTACCTAATATATTAAACACTCCAGCGTAATATCAACTTTGCAACCTTAGCAAATAACTTTTTTTTTTTTTTTTATGCCTGATAGGTTAGCAGTTGTCCACTATCTCACCTGATGGAAAGTGATGATGTGGTCGAAGATGTTGTTCAGGCTAACCTAGAAGTACTGGCTCTCAAGGACAGCTGCCGGAACACACCGTTAGGTGCTTGGCGACAGATATTCTACTTGAGCTAGCTAGCTAGCCAGGCGGGCATTCGCAAAATGCCCTACCACCATTCTATAACGACTGCCATCCTAAGACAACGACCGGGACCGACGGCTTAACGTGCCCTCCGAAGCACGGAAACACAGCCGCGGGCGACGTTGCTTAACTTTGCTGATCGGTTGAGAACAGCTAAGTAAACTCCGCTACGAGCGCTTCAAACATAAATTGTGAACTTATTTCCAAAAAATAAGTTAACAATTTATGTATATCAACGCAGGGCAAAAATAAACTCTACTATTTATTGCCAATACATATATGTAGGTTGAATACAGATAATCACGTTGTGGCCAGTAAATGTGTGTAGGTAATGTAAGTATGGAAGAATACCAACTGGCAGAGGTTTGTGTTTAATTGCAGAATGAGCCGCGTAGCACGCAGGGTGCGGCTGACATGGACGGGGCGCAATCACGCCACCCGCACCCTCAGCGTGGCTAATTAACGATGTCACACGAATAACTACCACTCTACTATTCACCCGCCACTGTGTTGTGACTGTCAACTAAGCTTTTGACGCGCTCGTAGTGAAGTTTACTTAGCTGTTCTCAACTGATCAGCAAAGTTAAGCAACGCCGCGCGGTCATGAGTTGGATGGGTGACCGCTAGTGACATTACTACTGAGCGTTTCCGTGCTTCGGAGGGCACGTTAAGCCGTCGGTCCCGGTTGTCGTCTTAGGATGGCAGTCGTTATAGCATGGTGGTAGGGCATTTTGCGAATGCCCGCCTGGCTAGCTACCACCCTCAAGTAGAAAATCTGTCGCCAAGCACCTAACGGTGTGTTCCGGCAGCTGTCCTTGAGAGCCAGTACTTCTAGGTTAGCCTGAACAACATCTTCTTCCTTCGACCACATCATCGCTTAACATCAGGTGAGATTGTGGTCAAAGGCTTGACTATAAGCTATAAAAAAGCTTACCA
Source organism: Plagodis pulveraria (assembly GCA_963890685.1). NCBI lineage: Eukaryota > Metazoa > Arthropoda > Insecta > Lepidoptera > Geometridae > Plagodis > Plagodis pulveraria. Next base: position 20,139,743 of record OY982951.1, on the reverse strand, counting down.
CCAGGTGAGCCGCCTGTTCGTTTGCCTCTTATCCCAAAAAAATAAATCATATATCAATCATGTGGTTATGCCAAAATATTTTCCGTTTTTTTTAAAGTATGATTTTATTTAATTTTTGCGCTAGCGCTATATAGTATAACTATATTGCGTAGTTCTATAGTTTGCTCGCCCACCTATAAGAAGTGAGGAGTCTCCATCCTACGTTGTCAAGTATTGTGGCTTCCTCCTTAGAGACATCCCAAAGAAGTATATTTATCAGTCCATATATTCTTAAGCTGGGAGCTGTAATATTACAAACTGATAGATAAATGGACCCTAGAAAATAAGAACACCTAGGATTTTATCACTTGGACTTGCCGACGCAACGAAAATTACCATTAAAAGTGATATCAAACCTGACGCGGACATAGTCGGGGTGGGTCTGCTAGTGGTGTAATAAATAGCCAGTGATTTCAGACCCCTGAGAGCGAGAGCCTACCACCGCGGCTTACGGCTGACATGTCCACGCTACGTTCTCAATTACACTAATTAGATCTCGATAGCGTTCATTAAAGTTAGATGCCGGGCTTTTCTGTAATTGCTAATTCGAAAGGTAGTTATATATTATATATTTTTTTTTTAAGGCGAAGGGCAAAACACAATACGAGGTGTTTTTAGGCATGTTTTCTATCAAATATATGGCGTGTTAATCTTTTAAATAAATATATATCATATAACACGCATCTTGAAGTTTGCTATATAGGTTTTAAATGCATTTTGTTAGTAGGTAAGATAGAATTAGCACCTGGAACTCTTTGATAATTTTGATGTACCCAGATTTCAGTAAATTGTTTTAGAGATGTACCGAATTCGTTTGGTACCAAACTTGGATTCTTTAAGTTCGTATGAACGTTTTCATGGTCCATTTCTTCGAACAATAATTAAAAATAGGGATTATAAGAGTAAAAGCTTTTTGCGCCTACTAAAACATAACTACTAGTTGAGTCGCAAAACAACGTCGCCTGCTCTCAAATATGATCAGGCAATAATAGTCAGGCAACGTGCCTTCTATTGATTCGAATTCATGCACTTCTTGCTAAATAGATGACACACAAGCGACCGCTAAATGCACAACATCACCTGGCCTTACTTTTCGCCTTAGGCCGTATTCCATTTGAGTTATTTTAGATAATTTTGACCACATTTTGCGTCTATGGTTCCACATTTCACATGAACCATAGACACAAAATGTGATCAAATTATTGAAAATAACGAAATTAGCGTCAAATGTTACACGCCCGTATATAGTTACTTACATTAATCTTGAAATGCATAAAAAATATTACAAAGTAAAAAACTTTGACAAAACTTCCCGAATTATGCGTATTGTATATTCGTAATGATAATCCAAAACGATGTGACACTTGGAACAACACTGCCACAATAACACTGGATTTCAATGTCAAAAATAGGAATTATCTCAATAGGTGATTTTAGGTTTCAAACTTTTAATATAGTGATAGAGGAAAAAATCCTTTGTTAAAGGGTGTTGCTGCTTGACATTAGGCGCACAACGGGGCTTTTGCCATTTTAAAGTCCTTATACAGTAATGAAAAGGGAAGTTGCCGCTAGATTATACCAGATGGTTTTTCGTCAAAGAGGTCCGTCAAAGGTCCTCTATACAACCTTGCACTAATCTAATGTGCATGTTTGGTTAGTAAAAGACATATAGTAGAGACCCTTTATCTGAGCTGGTATAGGGGTAAAAGGTATTTGATGATGACTTAACCACTTATTAAGGACTACTCCTACTCTTAGGAGGACTCTCTATTTCACTCTACCACTCGTTATTATTTTATAAATTTGCATGATGGTTGGACATTTTGCAAATACCCGTTTGGCTAACGCCTACCCTAAAGTAGAAAATCTATCGTCAAACTCCTAACGATGTGTTCTGGCAGTTCTTCTTCAGAATTTCTATTCTAAGATGCCCCAATCTCCTGCAAGCGCTACGCTTATCAGCAAGAAAAAATCTAAATAGCTGGAAGAAATCTTAAACAAAGTTAGCAGGAAAGACGACCTTAAATTATTTGTAAATACTTATAAATTTCGATTATTTTACCATTGTCATTATTACCATCCCAACCATTTCCGAAATGGGGGCACACAATAAGATTATCATAATCGTCTAGATGAACAGAGGGGAATCGCCTTTTGCCTTCCGACTTATTTTGTAGAGTAAAGAGTTTCATATAATAGAGAAAATCTTTTCAAATTCAAGGTGTCTGTTTTAGGCGATTGTATGGGGTTTAAATAATTTACAATGTATCTCCGTTTTATGGTCCAGCTATAATAAAATCTAGGTATTTTTTATTATTGCTTATAGGTAAGCCTTTGACAATATCACCTGATGGTAAGTAATGATGTGGTCGAAGGTGTTAACAGGCTTAACCTAGATTTACTGCCTCTCGAGGACAGCTTCCGGAATACACCGTTAGGTGCTTGGCGACAGATTTTCTACTTGCGGGTGGTCGCTAGCTTTGCGGGCATTCGCTAAATGCCCTTCCACCACGTGGTGAAGCTCAAGCCCGCGGCGTGATACGAACCATGGACCTGCTGCGCGGCAGTCCATAGCCAATGCCACTGAGCCATCACTGCTTCAAAATAGGTATATATTGACTACTCTATTTTAATAGTGAGTATTATATATAAATGCAATACTTGGTTAGTGTGTGATTTTTACCACCTATTATATAATATTTATAAAGGCTAAACATATTTTAATGTGGTGATAAATTCCACAGGTCTTGAAACAAGGACACTTTTAAAATATGTTTTCCCAAAGATGAAATTTACGAGTAAATCGAATATTCTCTTTTGAAAAATCCTGTAAACGAACATAACTGTAAATATCAGTATATTTAGGATAATAGGATAAAATTATGTTCCTCAAGAGGTATTCAAAGCAAATCTCGGCTCTATAATTCTAATGTAGGTACGAGGTTATCAATGATAGTATTTTTTTTTTAATAAGTATATATTTTTCATATCGTAACAATCATATATCAACCATTGACCTATATATACTAGACGCGACATCTCAAACGAAATTCGTCGACCAGTGCAGATATGCCGGCCGGCATACTCTCCCACACATGCAGCTGGGCACTCGAAGATTACACGCGCTTTACGTTCGAAAATTGTGTATTATCAATTATATATTTTGAATAAACAATATTCGAACGTAAAGCGCGTGTAATCTCTACGAGTGTCCAGCTGCGTGTGGGGGAAAGTATGCCGGCCGGCATATCTGCACTGGTCGACTAATTGCGTTTGAGATGTTGCGTCTAGTATATATAGGTCAATGATATCAACAGCATTTAGTTATTGACTCAAGGAAACATACTTTATGTTTCTTTTTTTCTATGACTTTTTTATGCATAATTACGAGGTTTTATATTATCACTACAATAAAATTGCAATATCTGTGAAATTATTAGTTTTCCCTGTTCAAATAAACATTAAAAAGATAAAAGAGACTTACCATAAATACGGTACACACTATTACACTTGAAAATTTGCTTTTTAACAATGTTTTGATTAATTTTGTTTATTTTGGTCCTGTCTTTACGAGATTTGAAGCACTCGTAGCGAAGTTTACTTAGCCGTTCTCAACCGATCAGCAAAGTTAAGCAACGTCGCGCGCGGTCATGAGTTGGATGGGTGACCGCTAGTGACATTACTACTGAGCGTTTCCGTGCTTCGGAGGGCACGTTAAGCCGTCGGTCCCGGTTGTTGTCTTAGGATGGCAGTAGTTATAGCATGGTGGTAGGGCAGTTTGCGAATGCCCGCCTGGCTAGCTACCACCCTCAAGTTGAAAGATCTGTCGCCAAGCACCTAACGGTGTGTTCCGGCAGCTGTCCTTGAGAGCCAGTACTTCTAGGTTAGCCTGAACAACATCTTCGACCACAACATCACTTACCATCAGGTGAGATAGTGGTCAAAGGCTAACCTATCTAGCATAAAAAAATAAGGTTATCACAGCAGTCTGAGAATCATGGCTAGTTACGAGGTTCTCATTAAAGGTCACAGATTCCATTAGAAATATCAAATGCATGTGGGAGGGAAATGCGAAGGCGCGTTGAGAGGTTTTCTTTTGAATAAAAAAGTAGCCATCATTGGCAAAAAATGCATTTCCAAGGTTTCCATTCTAGGGCGACGATATATACATTCATAGGTATAGAACCCTGAAACCATCACACTCCTTTTTCCGGATAGTCGTGTAATAATGAAAACGTATTTAAAACGATTTTATGTTGGTGTGGGACCTTCACCTACCTTCGGTGTGGGAGTAAAACTAGCACTTGGTCATTGAGTTAAATTAGTTTACAATGCGTCAATTTTATATATTGTTTTATTTTTTTCAGCTGAGGAGGAAGAGGAACGAGGTTCCACTGGTGATGACGGTAGTGATGTCAATCAAGACCCAGACGTTGATCCCGAAGCGGATGATGGTGAGATGCACGACGACGATGATGAATGTAATGAGAATGATAAAAAGGATGGCGAAGAACCCAGCGAGGATCACAATTTCGATGGTAAACTTAATTCTATTAGTTCTTATTCTTGTTCTAATTGGGAACGATATGTCCTGGGGGCTAACTCCCACCTTTTACGAAACCATCATAAAAACGGAGGGTTTTGTTTCATGCTTAAAATAATCATTCGCAGTCACGAACTATCACCGACCCACAATCACGTCAAGCAATATTGGTTTATGATCTTGACTTAAGGAACGAATAAAATATGTATCACGGATGTGCAAGCGAGATCCAAGATGTTTATAATATAGCGTTATCCCGCTCGCACTGTTTCTAACTACGATATTATGAAACGGTTTTACAATAGTTGTACGACATGATATTGTCTGCTGCACAACAACTGTTTGTAGCTTTTATAGTTTCACTCATCAAATAATTTTGCTGCATTTATTTTAAAGTATGAAATAAAAACATTGTAAGTAATTTACACATTAATTAAACCCATTTTTATCGTATTATAATCAAAATCAAGTTTAAATCCACTGCTAGAAAGTAAATTTTTTAAGATGGATAAACATGACGGATTTGTCGTTGGAACAGTAATATTTCGTTCTCAGAGTTCACAAATAGAGTGAACAATTTGTTCTGACGTCATCAACGCTGAGCGATTCTATTACCGATTGTAAGCCTGCTTAATTAGCAGTAAGATTAAGTTATTATTACTATAAGAGGTGACAGTTGGCCCCCTGCACTGACGTCCCGCTTGGGGTGTTTCGTGCATTATTCTATTAGTTGTATTAATATTATAATCACCTAATTGATCATGGTTGTTATTGATAGCGTTTTTTTAATGTTATTGTGACGGAACAAGCTCTAGGCCCACCTGATGTTAAACGGACTTAACCTCTGCCTATAACAGATGCATTTTATCACAAGTTACGAATTGCACTGCGCACGGCACCTTGAGACATAGTTGTTAAGTCTCATGTGCCTGTAATTTCATTGGCTCTCAAGGACTAAAATGAACTAAATTTTTTTTTGGGATATCGATGGACCTTTATACCTTGTCGTTGTATTCCTTTGTTTACAATACATCCAAAGAGATCACAGTTAGTGCAAAGCTAAAAAAAGAAAAAAGAATTAAGATATCCGTTTACTCTGATGTCATCTGTATTTTAATTACGCTAAAATTATAAATTCGAATGTTTCGATATTTGTGTGATTTTGCTGTGACTTGATGCTCAGGTATGTTCCTTAGGTCCTAGACTTGGGCATATAATATAATACATTGGTTTGCTAATTTTTAAGTAGTTCCCAGAGCAGCACAATATAACAAGAAAGTCGTAATAAATGAATTATACAACAATAAGATAAACCTACATACTTATACATATTAATAATACCTACTTATTTTTTAAATATATATAAGTACCTACATTATAAGTATCTATACCTTACATACTCTTAGTAATGATGTATTGCCTGTGATGAGCAGTTTACTCAAAAAAACAATCTTGCATGCAGAATTGCAGAGGTAATAAAAAGTTACTAGCCGATTTCGTTACACGATACCTACATTTACACTTGAATGACTTTTCTACATAGGTTTTTGTCTTTAGATAAACATTTCAATTGCGGATTTTTGTAAACATTTTAATACTTTGTATTACTTAGCATCATACGCATTATAGTCGTATGTATATAGTATTTAATCAAAATCCAGCGAAAATATTCAACATCCCTAGAAGTTAAGGAAGTTAAAAATACTTCTCTTATTTGAATACATAAGAGCTAGATGTCATTGTTCAACACGCATGTATTATATGGTTAAGCACCTACTGCAAATAATAGCGACAAACGGCCAGTTTAAGACATCCTTATCGACATTTACGCTTGTAAAACTGTCCATTCCGTCCATATGTTCGGACTCAGTGAGTATGCACGGTCCTGTCGACTGCCGACGTTGTCCTGCATGACACTGACACACGGCCGCTGATAACGCATGACGTACGACGTCGGACATTGGGTGCACTGCTTCGCTCTGCACTGCGACAGACATACCCGGCATGGCATGTGTCTGTTACGACATTCACCGCTATACGACTTAATGACTGCTATGAAGAGCTGTGCAAGTTCACGTATTCACGTGTTCTGAACTTTAGCAGTTACATTTTATATTATTGACAGGGTATTTTGCAAATGTTGTCCAGTCACCCCGATACCACGATCACGGCAGTGTTTGAAACGTCGGGACAAAAATAATGATAAATATACCCGATTTAAACCGTTTAAAGTTATTTAATCATTATATTTTGCAAATCTTTGCTTGGCGAGCAGCCACCGTCAATTACATTCTAATTGTTGCCAAGCACTTGACGTTGTAATACCTTTGAGAGACAATTCTTATTCTAGGTTTAGCGTCAAAGGCAATCTAAAAAAATCTTAATTACATCCAAAATAACGTTACAAAATATACCAAATTAAGTAAAAAAATATATAAAATATTTGTAGGCATAATCATACCTATAAATTTACAAATCGTTGCATCACTTTTATAGACAGAAAAACGCGTGATAAACCTACATCGATAAAGCGCGCCGAGCTAACATTGCAAATATATGACGCCAATCAACGTCAACGCGTAACCAATGAAAATTGATTTAATCCCAGTTGTGGCATAGTTGAAAATAATTTATAGATGCGGTCGCGTTGGCACCCAGCACTTAGTCAAGTGTCACATGCAGCGGACAGTGCTATTCACTGCCGCGCCGCGTCCGCACACACCCATTCATTGTCAGATTAGGTAGTCTCCCGCGTGGTAAATAGCTCGGACCCAATGTGCCAGTTAGAATATAAATACCGCATCGTGGTTGATTAAATACGCGCGGGAGTTGCGACGTTAAGCGATCGGTGATCAGCTGTGCTGGCCTTCTGGTTGCACTCAGTCGGTATGTTACGGGTAGGTTGGTATTGCATTTCAGTATGTAGGTTATAATGATAACGGGTGAATATTGGAGCAAAGATGACACGTTAGTGGGTGTCGAATGTTCATCGCGCGGTCATTGCTTGTACACCAGAAGTTACTTGAGCTTCTTAGCTTACAAGGTGGCAAGGCACTTTACAATATTGCCTGGTTTGATTGCACTTAATAATGACAGATAGATAGCTTTAGATTCGCCTCCAATTATAGGTACATGAGACCAAAAATATTGCGGCGAGACTTGGTTGTTTTTTAGGTCTGTTTTAGAAAATCTGTCCCCAAGCACTTAGGATTAGTTTGCTTATAGAATCTTTAATGGATACTCGTACTCACAGCAGTGTAATTGTGGTCAAAAGCCTATCATTTTTAACTTGTTACAGATGCTGAAGATGAACCCGACGACGATGCACATCAAACAAAAACGTCAGAGCCTTATGAAGCTGAAGAAATGCCGGGTAAGTTATACATAATAATTACGTATTATTAAAGTACATTAGATCTCTCAAAGGATTCTAAGTTGTGAAAGTCTTAGCGCTGCAATAATTTATCTCTCAAGTAGTAACATCAGGAGTAGAATAATAAATACAAATTCTCGCGGAACTTTTTAATGTCTTGAATGTAAGGGTAGGTTCTTCTTAATCTCAGTACTTAACATTAACACTGCCGAGAGCCCAGTTCTGGTCTCGTTACGTCTTCATTGAAATTCATAAGTAGTAGCGTATAATAACAAGCAGGCTCGGCTACACCACGCGCGGCCGATGCGTTTTTACTACGGTTTAACGCTCTTTTTACAACTTGGTCGGCGGGTGTGCTGCGAGTTGGTAGCGCCCGCAGTGCCGCCGCGCCGCCGCCCCTTGCTTTACGACCCTGTCCTCGCTTATCTCGCTCCATTCGCTATAAATCTCCACCGGGCTTCTTGGACTTCAAATATTTACATGCTAATTCGTAGCCAATTCTGCACCCGAGATTATAAATAAATTGTCTACTCTGCCCCATCATCGACCGCCACCACCGCTTTATCTTTCATGACTTTAGAACTTTTTAAAACACTGGCCCATCTCGCAGACTTGACGTTTTAATTTTATGCCACCCAGATAATTTGGATTTTATGTTACCTAGTCGTAACGAAATCTTTATGGGAATAACTGACGGTTGTAAAATTTTGTCATTTAGTTGCGTCTTGGCTACGAGCTTTTACTAGGAGTTTTACTTCTTTTATCTTTGCAAATTCTCTTGTTGTTGGATAAGGAGTCCATTGTCAAGAGATAAAATAGGAAAGATGTTTGCAATACAATCGGCATATAAACAGAGGTGCACACATTTTCTGAGCACAAGACGTTCACCTAGACCGAACACCCAGATACTAACTAAAATTATGCATTGTTTCATTGAGTACGTCATTCCAACTCAATATTGGCACTTGCTGACAAGTATTTAAGGTTTCTTTGTTCCTTTGTGCCAACCAAAGTATTAGTCGTAAAAGGAACTAAAATAGGAAAATAAGTAAGTTTAAGCATTCAGTGGTACTCGTTGTCGCAGAGTCGTTGTGCCAGGCAACGCGAGTGTTGCGCAAATGTATTCTCTGGTGGGGCGGGCGGCACAGCGCAGGGCGGCCGCGGCGGTGGGCGCGGGAGCGCGCGGCGCCGCTGAGCCCGAAGTTGGGCGCACGGGCTAGCTCCCAAGGGACTCCGCTACAGGGATCGCACTCGGAGACTACACGTTTTAACTTTGTTATTATATGACTATAATTCCCTTTTTAAAAAGCGTCTAGTATTATTATAAACTCGTCTACATTAAATGCAACGTGAGATATTGTAAGACATTTACATGGGCGTCATGGTATGCATGTATGTATCTATTATAATGAAGGGGAAAATAATGTGGAAATGTGTGTGTACCTATGTTATTTCATCATAAGGTTTTCAAAATTAATATTCGTGTCGCAGAATTCTAAATATTTATATTGTTGTCCCAGTCAAATGCGAAAACAAATTATTGCGCAAAGTATTAATTAATACCGAAGCTAAACCATCACCACAGCGCGAAAGACGAAATATCTCAATAGGGTAACGTGGAACATTTGTAAGTTATTCTGTCAAAGTTAGACGGTCAACAATGCGAGCGATGTCGTGTCGGTCGGGCACAGGATCGAGACTCGGGCTGGCACGTGGGTAATTAAATGCCGATGAAGCCGGGACCGGGAGCGGGCCGAGCCGGCCACTGGGGGTGCCGGAATGTCGGCCGGCGCGGCGCCGCACCGCATGCCTGGCTGCTGTGCCGTCAACAATGCCGAATTGTTGTCGAACTTGGACCCAACAATCGGGTTACTATGTTGATTTGTGTATACCAACGCTTTTGGTAACACGTCGTTCGAATATTTCGTGGCTGCTGATATTACTGGTTCTAATGATCTACCTACTTAGATATCAGATATGAATTTGATCTGCAACTCGTGCAATAATAATAATAATAATAATAATAATAAGTCCCCTAAAATCCAACCACACGTCCATATCGACCATCAGATCACGTGGGGGACGGACACACGATATAAAATTACTGGCGTGGCAAACGTGGAACTGGTAACCCACTTAAAATGGAGACAAGATTGAAAAGTAAACTGAGAGGGCCGCTACCCGGGGGCGATCGCCGGGGCACACCTGGAGCTGACGCTGGGTATTCCAGCATACGATCCGTCAGCGGTGAGGAGTTGAGCAGGCGGGCTCCCACCGGGGAATCACAACCCGAAAATACTACAGCCGCCCATATAGATAGTAGGAGTAATAGTCCATACGAACCCTGTAGCCCGAGTACCGCATCGTACAACCCATCGGTACAGTCATCACCATCATCTTCGGGTCACAGAGTTTCACCAACACCAGCATTGGATGTTGCGCGGGAGGTGAATGCCTTCTTACCCGCGTCCACCAAGGCAGGGAAAACAAGGGTGCGCATGAAATGGAGTAATGAAGCAAACCTGTTTATCATGCGCACCTATTACTATATTACAAAACTAGAGACTGATTTTACTATTTACAGAAAAAAGCTGCACGAACAGTTCTCACTAAAATACCCCGATATAAATGTATCACAACAAAGAATTTCGGACCAAAAAAGAGCAATAGAAAGAAATAAATTATTGTCGACGGACATCCTTGCCCAACTCAAAGAAGAAGTGAGAAAACAACTGCAAAATGAAGAAATCAACGCTTTAAACGAAAACCAAACTACAGAAGAATTAATCCACCCACACTCTCAACTCCCATTTAACTCGCGATCAGCGGCAAGCACACCATCTCACCCACCTATCTGTAACACAAACTTTACCTCACAAATGACGTTGAGCTCAGAATATCAACCACATATCTCAAACACAAACACTTCACACGCTTCTACACAAACTGAAGTAGTGAATTTGCTCGTAGAAAATAATGTTGAAATTTTAAATATTTACCCCGTTAGTAACGAATCAAATGTTCAAAAAATTAAAGATAAATTTCGTACAATCGTAACATTATACTCAGGATTGGACCCTACAATTAGGCCCACATTGCCAAAACTTAAGTATAGTCCTAAACTTGCTGAACTGATACACTTATTTAACAATGAGGTACTTGTAGAGTATATTTCACAGGACACACAACTTACCGACATACACACATTAATATATTGTACTGCCGTAGTAATTTCAGAGGAACTTAACTATAAAATCTTAGAAAACACTGGAAATGGAAGACATAAAAAAGAAAAAAGGCCACCATGGCAAATAAGATTAGAAAAAGACATAGCAAAGCTGAGATCAGATATTGGAAAACTTACTCAATACATAAAGAACAACAGATCTAAAAAAGTAATCAAAAGCGTTGAAACCATATTCAGAAATGCAACCGTACACACAAAACATGAGAACTGTAATAGAAAACCTGAGGAGTTTTTAGATACACTAAAACAGAAACTATCACTTAAAGTTCACAGACTCAAACGATACAAAATGGCTCAACAACGTAAGAACGACAATAATATGTTTACAACAAATGAAAAATCATTTTACAGAAATTTAAACAAACCACAAAATGAAATAGATAATAATAATATAGAGATTCCATCAGAAGAACAGTTAGAAATATTTTGGGCTGGCATATGGGAAGAACAGGTTCCACATAATGAAAATGCTGATTGGATAAATGAAGAAAAACAAAAATGGAGTACAATAGATGAAATGGAATTTGATAAAATAACAGAAGATGACATCAAAAATATAACAGCTAGATTGCATAACTGGAAATCCCCAGGTATAGATAAAGTACACAATTACTGGTATAAAAAACTAACATGCCTACACAAATACATAGCAAAAAGCTTGACTGATATAATTCTTGGCAAACAGGTTATCCCAGAATTCATAGCTACAGGAATCACATATATGCTGCCAAAAAGTAAATACACCCCAGAACCGTCCCAATACCGGCCTATCACATGCCTACCGACTATATATAAAATCTTAACATCAGTAATTGCTAGAAAAATTAACTCCCATATAGAACACAACAACATAATTGCTGAAGAACAGAAAGGGTGCAGGCAGGGCCATATGGGTTGTAAGGAACAGCTCATCATAGATTCTACTATTATGAAACATGCTACTTCAAGAAATAGAAATTTACACTGTACCTACATTGATTACAAAAAAGCCTTCGACAGCATTCCACATTCTTGGTTGATACAGATACTGGAAATATATAAAATAAACCCTAAAATAACCAACTTCTTACGCAACATTATGACTTACTGGAAAACTACACTACAACTTAATAGCCGACTTGACTCCATCACAACAAGACAAATATCTATAAAAAAAGGTATCTACCAAGGTGACTCCCTTAGTCCTTTATGGTTCTGTCTCGCTCTTAACCCACTATCTCATCAGCTGCGTAGTAACCGGGCGGGATATCGCTTAAAACATAACAACACTGAAACAATATTATCACACCTTATTTATATGGACGATATTAAGTTATACGCCAGAAACGAAAAAGAAATGAAAACCCTCATAGAAACTACCACTGTATTTAGCAGAGATATAAATATGCACTTTGGATTCGATAAATGCAAAACCCTACATATAATAAAAGGCAAAATCCGGCCTGGTGATTACGCAGTTGATGGTACAACAGACACAATAACAGCAATGGAAACGACCGACCTCTATAAATACTTAGGATTCCAACAACTTAAAGGGCTAGATCATACACACATAAAACATACACTAACCGCAGAATATAATAAGAGGATTCAGATAATCTGTAAAACTCAACTCTCAGGGAAGAATTTAATAAAAGCACTTAACACTTATGCCATCCCTATTCTAACCTACTCATTTGGAGTAATAAAATGGAGCAAAACAGACATAGAAAATATAGAGCGAAAGACACGTACCACATTAACGAAACATAATAAACTACACCCTAAATCAGCAATAGAGAGACTCACTATTAAGAGAGAAAATGGAGGTAGAGGCCTTATAGACATACATTATCTTTGGCAAAAACAAATCCACAGCCTAAAACAATTTTTCAACTCCAAATCCCAAACTAGTGAAATACATAAAGCTATCACCTATAACGACAACAACTACACACCACTGCAGCTTGACGAACAGACAAACTTAAACCACCCAAGTAACACAGATCCTCAGAATAAGAAAATAGAAGACTGGAAGAAGAAGGTACTACATGGCCGACACCCACACGACTTAAACCAACCTCACATAGACACAAAAGCGTCAAACATGTGGCTCAAAACAGGTAACCTATTTCCAGAAACCGAAGGATTTTTAATAGCAATACAAGACCAAGTCATTAATACAAAGAATTATAGAAAATATATAATAAAGGATCCCACAGTAGTAAGTGACAAATGCCGCAAATGTAACACCCAGTCAGAAACAATACAACACATTACCGGAGCATGCACAAACCTTACACAGACAGATTATACTCATAGACATAATCAAATTGCAAACGTTGTACATCAAAAATTGGCACTGAAACATAAACTCATACCAAACACAAACACCCCATATTACAAATACACACCGCAAACAGTCTTAGAAAATCCATCACATAAACTTTATTACGACCGCGCTATACTGACTGACAGAACAATTCACTACAACAGACCAGATATAATCTTACAAGATAAAAATAATAAAATTACCTATTTAATAGACATCGCGGTACCAAACACCCATAATATCCAAAAAACAGTAACAGAGAAAATAAGTAAATATGTAGAACTAAAGGAAGAAATATTAAGAATATGGAAGCAAGAAAAAGTGTACATAGTCCCAATCATAATTTCAACAACTGGAGTTGTCCCAAACCAGATTCATAATAGCCTGAAACTATTAGATTTGAAAGAAAATACATACATAACCCTCCAAAAAGCTGCCATTTTAAATACTTGCAGAATAGTGAGAAAGTTCCTGCAGCTTGAAGTTAACGACATAACATAATGTTATCAATACATACACACTGTAATTTACTTGGCCAGTGGCCCGTAATTGCAGATTATACCAGTTTTTATATAAAAACTGAGAAAAGTATATGTAAAGTGAAAATAATAATAATAAATACGTTTATTTTCCTTGCAAATAGGTTTACAATTCATAATAAATATCATACAAGCAAAACTAATATTGTTGTCTAATGTAAACCCGCATTGCAAGGACTGGTGCCTGAAGTAGACATAAATAGTCTGTATCACAGGTCACCAGGCCCCACTCAACGGATCTGACATCATAAGTAAATATTAGACTATAACTCATAACATAACTAGTAGGTAACTGGTTTTATACAAAATAAATATAACTATTTTACAACATATTTTGAAGGTAGTTATAAAAATGCTATCAGAGTCATTTCACAGTTTAAAGTGTAGTGTATGTGTGTTGTGTTGGTGTACGTGTGTTGTGTTGGTGCTCGTGTGCGTGAATATGAACTAGTATGTTTATAGAATGAAAGGCTGAGTTGTGTCAACTGCAAGTTGAATGTGTGCACTGCGGACTGCATAGTTTGTATCTTGACGTACCTATTGTAAGCGTGTGCTCAAACCGCATTGATAACATTGTAACATTAGTGATACCTATTTGTTGACGTGTGCGTGTGCGTAAACACATCGATTTGCTTATTTTACTTGCAACAGTATTGCGCGTGTACAGACTGTAGGCTACGTAAATTACGCTAATGTTTGTGTGTTATTGTTATGAGATTCTGTGTAAAGAGCTTGTTGTGATTAGCTGTGTGATTATAGTCAGAGAGGTGGACTCATTTTTGAAAGGTAAAATGGAACCTGAAATTAATGGATTATTAGTTTATTGCTATTTGTATATATATATATATATATATGTGTGCATATGTATGTATATATATATATATATTCATACATATACACGCACACATATATATACATATATGTATGTGTACATATAAATATGTGTATATATATTCAGCTCGTGCATGTTAACTATAGAACTTCAAGAAAAACAAAAGACTAGTCGGCAGGCTAAATAGTAGACTACAATCAAGATATATAGTAATCAGGAAGGCACAGATAGTAAGTTTTCAGTTTCATCATAGGTGAGGTTTTTTAAAAAAGCTGTTACGGATTTATTACATTGAGACTTAGATTGAGGGTAAATAGTTAGTTTATTGTTGAAACAGTTATAGAGGTATGGACCCATGAAACAAAAAAAATTATGAGATAGATTGGTATGGAATTGTAAAGCCTTGCAAACAGTGCCTTTACGGCGCTTGTCCTTGACCAGCTCAATATCATATTTAGTTATGGAGTGCTGTTTAAGGACTGTGCGCAGAATGAATGTTTGTCGTACTGTAAGAACATCCCACTTTTTGTATAAATCTGTCGTGGGGTAACGGAAAGGAAGACAAGCACTCACTTTAAGAATAGATCGCTGTGCTCTTTCAATCTCAATGAGATGAGTCTTGGCTGCTCCACCCCAGGAGGTTATACAGTACTCTACTATAGACTGACAAAGGGCAGTATAAACTTCTTTAATTATATAGTGGTCAGCTACATGTCTTATTGATTTAAAAATATATATCAGTTTTCTAAGTCTGGTAGCCAGTATTGCAATATGGGGTTTGTAAGTGAGCGTTTGGTCTAAAATTATACTTACCTAAGTATTTGACGGTTTCATTTCTGCTAAGGGAGGAGCACAGGCAATTACTAAAAGTGTTGCATGAATGCGCAGTTAAAGTTAAGTTCCTTGATGGAAGGTGGTTTGATCTCAATGCAAATGTGATATAATTAGTCTTAGAAACATTTAACGTTAGCATATTGTTACGTAACCACGTGGAGACACAGTTAAAACCTTTTTGAGCCAAATATAAAACCTCATGCCAGCTGTTTCCGCTGAAAAAGAGAGCTGTATCATCAGCAAAAGTAAATATACTACCCTCCTGCAGTTTCAGGCGACAGAGGCCATCTATATAGATCAGAAACAGCGTCGGTCCAATAACACTGCCCTGCGGCACGCCATAAGTGATCATTTGTTCATCACTCAACAAAGTGCCAATCTTTACCCGTTGCGTCCTGTTAGTCAGATAGTCCCGGAAAAGTTGATGTGGAACCCCTCGAATTCCGAGCTGATCAAGCTTGATAAGAAGATGTGGAATAGAGACTGTGTCAAATGCCCGGGCTAAATCCAGGAATATAGCGATGCATTTCCTCTTTACATCAAGATTTTGAATAATGGAATTAATAAGTTCATGAACTGCGTCACCAGTTGACAGTTTGGCACGAATAGACGAATAGAACTAGGATATGGGCAGATATTTAGATATATTGCATATGTGATGACAAGTTTAGAATATGACTTCGTCTGTGTCCTTATATCGTGAATATTTTTATGAATTAACGAAAATTAATATGAATTTTTAAGCTGTACATAATTTATTACATACTTTAATAGTCTATGATTTTTTATACCGTTATTGTACCTTGTGTTGCATAAAAGAAGCGCCCAGTGGAATTTATCTTTAAATATTATTGAAATTGTGGTATTTTAATAAATTGCACTATGATTAATCCTAGTCACTGTAGACCGTATGCTACTTCTTTTAGTACTAAATCTACTAATAGAAGGATAAGGTTTAGGAAACTATTATTAAAATAAATTAAAATACAACCCATAGTCCGTCTCTGCGCGATCCCAGGTGGCGCGGCCGCAGCGTTTGGAATTATCACATAGTGGAGGAGCAGGCGGGGAGGCGGCGGCGGCGGCGGCGCGGCGGTGGTGGCCCGAGGCCCGATACATTCGTCACGGGCCCAGCAGCCATTAGGCATTTAGATATTATCAGCGGCCACTAGAGACCCCGCGACCCGTTGTTTCAATGCAGCTTAATTACTAAAAGTGTTCGCTCCTCACTCCGGGGATTGGATTTTAATCCAGCCAGATATCGTAAAGTTACTCGCTCGTGTCCATCAAACACGTCCATTGGATACGTCTGTTACTTGTCTAATGCTACACTCTCCCCTTCTCCCTCTTGGCTCTGACAGTGCTGCCAGATGTAACTTTACCCTAAATGATCTAAGTAAGTTGGCCCGAAAAATCAGCAAAGAACAATCCAGTGCACCGAATTAAATTCTAACTTGAAAAGAGAAACGGTATAAATTATACTGAACCAATGAATTTTTTGGAATTTTTCCGGACTAAGCAATTCACTACACTTATACTTAGTATCATACTAGTAAATGTGCTAAGAGTCGTTTGTTTCATAATATATAGCAGTCGTATCATTTGTAGCGCTTCATTATGGGATCATCGTTAAACAATTTCCTGAATATTAGTAGCATAGATGAGTTAGTGAGCGATTGTTATCTATGTATATAAGTAGCCGTCGCTCGTAGCACTCGTAGCGCTTCATTATAGGGTGCGTACCATTTGAGTGAGATTCGCTAAAAACGCTAAAAACGATCACACTCCCAAAAAGTTTTCCACATTGGTCTTGGCGTTATTTTCGCCTTAAACGCTACATCTAATGTCAAAAGTGACAGAAGTAGCAAATTTTAGTGGCATTCTTATCGTTCTTATCCAAAAATGGAACGGGGATGACAGTTACAAACGATCACGTGATCACAACCACAGACGCAGAATGTGATCAAAATTATCGAAAATAACGTTCTTAGCGACTAATGGAACATACCCATAGGATCAGTTTACAAGATTCCCTCCCTACACATTAGTAGACTAGATGGTCTAGTAGGCGATTGTTTCCATAATATACAGCTGACGTAGCATTCGTAGCTTATTTGACTTACATTATTCGTGCTTTATTATAGGTCATTAAACAATTCCTTACATATCATTTTACATTTATATATAGCACAGATGGTCTAGTAGGCGCAACGAATAAATATGTAAAGAAGTGTAGGTAAGTCTCATAAAGTTACCATTTTGATTTCGAACTCATCAAGCTCATAATTGACAAATCACGCACAAAGTTCCAAATTCAATTGGATTTGTAATTGATTTAGCGCTTAGAAATGATCGCTTCCGACTGGTCACATCAAGGTGTTGTTAAACTAAGCCGGCCGCAGTAAGGTTTGCGATCTGCTGTTTTTGAGCTTGACTTACATTTCTTAACATGTTTATTCGTAGAGTAGACGACTGCTTCCATAGTATATAGATGTATATCGTATTCGTAGAGATATATATTTTTTTTAGAAATTCATCGGAGCTTATAAATACATAAATTACTTCCTTTAAAGGTTCGTTTGAGAGCAATATTGTGGGGTAGAGCCCGGCACCACCCCATCCCTTCTCATGGGAGTCGTATGAGGCGAATATTGGTAAAATATCGGAAGGTGTGCAGCAGCGCCTTCTGAGGATCTGCTGTCTTATACTGCGCTCCCAAGACACCTGCCAAGCGTGGGGATTAGTGCAAATCCCCCCCTAAATAGGAGAGGCTGTGTTCAGCAGTGGACAATCCGTCTGGTGCAGTATAGAGTATATGAATGACATAAAAATAGTATAGTATTTGACGATGCTCAGACAAAAGCTGGGGAAAGTTGAAAAGGCAGCAAAAACTCTCAGCTAGCAACACCGGTCGGGGTTCTCCCGCGGTCCCAGGTGGCGAAGCTCCGGCCACACTTCCTTTGGTCCCGAGGGAATGCCCAACGCACACTTCCACAGGGTATCTCACACGTACATGACGTACCTACTTGCTGCTTATAGCTGTATTATTGTAACTGGATAAAATGTTTCATATTGATTGTTGCCGGTTTCAAGTTTTCCTTTTTACGAAGTTCTACAAAGTGGTGACATTATACTGTTGTTATAGTCGTATAGCATTTAGGTTATAATTTTGGATGATTGTATTGAATTTTCACGCAACACGTGTTTGCCAACATAATCTTGACTAAGCGAAACGAAGAAAAAATTGAAGCTAAGTAATGAAAGTCACTGAAGGAATATTGATAGCATTTTTTGTACTTTTTTAAGGATAGGTTTTCTTTGTTAAGGTTTGATGGCCCGCTGATGAGATCAAGCCAGAATGACAGATACGAGTATAACATGTGGAAACTTCTCTTCATTAGTTTGAATACTAATAGGGCCTGATTCAGAATGTTCGAGTAAGTTCCGTTTATACTACCCAGAACATAAAATACTTGAATGATAAAAATGACAGTTAACATGCAGCGCGTTTCAAGCTTTAACCGATGGATAGGCTAAATCGATGACTGTGAAACGCAAAGATAATGTTTTATTTATTAAATATGTTCTGGGTAGTAAAACCGGAACTTACTCGAACATTCTGAAACAGGCCCTTAGTATACATGATTTTGATGCTCCTTTTTTTGTTGGGTAAAGTTCCAATTACATTTTATCAAAGTTGGTTGAGTAGTTTTTAAGTTGTAGCCAATTAACTGAAAAATGTATTTGCGTATCTGGATCAGTTAATGGTAGGTAATTTCAACTTTTGGTGGTGGACAGTGTTTTAGGCGAGAGAATGATCTTGTAAGCGGTACAAAAAAATCGTAGCCGACATCCAGCACTAAAATGTATGAAATTACTAGTGGAAGCAGGACCATTATTGTGTGAGGTATGTGTATATTAAATCAGCATGGCAACCGACTTCAAGAACTTATTTTTAACTTTTTAGTGTTGGAAGAGGGTCCTATTTTTTTTTATAATCTCTATTTCAATATTTTCCTTTTAGTCTGCGCTCTAAACAAAATATAAAATT
The DNA here is from genome assembly GCA_963890685.1 of Plagodis pulveraria. Lineage (NCBI taxonomy): Eukaryota > Metazoa > Arthropoda > Insecta > Lepidoptera > Geometridae > Plagodis > Plagodis pulveraria. Next base: position 20,119,974 of record OY982951.1, on the reverse strand, counting down.
TCAGGTTTATACTGATTTATTTTACAAACTTGAGACATACGGACGGACGGACGGACAGACCGACAGACAAACAGACAGTAACGTTTTAATTTAACAGGGTTCTGCTTTGCGTTTCGGTTACGTAACCTTAAAAAACGGAACCGACTTCCAACAACTGAAATCTATGGAATAATTTGTTGATGTCGTACTGATTCAAAACAATCTGCGCTCACATTTTCATGGTCACTCAAGTTATTTCATACTTTTCGGTATGAAGTCGGCTCCGATAAAAAACAACACATTTTTCAATGCTGCATGCTCTCATAATCAGTTGTGTCACTCGCCCACAAAACTGGTTACTATCACCAAGACTTGTAATCAATAAGTCAACCAGGTAAACAGTCATATTGGCAACTACTTTTTGACCTCACAAACTTGGAAAGGTCGTTTATCATTTTTAATTTGCGTAGAAAAGGTTTTGCCCGTGGGGTGCCGAGTTAGAATGTTCCCCCTCCATCTCTGCCCATGGGTGTCGTAAGAGGCGACTAACGGTAAGGGCTGCCCACCAGAAGGTGGGCAGCAGCGCTATCTGAGGAACTCGTATTCCACACAGCGATCCCCAAGACGCCTGCCAAGCGTGGGGTAATCCCCATTAGCATAACTTAATAATAACTATTATATTTTTTAAGGCACCTAGCATTTTACTCGCTACAGTGAGATGAAAAATTGTGTGTTGCGCACGGCACTAAAGTTATTTTGAGTCTCGTACCTTTGAACCCTTCGTTGCGCTCAGGTTCTATATTTTGAACCACTCATGGTTTAATCTTAGCACCCTTCACTTCTTCAGGTTTCAATAAATGTACTCTCGCCAAATAATAATTTTGCAGTTTTGCATATAAAATAACTATTCTCTAAAGCTACTCAAAAGAAGTCAATAAAAGATGTATTCCCTACCTAAGAAAAAAAAGTAGCAATATTTGATGATTCTGATAAACGATTATGCTAATTATTCATGGATGAATATTGCATTTTTATCATGCTGTTTCTCTCCCTGTCTTTCAAAGTCACACTGTCTTCTCACTCTGTCTTTTAAAGTCACACCACACATAAGTAAGTAGTACTTCTAAAATCTCTTATCTCAACTGCATTTATTGAAATTTGATAGACGCACTAAGAATTAATAATTGTTTATGGCGAGTACGCGTGATTTGAAAATAACTTGAATATAAGATAAAAAATTACTACATGTAATGAAAAAAAAATCGATCAGGTCGTCAATCAATCGAATCTCGGTTCCAAATTCAATGACTTCAAAGTTATAAATATTAGTTATAGAAGAACTGGAGTATTAATACAAATTACCGCAATCATCATTGAGACAAGTATTGGGTTGTTTCAAGGTATAAAAATCAATAGCTACATCAATAAGTAAGTTATAAAATTAAGATATTTCAGTGTTTATAAGCTGAATATAAATAAGAAATTATTGCATAAGTATATAACGTAGGTATTTAAATAATGTAGAATAGAATTGGTGCAAAACCTTTCGAGTTGGCCATAGCTTTGAAAGAATCACAAGTACGTACGGTCACACTTATCCTGCGTAATTATTAAATTCTCATGAGAAACATGTATAATCCATGATAAGTACCTACATACCTCTTCACAATTCAAATTCATTCTTGAATTGAAGTAAAGTCAATGCTCACAATTTCAACGATGTCGGTGTGCACTTCGCTTCGCAAGAATATAGCGTTTTTGACAAGCCTCAAAATTAGTTCTGTATCAGGCACTTTTTAGAAAGAGACATAAAAGTATTATACGGATAAAGTTGTGACTTGGTTATTTTGACATTCATATTAGACCTTTTAAATTGGTCAGATGGCAATGATTCGCATCAACTTCACTTTGCAATTTGTCGTATCGATCGACAGATTGCTTGACATTGATATTTGGGTGCTACAAGATACATTATCGCAAAATATAGATTGCTACAAAACTTTGATAGCATCAACTGTCTTATACTTAGTTACAGAAATACGCGGTCGGGTAGCTGTTTAAAATTAAAATAGGCTGGTAAAAAATTGCAAATTGTATTTTTTTGTATCGAGAATATTTTTTCGTATCTCGCTTTTGTATACACTGTGAAGAGGAAGAATGTAACTAAATAGCGTTGTTTGGAAGAACATATTTTTTTTACATATATGACCAAGCGCTTTAGCGCTTTTTTGGGTACCGGTATTTTTTTTTTTACGGAAAAGATAAACGTATAGCATAAGTTGATCGATAGGTTGAGCTAACATATATGCACAGTGCTTAGTAGCACTGACTAGAGCTTGTATTGGCACCGGGCCAATTGTACCGTGAGCCGGTGACTATTTGCCACCTGTCGTCCCTTCATGAAGTCTTTTTACGACTATCAATTTGGAGTTGATTTCTTTTTGGGGATCAGCTTCTAAACAACTTGAGATATATAGATATAAAGCATTTACTTTCAAAAACAACTTGCAATATTTGGTAGACCCTTAAATTTTGTTTAAGTTTTATTGAATTAATGAAAAAAAAGTTCATGCTATCGTGATGGATTGTAAAGTCTCGTGTGCCTGTAATTTTACCGGCATCCATAACCTACATAATGAACGCAATAGTGTGAACATGCGGTATATATAGGGTTATTTGTAAAATGCTAACAACCTCTTAGGGTTGACTTCTTCTAGTCCTATGAAACATTTTGAGATTTTTTTATGTCAAAAAATTAATAATTTTTTAACAGTTTTTTAATACTTTTTTTGTGTTTTGATGCCCACTCCGAGCCTAGAGCGTCCTGCGCCCAACACTGGACTGCGCCTTGGTCCCTTTGAATAGAGTTTTGAATATAAACATCGAGCAAAGTAATGAAAATATGAAATAATACATTACAGGCACAAGAGACTTTTGACATCAGGTGGTTCTCGTGCTTATTTAGTCAAAAACATATAAAAACCACAAAAGAAAATTAAAAAAATTATAGAAAAAAGTTTTCATTCAAAATAAAAATAAAATGTTTCTTAGGACTAGCAGAAGTCAACCCTAAGAGGTTGTTAGCATTTTACCAATAACCCTGTATATAATAATGTGAGTATCGCCAAGGTAGAAATAGCTATGGTGGCAGTAGGTAGTTCTCCGGACAAACACGCATAAAGAGTTCTACTTCTATACTAAAACAAGTATTTTATTAGTAGAAAAATAGCTCTCTTTGCGTCTAATCGCTGGCAACTACTTATAACTGAAATGACGTACAATTGTCCCAATATTAGTTTATGCTAAAGATAGGTCAACAAACAACGGCCTATTTCCGAAACCAATCTGAAACAAATTCTAGTGCCTAAAATATTTTGGCAGGCGCGGCTAAAATGTGTAGTGGAACCCTCGGGAGCATGGCGGCAATCAGTTCGTAACCCCCTGAGGCAATGTTAATCACGACCAAAGCCATGGAATATCTAGTAGCTATTCGAATAGTCATTGCGTACTGAATACTTACTAATAGAACAAAAACTAGAATACAGACGTCACAAGAGAGATATATTAGTTATATAATATAATTATGGGTTGCTCCTGACGTTCCCATTGACTCATAGTCAAATATACATCGTATTAGTAAATAAATAATATAAATAAATAAAAGATATTTATTTCCTCCCCAGTTAAGGGGGGATTGACCATAATCCCCACGCTTGGCAGGCGTCTTGGGGATCGTAGTTTAAGATATCAGTCCCTCAGAAGGCGCTGCTGCCCATCTTCCGGTATTTTACCCTTAGTTGCCTCTTACGAGACCCACAGGTAGCATGGGGGGTATGGGGGGGGGTGACATTCTAGCACCCGGCACCTCACGGCCTCTAGCCCGGCACCCCACGGGCACACATATATACAAAACAAAATAAGATAATAATAAATGAATAATGATTATATAATTACTCATATATTGCCACGACGTGTCTGTTGCAAAAAATGCTGAATGGACAGTCTGATCTGTCTGCTATCATCGCCAGAAGGGTGTTTGAGCTGGCACACACTCTTATACACGTACTCTTCGCAAACAAGACACGGCTCGCTTTCGCATAGTAGTGTGGAAGCAGTCAGCGCGTGCCTCTGCAAACAACCCCGAGGCACTGCAGAAACGTGGCAGCCGAACGATGATTGATATGTTCCTCTTTATTGCCGATAATTTTTGACCGGCATTTCACCTGTTGTAGGGTGAGGATGTGGTCATAGATAGAACCGAAAACCTGACAGACTTGGTGACAGATTATCTACTTTAAGGCTTGTTTGCACATTGATTAGTGTTAAGTGTGAGTGTTTAGTGCAAGCTTTTAGCTTAAGGCATAGAACCTATAATAATACTACGTAATTAAGGCTAGCAAGTTTCAGATTCACATTAATTTATTGTTAAGTTGTGTTAAATTGGGTTCTTAGATTATGGTTAATAGTGTCGACAGCTTTGTTCATAGCGAACATACACTATTTTAAGTAGGTAGTAAATTATAATTTTAACATAAATTTTATATTAATTAATGTTAGTTGCCCGTGGGGTGCCGGGTTAGAATGTCACCCCCCCTCTACCCGTGGATGTCGTAAGAGGCGACTAAGGTTAACACACCAGAAGGTAGCAGCATTTTCTGAGGAACTTATATCGCACACTGCGATCTCCTAGCCGCCTGCCAGGCGTGGGGATTAAGGCAAAAGCCCATTAAGGATGGGGGAGGCTGTGTTCAGCAGTGGACTTTCCGGATGATACAGTAATGTTAGTTAAATGATAAATTATTGTCAGGTTTATGATGTCAAGTTTACATAGAAAATATTATATTCTTAATAATGTTAACTTACATACAACATAGCATCATCGTCAAATTTAACATTCAAATATTTATTTAATGTATATTAGAATGTTAAATTTGAGTTTTTTTAGGCTAGACAGGCGAGTATTTGACCATGGCATCATGTAGCGAACTGATCAAAATCAGTATATTATTTTTTGTTGTTACCGTGTACATAATATAAATGACTTGAGAAAAGTTTATCCATTTCAAACCTCGCCGCAGGATACGAATCCTAGACATATGCGTGGCAGTCTATAATCACTGCCAACCGGGCCCTTGTTCAATTGCTAATGCTCATAAATAGCATGTTATTACTAATATATTATACAGTTCTTAATATTTTCTCCTTGGTATGGCAGAAATATATCTTCCTCTATCTCTTCTGTGGGAGTAGGGAAGAACAGACAACGGGTTTCATCGTCTCCTGTAGATAAGATATCAACACATTTTCCATAATTCTCAAGATGCCTTCCAAGCGTAAGGGTTATTGCTACAATGCAGACTTCCCTTAATATTGGGTATGCCACTGAAAGAATATCGAAAATACTGTGTGTTGTTCACAAAACATGAAAAAGACTGAATCTGTTAGATATGTTCTGTACAGGTATGTAGAGTTCGAAGTATGATGCACTCGATATATATTTTTGTAATAAGTTTCTGATCTAAACTACCTATACGGATGCTAAAATAGTCACAGGCAGCAGTTAGTCTATGATAATTCCTATAATATTAAATGCCTACAATTTCATCATTAAGTATATCATCCTACATATCGACTCATTCCACCTCCGCCCACCCACATTGAAAACATTGCCCGTGAACTCAACTTTAATATTATGCCCCCAACAAATTACTTTCTGTTGCCACTATCAGTTTTACACGTGTCTAGATTACAATGTAAAAAGTTTTATAGTTAATTTAGCTACTGGAACATCCAATATTGCAAAGCGATTTGAATAACAAGGTATTATCGTTAATTTAGCTACTGGAACATCCAATATTGCAAAGCGATTTGAATGACAAGGTACCCTTCTGTGATTTACTTACTTACTCTGTACCTATATATCGACTTCAAAAACGTTAAAACGGCTGAAAGCCTGAAAGTACTGAAAGGCGTGAAGTAGAAGGTATCAATTTGATATTTTTAAATTGTTATAACATGGATTATATCTATCAATATATATTTTTAACAATATATAAATATGTATGCACATATTGCAGACTGCCTTGTTGGTTCAGTCACAGATGGTTCAGCGGTATGAGCTTTGTTATCACCAGTTATAAAGTTTGATTCCTGGGTTAGCCAAGTCGCAACAGTCCGGGTTAGGTAAAGACATGTCCCCCGTGGATATCAATAAGTTTTCCCTATTAGGAACTCCAAATTGTCTACAAAAATGTGGACGATTCATCTGAACAACTCTACCTACTGTCGGCTTTCGGGGACATAAATGTGTGACGAGTGTTATAATATTTATTTCAATATAATTTATTTATTGGAAATTCAACACCTTTTACACTAAAAATATTAAATAAGCTAGCACTTGAAAGCAAATTACAGGTTTTCACGAATATAAAGTATGTATAAAGCTACTCGTAATATAAACACTAACAGATAAATAGGTTAGAATAGGATGGATACTGTCATGTGTGATGGGAGTTTTTAATATAGTAATAGTTTTTTGTTTTATGATTTCTTTTAGTTTGCTATCACCAAATAGAAACAGTTCTGTGTGTAATAGTATAGATGATAAAATTATAGATCTAATTCTCAGCTCATACACGGTATTAGTTGATTTTGGATAGTAATATTCAATAGAATGAAATATCTAGTAATGGTCGTCAAAACGTTATGAATTCACAGAAGCGATAAATTGAAAACAGCCTCCACTCCAGTCGTTGCGCCGAGTAGCTGTTAGTTACAGTACGTGTTGTTATTTTATCCGTTGAAAAAAATCCCTCTAGAGAGGCATATCGGCATCAGTCCGCTGCTGGAATAACACCTTCGGTCTGAAAGGTAGCGCGTCCCGGGAGGGCACTATGCTCAAGGCGGCAGAAAATTAACGTGCCCCCAGGGGAAATCTACGGCAGCCTTAGCGCCTCAGCCGCGCGCCTCGCCTCTCTGTTGGGATGTATTTAATATCTGTGAGTTGGTGACGACACACCTGGACTTCTAATACCAAGGAGAATTCTTGTGGTTATAACGACTAAGTTCCATGAATAATACTATTAAACTACTCACATATTTCACAGAATAAAGATGAGAGAATTACAGGAAGGTATATGTTTTAATTCTGAAAGTTTAGTTGTATAATGATATACGGATTGAGCTTTGCTAACATTATAATAATTAAAATCGCGTACTACTATGTAATTGGATCTATCATGATGTTTTTTTTGAGTTAGTTGAGTAGAATATACCTCCATATACCTTCTTTCTTTTTTTGCATGGTTATCTGGCTAGCTACCACCCTAAAGTAGAAAATCTGTCGCCAAGCACCTAAAGGTGTGTTCCGGCAGCTGTCCTTGAGAGCCAAAAAATCTAGTTTAGCCTGAATAATATCCCGACAACATCGTTTGCTGTCAGGTGAGATAGTAGTCAAAAGCTAGCCTATATCAGCTATCAAAAATATGTCCTATTGAATTTCATCAAATTCGGTCATGTAGTTACTCAGCTGAGAAAAATAGGTATTTGCCAGTACCTCGATGATCTGATAATTGCAACTATGGTTGAGGGTGACCTGATCACGTAGGCAAGTGCCGAAATCGATTCTGTAGTGGGATACATCCCTAAAAAGATTGAAAATTATTTCATAAAGGAACCCTCTTTACCCTCTTCTAACATTGTGATATATACTATGAAATCGCCTGTAGAAGTTGAACCATCAAAATCTGTGTTCAGAGTGTTTGAATCAGCATGACACCGAATCTTTATACTGAATTTAGAATAAGTGGTTGCGAGAAGAAAATTAAAAGCTTAACAAGCATACAGTTAAATAAAGATAAAGTCACATTGGCATATACTCGTACGATTGTAAGGCATGGATTCGTATTTTCAATAGTGAAGTTCGCGACACTGGACAACAATATGGATCATAACATTAATTAGGTATACTACAACGGTGCAGTTTAGCGATTGGATAACGAAATCTTATTGAATCCGAACCCTCAAAGGATGAGGTGAATAGCTGTGTACTGCTTGTGAAGGAGTGAAGGTTCTATCAAACTTTTTATGGCAGAATTGCTGATGCTGAAGCATAATAATCGTGGTCAGCGAGTTCTTGTGCGCAGTTTTGGTAATACGACCTGACTCCCGTATATACCGTAAATAACTGTCGTAAATATTTTGTCCCTCGAAAAGCAGTGTTTGTTTAATCCGAGTAGCGCCTAGAAGACGCTGCTTTCTTCTCTAGGGCGGGAATTCAAAACTTCTCGATATTGCACCAGGAGAGTCAGGTCCTCCTTAGGAAGCTTCGTGTAGAAGTGAAACGCGTCGAAAATTCTTCTGGTTTGGCTTCGTCGCTTTTGACGTCACATCGGCTAAGCAGGAAAATTAGGCGGTATCATCTAGATATTTAAAAGTTTATATATTAGGTATATTTTAAAATATTAATTAAAAAGTTTGGTTTGTAATAAACTACACACTGGCACAAAATATCTATGGTACTTGTAACCATGGTCACCATTGTTGTTATAAGAAAATAAATTTATGTGAATGTGACGGATGTAAGAAGAGCCCTACCTGATGTTAAGCGGACTAAACTCTGCCTATAACAGATGCATTTTTTCTACTAGAGACATACAGTTGTTTAGTCGCATGTGCCCTGTAATTTTACTGGCTCTCAAGGACAGCTGCCGGAACACACCGTTAAGTGCTTGGCGACTGATTTTCTACTTTAGGGTGGTAGCTAGCCAGGCGAGCATTCGCAAAATGCCCTTCCACCATGCTTTGAAGCCCGTGGTGGGATTCAAACCATGGACCTGCTGCGCGACAGTCCATAGCCAATGCCACTGAACCATCACTGCTTCAAAATTTGTTCTAGCAAATAAATAAATAGGTTATAGGTATAGGTGTACATATAGGTTTAGATTTTTCACCTTATAGGTTGTCTAAATTTTTTTATTGTAGTAGTTGTAGTGTTGTATATAGTTCGTAGTATTTTGTTAATAAAGGCATACCGCCAGTTAAGAAAATAAATAAATGAATTGATTTGACGACTGAAGGTATTGTAGGAGTACGTGCAAGGTGGCCAGCTGGATACAATGCATACGTTGACTCGTTGGATAATGAAGGCCCTGGGGAATCGAGACGCTCCAGGGAAACGTGCAGCCTTCTGCTATCCATTATGTTTATGTGGGGGTGAAACTTCTGTTTGCCAGTTCAACATTAACGAGGACGTCGTAACGAAGTCGTTATTGTTGAAACTGAAATCTACTTGTAAAACAGAAGGAGATATCCCAATAGTATAATATAATGTTGCATCGATGTACCTAGATGTTGAGATTATGGGTGAAATTTAAAAGTTAAGCTTTTTTTATTTTATTTTTTATGTTATTGTGACGGAACAAGCTCGAGGCCCACTTGATGTTAAGCGGACTAACCTCTGCCTATAGCAGATGCATTTCATCACAGCATAAAATATTTCCGAATGGGTAGGTTAAGAGTTACTTTTTTCGTAAGTAATGTTTGGTCTCATTTTAAAGGGTGACATATTTTAGCCGTTAGAAAAAAACAATAATCGAACGCAGGACCTCAAGATTGCAAAGCGTTGTTTATCCCTATCCACCAACAAGGTAATCACTTTCATAATTAATAACAAATTCATCTCCTTAGAAATGGGGTTTATCGCAATTCTCGGAAAATACTCATTGAAATGGTATAACAATCCTATGCAGGACCTTTGGAATATTATGTAGGTACTTACTAACCAAGTTTCATCAAATTTTACACGGTGGTAGGGCATTATGCGGATGATACCCTAACTAATACCTTCAAGTAGTTTTTCGTTGTTTTTCAGCAGTGGTTCTGGAGACCCAGTAATTATAGGTTAGTCTGAACAATATCTTGGATCACATCAATACTTACCATCAGGTGACTTAGATATCAGCTAACATTATATGTTTATGTAACCTATAAGAAAAGTATTATTAGATATCCTATAAAAAAGTCCATTCATATTACAGATCAGTGCTGAAATTATACGACAACTGAAATACACGATTAAAAATAAGCAAACACTTTCAAGAGATTAGTATTTATTATAAACGCCATAATAAGCCTCAAACACGGGAAGAGGGATTGTCCGTGGTGTTATTATTGCAAGCAGCATTTAGTTCTACTAACAAACCTAAGCGCAACTAAAATGTATAATAGGTAAGTGTATATTGAGAAGTACTCAGCACATTATGTAGATTACACGCTACACGGAAAATGTTTTACCCCCGCCTAAATATTTGAATGGAGCTCGGAACTACTAAATTAGACTAAAAGTTTAAACTGGATCACCTATTCGAATTTAAAACGGGTGGAAAAGTGTGGGGTTGCAGGGACACCGGTTCGCAGGGTTGCAAGTGGATTAGAGCGTCTGACCGCAGGCTCGGCCTCGCCTCGGGCTCCGCTGGCGACCAACTTAGTGCGGTCCGACTGGAAGAAAAGGGTCCAGAAACTTTTCGATGCCTTTCGATTTCGTTGGGGCATTATATGCAAATGGTACCTGTATTGATATTCTTATGTAACTACGAACGTATAAGCTTACCTATATGACTATCTTTTTGGGGTTCCTACCCAAATAGTAAAACAGAGACCTGTAAATATTATTTTGTTTTGTGCGTTCATGTTTCACGAGCCTCAAGAGCGTAAACGTGATGACTGATGAGTTTAAAACCAAATAATTTGATATTTTGAGTATTGGCGTATTATGTATTTATGTGAACACAAAATATCTATAATTAGTAGATTCTTTACCAAGGGAGCAAACAACAATTTTAAAGGCGAGAATGTTTCTTTGACACCAGAGCGGAATGAAGGATTTTAGAGTAGAATCACTAGCGTAGCGGGGGATTCTAAAGTAGTATCCTGAGTGCAGCGAGGGATTCAAAGGTTCTCGGCTCCCGAAATGTACTCTACTTCTTATCACCCTCTATGAGAATATAAGTAAGTGCAGTTTATGACTAAGAATAGTACGTAGTAGTTATTTATTTATATATCATTAGGAAAAATAAGACATACTCGTAGCATAGAAATACATAGTTAGAGGCTAATGTTATATTTGAACTATTATGGAAGTGCGTATCACAATTTAACCACTACCATCCGTTGCAGTTGTCGATTTATTTACAGCTTGAGAAATAAAAATACTCTCGCAAAACGTCGTCTCAGGATGTAGTTTATGAAAAATTATATATTTTATTTCTAAGGGTGTAAAAAAACATTAAAAAACCTATTAAACAAACAAAAAGTTTTTAACTTGTTTATGCGATGTTTGTGATTAATCTTTTTGGTGATTGGAACTTTTACTAAAAATGTCCACATTCTAAATTCAAATAACTTTTTGTCCCTCAGGGATTAAAAAACTATTTTAGTCCCTGTTTACGAGGGATAAACTAGCTCTTTTCGAATAGATGTGATAAAAATATATATATTTTGTTACTTTTTATTTTCTTATACAAAGAAATCATCCATCTATAAGTTCTATAACATCCATTAACAGTTTTAAGCTATCAAAGTTAACAGTTATACCATAATTGGTAATAATTAAGAATTCTGAATATCTAAATACATATTATAATACGTATAAAAATACTGAGTAAGTGTGAATTGGTTAGTTAATTATTATTATCAAAACCTTATCTGAAGTCCAAATGTTCCTTTTTGATTAGCTAAAATTAAATTCTATTATTACATAAATTCTAACAATCTATATACCTACCTAATATAAATATAATACATAATGTAGGTGGTAAATCACATGATGGTACATCAATTTGTGTATGGGCCACAGGCCAAACTAACCACAGAGGCAAGTCCAAGATATAGCGCGTTATAAATTTCTACATAGAGAATTTAGGTATTAATAGTTATAGTATAATGTTGATAACTACATGTATTCATGTAAATACCCTAAGGCTGAGGGTCAATGGGATCAAAAATTGGTCTCTTCTGATTGATTTGCCGTGGCGAAGTTTCGTAATGTGTTATATTTTATTATGTTGGTTTTATTTCCCATTTCAAGTGTTTGTACATCCAACAGGATTATTTAGCATATACATGTTTGCTTCATTGTTTCAGATATTGCAGATATCAAATCAGAGAGCATGGACAGCTTCGAATCGGGTGAGTGAATATTATATGAGTACAAAAAGAACCAACTTCATGACTGAAATATAATATGTAGTAATGATAAGAAAGTTAAAACGACAGCGAAGAAAAAGTACACTCGCGTTAATATTTGAATAGTGAAGTATATAAAAAAGTGTTGTAAGTCGGAGGTGGTAGGGCCAGCCGCGGCGTTAACGGAGCCCTAGAGAGTCCTTGGCCAAGTCCCGGTTCGCAATACAGCCGGAAAGATAAAATGAACATAAAGTTGAGGAGCAGATATTCAGCTCGGAGGAATCGTAGTTTCCCTCCTGGCGACACTAAACCGAAGACGGCACGGCACGCAGTTTGCGGAACTGAACTCCGTGTACCTACTGTGCGCTCAGGGACGACTCAACAAATACTGACATTATATTTATACCTGCTCTTTCCCGACATAATGAAACTAAAAATACCATAAACCTTATTAACTCTACCACGCCTGTAATGTCTTTGTTTCATGTAAGAACATCTTATTTGAATAACTTTCTTTTTAGTCATTTCTATAATTTATTTGTCGATAAAACACCCCCTTGAGCTTAACCGCATAGCGGAAGAGCATTTTGCGAATGCTCAGCTTGGTAGCTACCATCCTCAAGTAGAAAATCTGTCGCCAAGCACCGGCAGTAATCCTTGAAAGCCAGTAAAATTACAGGCACATGAGACTTAAGAACAGTATGTCTCAGGGTGAAGGGCTTAGGCAATCCGTCAATTGCGGCGAAATGCATATGTTATACGCAGAGGTTACCGCTTATCATCAGGTGGACCTGGTGCTTGTTCCGTCACAAACCCATTATATAAGTAAATGTTACTGAACATGTTAATATTGAATATGACATCACGCGTCGCGGTACCACTCGATCATAACAGGCTGAAACTAGACCTGGCGTGTACAGACGTATACTAATATTTGAATAAATGAATGCTAAAACTGCATTACCGTCGCCAGAAATTTCGAACTTATACAATTAAAACGGACGACTAAAATTGTTTACACCGTTTGTCGCTTAGAAAGCTTGTGCGGCGAGCTTTATTAGGTATCGCTCCACGTGCGAGGCTGTCTTTATATGAGCAGGCTGACAAAGGCTGAAAATAGTACTGAAATAAGGTTCAGAGTCTTCTTAGGCATTCAAATAAGATTTACAACAAACTGCTCTTAGTTTATCCCACAATTTAGTTCAGGGTTGGTACTCTACTAGTGTGTCTGAGGCTAGCAACAAAATAATAAGTTTAATAATGACAAACATATAAAGTAGGTATTCAGAGATCATTCTGCCAACTTCTGCAACTTAGGTACACGGACGTGACGTACGAAACCCCGCGTCACTCCAACCAACGATTATTGTTCGTTTCTACACCAAGTATCTTCCAGGACTTTGAGCGCACCATCACCTATTGGAAATATTACTAAATGTTAGTTCTTATTACATATAGATTTCCGTAAAGTAACATCTGTATCTATGATAAGTTTATTGATTCCCTGTGATAAAAAATGACACATAACTGACTAATTATGTTCTAAAATTTCTGAATAAAGAATTCACACGACAGAAGGAAGAGTTAGAGCGTATATAGAGTATAGACACTCGTATTTACATTTGATTGAGCAAAACAAACACCCCCAACAAAGTACTTATTTCAATTTGCACCCACGTATTCGTTCCCTACGTTTTGTCATTGAATATTTAATCCCATTCAAATGGATAATAATTATTCGAGTGGATTGACGCGCCGGGCACCGAGGAAGTATAACCGGTAGCTGTTAAAGCCAATTGTCGGTTAAAATAAAGCGACAGCGAGACTTTTAGCCGCGAATGGTAACATGATTCTGCAATCAGGTCGAGTTTAAAATGTGCATTTGCAATGTGAGTCGGTGCAGTCGTAGCAGGGTGCGGACAGGAATGCATTTTCAATAATTGAAGGTCAGACAGGGTGGTGGGGATTAAAATGCTCGCAGCCAAACTTTCCGATCGTCAGCGGATCGCGACACGAGACCGCTCGGGCTATATCGGGAACTAATGGACGATGAAACGTGAAATTAAAATGGACTGCTGCTTATTTTCATACCGGAAAAATCGTAGAAGGGATTAATTTTGTTACGATACTGTTATAAAATTGGAACAGAAAATAATTGTAAAGTAGAAATGTAACTGCGTCATACTAAAAGCATATATCTCTAAAAATCCACATTTTTCTGGACTTGATGTTTTAAATTAACGGACACCTTGTACTCCAAGCTGCTACCGATTGCAGTCTTTCTCAGCTCCGTTCAGCTCCGTACGCGTATAATCGAAATGATGGTCATCACTTCAGGTTTTCGTCTATTTTTAACTACTTACTTTAATTACTTTTAACTTTTTATGATCAGAAATTTGAAATGCATATGGATTTTGAAAATAACCCTAATCCATTTAAAAACTCACGTTACGAAAAAAAGTATTATGATAACTGGTTTTCAAAAAACAATATTATTATTTCCCTTTTCAAAACTAGCCATAATTTTTCATACCAGACAATCCACCATTGATAAGAGTTAGATAGTGTAGAGGGTATAGAATTTACTAGTAAGTACTTACATACCTAAATTTGACGGCACATAACGGACCATATTTCTAAGGTTCTTAGTACTTTTTCAGCAAACTACGACGACTAGATGGGCTGACCTAGGTGTAATGTACATGCTAATTTCATCGTAGCTATCCTGTCATCTTAATTCAACAACCGTTCATGTTGACTGTATTTTATAAGTCTTGGAAGACGCGTGAAAAAAATTTAGGCATAAGAAAAGCCGTGGAAGTCGTGGTAATAAACAACTGGAAGTCTGGGAATAAGCCTTATAGCCTTATAAGCTTATATAAAGCATGTATATTAGCTTCGCCTCGTGGTTTCACCCACGTAGACAATGATGTAAACCGAAAGTGGATGACGATGATGTCAAGTAAAGTATGTAATAATATGGTTAACATCCAGGATCTTAACTCTATATTGTTTTAAGTTTCATCCAAGTTGATTCAGCTCGTTCCAGCGTGAATATAGTAGTTAACTAAACAAACCTACTAATTCACATCCTCACTCACACACTCCCAAACTTTCGTATATATAATTAATTTTTTGGTTAAAATGTTGACGCCATATTTGACAATAATTTGTTTATTTTGATGGAAATTGTGAATTGTATTTAGTATGATTATATTATATTGAATTGAATTTTATTGTATTATTATTTATATTGTAAAACATATGGGTGTAACTACCTATATATTTTATTACAATCCTATAAAAATTTATGCGAGTGGACCGATGCAGCCTTCAACAAAGAACAACAAAATAAAGTTTTTCAGGCAAAACATAATCTTGTTCGGAATTCACTGCCTTTTCACCACAGTTAAATATCATAACCACCAATTTTGATGTGGCCTAACTTTTAAAATATATTGCACCGTATAAGAACATTTAACCTATACCTTCTATCACCAAGGGCAAAGGTAATTAAGATCTGAGAACCTACATACTCATGATACCTCCTAGTAGCGAGTTAATTTACTTTTCGTAGGTGTTTGAGTCTGGCGGTAGGCGGAAGTTGCGAGCGTGACACTTGACAGACGTAACGTGAAGTAGTAACAAACAAGAAAATTAGTAATTAAGCATTAATTAAGCTTTAAGGTATCGTATGTTTACAATGGTAGTATCTAGCAGTATGAATAAACTGTATTTGAACCGCGCAATCTGTCTATATACCTTTTGTAAGGGAACTCAGGTATCATTATTTGCATGATGGTAGGGCATTTTGCGAATGTCCGCCTGGCCAGCTACCACCGTCAAGTAGAAAATCTGTCGCCAAGCACCTGCCGGTGTGTTCCGGCAGCTGTCCTTGAGAGCTAGAACTTCTAGGATAGCCTGAACAACATCTTCGACCACATCATCACTACCATCAGGTGAGATAGTGGTCAATGACAGTGGTCAAGCAAAAGAAAAAAAAAAGTTATGTGTCTCATTTCATCACCCATTATCTACTACTGACTTGTTATGACAACCTAATTGCATCAAGGCATATTGGTAGATAAAGGTAGCAAAAGAAGCCAATTTTGTCAAACCTGTATATCACTGTAGCCCGTGGGGTGTCGGGCTAGAATCTCTAACCTGGGGCGTCATAATATGCGATTTAGGTTAACACACCAGAAGGTGGGCAGCAGCGCTTTCTGAGGAACTGATATCTCACACTGCGATCCTCTAGACGCCTGCCGCAAGCGTATTATTTATAATACAAAAGTTGATTATGGCAAACCCCTCCATAATGGAGGAGGCTGTGTTCAGCATATACACAGAACAGTATAGTATATCACTGAAAAGCAGAGGTACATACCACCATTTCCCTAGATGTTTTAGGACTAATGTTTTAGGAGTCGAGTGTATTGTCATGTATCGGGCACAGCGCTAGACTACAAACTGTTCTAAAGAGGGTTTCCTTAAGCAATAACCAACTAGGGTTTGCTGAAGCAGGTGTCAAACCCGGGACCTCGTGGATCCGACGTGTCGCGCATGCAACAAAACCTCAAACCTTAAGTTATCATCATCATTATCAGATGGAAGAAGTGCGCTGTTAAACGAAGACCTGCCCTAAATAACACCACAATTACCAGTTATTATTTGCCACTTGTAACACTGAAACCTTGGCTATCCATTATTCTTACGATGTCGTCAGCCCACCTAGTGGCCAAATACTTACTTAATAAAAACGAAATTTGTATAGAAGTCACTAGTGTTTACTACTCACACACAGCCAAGGGATCAATGCTTGTATATATCTACTGAACACAAATAAAACAGACAAATAAAAAGAATTTGCCCTCTGTTATTTTCTTGGGGAGATCACGTAGGCGCGCACCTCATCTGCGGCACTCCCCGTGCGGCGATAAAATTTAAAATTCAAGGCCGCGTTAACGAACCGGCCTCGCGAAGAAATAGATATTCAAATGTGAGAAGATCCCATATTAACATTTATGGCAAGTTTGCGGGGACGAGACAAAGCCTGGCCCCCGCGGACCGACCGCGACAGCAACGACGTAGCTCCTCTCTCTATTACGTACAGATCTTGTACAATAGCTACGTGTAGCTCTACAATAAGCAATGTTGCTTGTACTGGACGACATGCCTACTACAAATATGTACACTACCTTTGTATAAAATGTAAATCCGTTATCGGCCGTAGGATAAGCTAAGTATGAACTTTTCCTGAAACTGTTTTATTGGTTTTTCATCCATTCATTTGGTCAGAATTGCCCCGAGTTTCTTACCAGTTCTCTCTATACAATTTTTGTTTGCTGAACGAGGCAGTACAATGTAGAATATTTCAATATAAAAAATTGTAATTGACCTTCATAAGAGCGTCGTAGACGCCTAAATTGAATAAATTATTTAGAATTTTACTTTGACAGACTCAGAGAAAAATGTCTTGAATGGGCCGCATCCCACTCTCTCGTCAAAGTGAGTAGGGTATTGTTTTACAATAGGAACATAAAGGGACATACTATCTTAACGTGGCCGCTAGTGGCATTGGGCGCGTTAAGCCGTCGTCGGTCCCAGTTGTTCTGTTAGGATGACTGACGTCATAGCATGGTCGTAGAGCATTTTGCGATTGTAGGTCTGGCCTAGCTACCACCCTGAAATAGAAAATGTATCGTCAAGAACCTATCAGCGTGTCCTTTTCTTTTTATTGCTGGTAGGTAAGCCTTTGATCAGACCCACCTGATGATAAGTGATGATGTGATCGAAGGTATTAACAGGCATAATCTAGAACTACTGGCTCTCAATGACTGCTGCCGGAACACACCGTTAGGTGTTTGGCGATAGATTTTCTACTTAGCTAGTACGGTAGCTAGCCAGACGGGCAATCGCTAAATACCCTTCCACCATGCGGTGAAGCTCAATGATCAAACCATGGACCAGCAAGTCCATAGGCAATGCAACTGCCCCATCACTGCTGCTTTCCAGCAGCTGTCCTAGAGAACCATACCCAGAACAACAACTTCGGCCGCATCATCACTTACCATTAATTGAGATAGTGTTTAAAAAGCTATCAGCAATTTAAAAGATACCCAAAAAGGATTGGCCTTTGGAAGGCGGCCTTAAAATGTTTAAGTTATTTTGTTTGTTAAATATATTCTTGTTTCGCTTTTTTAGTTTTGTTTGAGAAAACATTGTTCACATCCCATTAAAAGTTTTTTTTACATTCGTTCAACAAATTACTACAACCGTCATAAATAGGGGACGGTGCGCGGTCATCAACCAGCCAACAAGACTTATGTTGAACCAATGTTCCTTATGTTGAACCAAACATAAAGCTTGGCCCAGATAAACTCCCTATTGACAAAGCGACAGTCTTCCTGGGAATCAAAATGGATTCCACTTTACAATGGGATCCACATATACATGATCTCTCCGGAAGACTTAGTTCTGCTGCATATGCAGTTCTTAGGATAAGACAGTTAACAGACGTAGCTACTGCTCGGCTAGTTTATTTCGCGTACTTCCACAGTATTATGTCGTATGGCGTATTGCTGTGGGGAACTGCTGCTGAGATAGAGACAATCTTTATCATACAAAAGCGTGCAATTCGAGCCATATATAAAATGGGTCCTAGGGAATCTGTGAGGGATCTTTTTAAAGAAATTGATATTTTAACTTTACCAAGTCTGTATATATTTGAAAATATTATGTATGTTCGTAAAAATTTGAGTAAATTTAAATTAAACAGTGACAATCACGATTACAATACTAGGAATAAAGATAAAATAGTGGTGCCAGGTTTTAGATTAGCAAAGACAAATAAAAGGTCCTTCTTAGGTAATTGTGTGCGGTTTTATAATAAAGTTCCCAAACATATTACAACGCTCACAGAAGGGAAATTCAAGTTGCATGTGAAAAACATATTGATTAAAAAATCCTACTACACAGTTTCTGATTACATAAACGACAAAAATGCCTGGACAATTCCGCCTCCGCCAAGCTATTGCCTGTCACCTACATAATTTAAACAAATATTGTAATAACTCTATTATATAGTATGTATGTAACACATTGTTAAAAGATGTTTAAAAGAATGGCCCCGAGTTTCTTGCCCGTTCTTCTCGCAGTGGCTCTATACAATTTATTTGCTGAACGTGGCAGTACAATGTAGAATATTTCAATACTAAAATTTGTAATTGACCTTCATAAGAGCGTCGTAGACGCCTAAATTGAATAAATGATTTTGACTTTGACTTTGACTTTGACTTAATCTTTGAAAAAAAATTGAGCTTAAATAATTTGTGAATGTAATTTCGCTTAGCATGCGATAGTGCTTGTAATCATATTTAGAAATATAGAAGGATAGCGACTGTTCTTAACCGATCAGCAAAGTTAAGCAACGTCCGCACTGTCATGAGTTGGATGGGTGACCGCAGGTGACATTACTACTGAGCGCTTCCGTGCTTTGGAGGGCACGTTAAGCCATCCCGGTTGTTGTTTTAGGATGGCAGTCGATATAGCCTGGTGGTAGTGCATTTTGCGAATGCCCGGCTGGCTTGCTACCACCCTCAAGTAGAAAACCTTTAGCCAATCACCTAACGGTATGTTCCGGCAGCTGTCCTTGAGAGCCAGTAATTCTAGGTTAGCTTGAACAACTTCATAGATCACATCATCACCTACTATCAGGTGAGATAGTGGACAAAGGCTAACAAATAAGGCAAAAAAAAAACATCATTGCGAGAGTGAAGTGTTTGCAAAAGCACTTCTTTCCATCAGATGAAGTCTAGTAGTCTGGTTGATGATAGCGCACCGTCCCCTATGTATGACGGTTGAAGTAATACAATTGTAGCACAAAGGTTCGGCTCGAGCAAGGTTCTGGTGGCCAAGTGGAATAGGCATCTGGCGCGAAATCGGAGGGCGCTGGTTTGATGCCCGTCCGGAACAAAAATTTGTGCTTCAATAATTTGTAAATGCGATTTTTGCTCAGCAGGTGATAGTGTTTGAAATCATATTTAGAAATAATTTAATATAAGTTTGCTGATAGTCATAAGATAAAACAATTGGGTGATTATTTTTTCCATTTCAATAGATACGAAACGCAAAGTTCGATAAAGTAGAGGGCTTTGTACTCGATAGCCATTTGCGATAAGATAAAACAAAAGTTTTCAAGAAAACAAATCAAAATCCCAATTTTGGTGGCTGCATTATTTATGCGATATTGCTTGGTGCCTGTCGACGTCCCCCTTTTCTTTACTATGAACTTGCGGTCTTTGTAATCCACACTTTCACAACTTTTGGCCCCAATATGAAAAATGACAAAAGAATCTTTATTTACTTATTTTTTGTTTCAGCATGACAAAGTTGCCTTTTTGACTTGCTGTAGATACAAATTAAAAGTAGATTGACAAGGACTGCATAAAACAAGTCATTTCAGGCGAGACTAAGCAGCGTGAGCCATAGGCAAAGGCTGATATTTAAGTAGAGACTAAAATATTTTACACGAGTTATACACTCGGATTTTTACTTTAATTGCGGGGAAATAAACCAACGTTATTGTAAATAATATCTCTGAACATTTCAAATTGTACCTGATATTTGAACAATGTTTTATTTTGAGTGTCATTGCTTCTATAAAATGTATGTCTGGGTCTTCAATAATACCCCTGACTAGGGGTTGGATATAATGAAAGATCCAAGCAAACTTTCTACATGAAATATATTACAAACTGAACCTCTTTGAACAATTTCAAATGTAATAATCATTCATGCTCGTGTGCTTGAAAAGTCCAGCTTTTAAAAAGCCGTTTCATTCCGCTTACACCGGGCATAAACAAGAATAAGCATTAGAAGTGAAGTTATTTAAATAATAATTTGTGGTTGGTATACTAGCTACATACTAAGGTCAAGAAGACCCATCATTACAAAATCACAAATATACGATAGGAATTTTTTTTTAGTACAATTCAAGTGGTACTATAGATGTCGCTCCATCGCAATACGATGGTTAAAAGAACGATAGGAAAGATTCGAGTTATGACGTCATGTCATGTTAGCTCAATTGGTTAGAGCATACCCCGGCTCAAGGGGTGGATGGACGCGGGTTCGAATCCCGCACATGACTAAAATTTTTCCTATCGTATATTTGTGATTATGTAATATAATCCGCATAGCAGGCGTTATTGCAAACCTACACTGAGAAAAAAATACTGGGTCGTCATACTTAAAATACGTAGCAAAACAGGACACTATTACGCTTGTAGGCGGCACCATGTTGCGTACGTAGCTTTCATTAAGTAGCCGACATACTTACATCGAGCTATGTAATTTACTTGCCTTTACTACGTACATAAGTAGCTGTTAGTATGTACCAGAAAAGACACAAAGCTATTAAAACATGATGCATCCTACGTATGGAGATATGTGGCACAGCTACTGTACTGGCTCGGGTCTTCTAAAAGCATGGTGCATCCTACGTATGTAGATATGTGGCACAGGTCCTGTACTGGCTCGGGTCTAGTAAAAGCATGGTGTATCTTACGTATGTAGATATGTGGCACAGTTACTGTACTGGCTCGGATCAAGTAAAAGCATGGAGCATCCTACGTATGTAGATATGTGGCACAAGTACTATACTGGCTCGGGTCTATTTAAAGCATGGTGCATCCTACGTATGTAGATATGTGGCCCAGGTCCTGTACTGGCTCGGGTCTAGTAAAAGCATGGTGCATCCTACGTATGTAGATATGTAGCACAGTTACTGTACTGGCTCGGGTCAAGTAAAAGCATGGAGCATCCTACGTATGTAGATATGTGGCACAAGTACTGTACTGGCTCGGGTCTATTAAAAGCATGGGGCATCCTACGTATGTAGATATGTGGCACAAGTACTGTACTGGCTCGGGTCAAGTAAAAGCATGGAGCATCCTACGTATGTAGATATGTGGGCACAAGTACTGTACTGGCTCGGGTCTATTAAAAGCATGGGGCATCCTACGTATGTTGATATTTGGCACAGTTACTGTACTGGCTCGGGTCAAGTAAAAGCATGGAGCGTCCTACGTATGTAGATATGTGGCACAAGTACTGTACTGGCTCGGGTCTATTAAAAGCATGGTGCATCCTACGTATGTAGATATGTGGCACAGGTTCCATACTGGCTTGGGTCTAGTAAAAGCATGATGCATCCTACGTATGTAGATATGTGGCTCAGGTTCCGTACTGGCTTGGGTCTAGTAAAAGCATGGTACACGTCCATCTAGTGGTGATGTCCATCATTCTTTACTATCCATGCCACGGAATCCTGTGCAACAACCATACTTACGTGTAAGATGCAACATGCTGTTACTAAGACCAAGCCGCTACCTGTGCAACAGTTCTGAACTACAAACATAGAATGCACCATAAATAGTTTGTTAGACCTGAACTGTACAGTATGTCTGTGGATACACAATACTTTAAACAAATTCACATGACATTATTGTAGGTACTTTAAACATTTTAATGTTATTATGAAACTTTAGATAAGTTACATACTAGGTGATTGCACCAGCTAATGGATTTTGAAGTTAGAAGAATACAATTTATTTAAATTTCCATTTATTATCTTTATTGTCAACTGATATACACCTTAACAAAACCCTTATCAAACTAATGCACGACAATCATACTTAAGTGACTACATAATAAAGCTGAGTAGCACCCAATGTAAAAAAAATAAGAAATTCGGCTTGTTACGATTGTTATCACACTAGTTTATTTAGAAAATATCCTTCAGGTGGATTTAACGCTGGGTACTTTAAATTAATGCCACCTTGCTGCCCGCCATATAAAATTTTCAATCAATCCAAACAAGGGTACTTGATGCTGTTCAATATTTTACAACTTTTCTCCACGGCTCTACATTATTTCTTAGAAAAGATAGGTTTACGTCGTAGTCTTCAGGCTCTGTAATAAAAAAAAATCTCAAACATCGAGTATTCTGTTACTAAAATAATAACCGATTAAAAGTACTACCACAATAACTATCGCATTTTTCTCTATCGGTATCATTGTTTACTGATGCACTTCTTGTTGAAGAATAGGATTATGTTAATGGTAATCTGAGTGTATTAACGAGTTCGTCACTCGGACGTTGCTTTCTTCTTCTCGTTATTAAGTTTCATTGAGCTTGCCGCTTGCGTTCCTTTTTTGCTGCTCCATCTTGTACAGCAAGGTAAGCTGAATAATATACGACTATTGGTTGGCCTTTGGAAAAAGCGTATCTTAAGCCAGTATGTAGAATTCTTCTGAATATAAGATTTTGAAGTTTCTGTAAAATGATAATATACAATATGGCTCAATTTTTTCTTGAGCCTTTAAAAGTCATCCATCAGACTGGCCTTCCTTCATAAGAGCTCTCCCATCTTTCCCTAAAAATAAATTATTTACATTTTGATAAGTCATTGATTACGTCATTATGATACTAAATACAAACTAAATATAAAGATTAACAGTCCCCCCATCTCTACCTGTGGGAGTAGTAAGATGCGACTAAGGATAAGACACCAAAAGGCAACAGCGATTTCTAAGGAACTGATAACTCACGCCAAGACTCTGCCAAGCGTTGGGATTAGGTATGGCAAACCTCCCATATTAGGGGAGGCTGTGTTCAGCAGTGGACAATCCGTCTGATATAGTAAAATTATTTTACAAAGATAGCAAATTAACATACCTTATTGTACAGCTTGTAGTACGCTTGTAGTACACTCTACGGTGTTCCAGACAGACAGACCAAAGCAACCGTAGGTAAGGTATTCCTCAAATAGACACATACACAGCTTAGTTGAGAAGTTAAAACTCACTGGAACACTATACCTACTTGCATTTTTTCAAAATACTTCAATTCTGTGTCGCGAGATGCGGCGCGGAGCGCGCTTGGTGATGGTGTGGTTAAAAATAAATTTTATAATGGATATAGTGACTAGGGATGGGCAGTATAGGGATATTCACATAACATCGATATATATATAAGTAATTCGGTATTGGTCATACGATATATCGGACTGATTGATGTTTTGGTAAATAATTATTCTATGATATGTACCTATCGATATTTTATTGCTTATAAAATATTAAAAACTAACTGTAAAGGTAGGTAATAACGATAACTAATCGAAACGAAAATGGCCCCGCTATACCCCTCACTCGCGCGTTATTGTTGCGAGTAAAAAGATTACCGGCGCCATTTTCGATTCAATTCGTTTCTTTATGAACTCGAGTTACAAATAATTCTATTATGTTTATGAACATAAACACTACTAGTATATGATGAAAAACCAGTGTTTTTATTTTGAGGTTGTAACGAAATGATTGTTGTATGTTGTTATACAAACTATTTTATTATTAGAAGTCTTATTAGAGTACTAGCTGTGCCCCGCGGTTACACCCGCGAGGTAATGCACGATGATAAAAAGTAGTAGTATTCCTATGTTAATGCAGCGCCTCATTAACCTCCTTACCATTTTTTTTATAAATTGGTCCCACGGTTTGAGCTTTTGAAGACGTAACAAACATGCATATACACTCACAGCCTTTCGCCTTTATAATATTAGTATTATGTTGGCTTAAAATCGGTACATATGTGTGTAATGGGAAATAATTTCGTTAACAGGTTTATATTTAGTTGTTAACCCTGCGATAAGTTTTTATTTAGTTGAAAAACCTATATAATAATAACAAATATTTTCAAAATATTTTACGAAAACATCAAATTAATATTTTAACAAAACACTTAAAAAAATACGAAAGCGAATTTTCGAAGCGAAACGCGTCGAAAATTCTTCCGGTTTGGCTGCGTGGTGTTTGTGACGTCACGTCGGCTTAGCAGGAAAATTAGGCAGAATTGTCACTAGATATATTTTTATATTTTTTAAATATATTTTTTAAGTGTTTTATTAAAATATTAATTTGATGTTTTCGTAAAATATTTTAAAAATATTTGTTATTATTAAATATGGATTTCCGCAAAGTAACGCCTAAATATATTCATTAAAACCGATATAACTTGTCTAACCATCTTCCTATTTTAATTCTAAATCAAGTTTTAGGTTTTATAATTACAAATCACTCATTGAGAAACACGATTACTAGTATATCTGATTCCTGTCCTGTCCTGTCTCTAATCCAAATGTACACGAAATGAACGACAACGATGATAATACTTAGTTAATAAGCTTTCTGTGATAAACATTTTCTGCGTAGGTACTGGAAAAGGAAAAAACTTATTAAAATAGATTTTGCGGAAAGTATTGGATATTGATAAATCGATTTTTATATTTCAAGAGATATCGATATATCTAAAATATCTATGCAACGACATGGGGTAATCCCATCGCTAAGCGACAGAGAAGAGCTCGGGAACCAATCAGTGGTCGAGAAAGCGTAGGCACATCACCCAATCACTATATAAGGTTCGAGACTGAGTTGTTCCTATATAAAAAGGCGCGAAACTTTTTCGAGGCTTTTTAATGATACAGAATATTTACTATAAGTAGCCAGAATACTTATAAGTCGTATAACATAAAATATAAGTATTCTAGCTACTTATATAGAGTAAGCAGTCTGTCTTTTGAAAGTAGTTACTTAATACTTGGCTTGGCTACTTTGCAGATAGGCGCGACACATATTTGATCACGTTTCGTTTTTATGCGATTGTTACGGAATATGTACGAAGCCCACCTGATATTAAGCGGTAACCTCTTACTATATTTGAAGCGCTCTTAGCGAAGTTTGTTTAGCTGTTTTTAACCGATCAGCTTAGTTAAACAAAATCCGCTGCGGTCATGAGTTGGATGGATGACCGCTAGGTGACATTACTACTGAACGTGCACGTGCTTTGGAGAGCACGTTAAGTCGTAGCGTCGGTCCCGTCTGTTGCCTTAGGATGGCAATCATTATGGCATGGTGGTAGAATATTTTGCGAATGCCCGCCTGGCTAGCTACCCCCCTCAATTAGAAAACCTGTCGCCAAAGACCTAACGGTGTTTTCCGGCAGCTGTCCTTGAGAGTCAGTAATTCAAGGTTAGCCTGAACAACAACTTCGACCTCAACATCACTTACCATCAGGTGAGATAGTGGTCAATGGTTAATCTATAAGGCATAAAAAACAGATGCATTTGCAGGGAACTACACCCATCACCCTAAGACATAAGTAAAGTTGATACTGTTCGGTCTCATGTGCCTGTAATTTATAATCTTCGATGATTAATATGTCTTTATAATGAATGATTCACTGGCTCTCAAGGAGTGAGCTGGGATGCTAAACTCTAGAATATTTGCTTGAGGTAGGTATTCTAATAGAAAGTCGATATTTATTTTTATAAATATCGACTTCCTATAAATATTACAAAACTTGGGATAATCCATGCACATCAGTACAAGATCCCGTGTTGCAGTAAATAAAAAAAAACAATTTTAAAGGTGACAAATGCCTATTTATTTTTTTTCTAAACCGGGTAATGTTGACATTTTTCGCGGTTGTTGGTAGGTTGCTAATGCTAATACGCTAAGCTATATGTCGATGACTTTAGTTTTCTGGCGCATTACTTCATCTTTGATTAGATCCTTCAAATTAACGCTTGATTCTTGGTGAGGTCTTATTTGCAGCGTCTGATACGGCTTTTAGGTAGATAGGTATTTAAGTTAAGTACTTTATGTGATTTGTAACAAAAAGAGATAATTCGTAAAGAAATGTAAGTAACATCGCATTTGTACACACATCCAAACAATTTGCAATATTCGATGCAATAGGTAAATAATGATCAACATGTTAGTAGGTAGGTATATACGGGAATGAAGATTGAACATCGTACATTAGGGTTCAAATCCTTGAACATGACTGTAAGAAGAATGTTGTCGATAGTTAGGTAGGTACCTACCTAAAATAACTATTTCTTATTATGACAATCAAAAAACATTTTATGTTACCTACTCATCAGGACCCTGTCGACGTGTAACTCGTAAATATCAGAATTGTGTACGGACGCCGAGTACTTACATAACATTGTTGGATACGTTTCAGAAATAGGTATAACCACCATACAAGTACGTCACATACTTATAATGATTCGTCATAATAATTATCAGGACTCTGTCTACCTATTACACGTACATAGCAAACTTGTGTACGGAGGCCGAGTACTTACATAATGGTGCTGGATACGTTATAGAAGTAGATATGACCTCCATTCAAGTACGTCACATACTTATAATGATTCGTCATATTTACTTATCAGGACTCTGTCTACGTATTACACGTATATAGCAAACTTGTGTACGGAGGCCGGGTACTTACATAACGGTGTTGAATACGTTACAGACATAGGTATTACCTCCATACAAGTACGTCACATACTTATAATGATTCGTCATATTAATTATCAGGACTCTGTCTACCTATTACACGTACATAGCAAACTTGTGTACGTAGGCCGAGTACTTACATAACGGTGCTGGATACGTTATAGAAGTAGATATGACCTCCATTCAAGTACGTCACATACTTATAATGCTTGGACATATTTACTTATCAGGACTCTGTCTGCGTATTATACGTACAAAGCATACTTGTGTACGGAAGCCGAGTACTTACATAACGGTGTTGGATACATTATAGAAGTAGATGTGACCTTCATTCAAGTACGTAACATACTTATAATGGTTCGTCGTATTTACTTATCAGGACCCTGTCCACGTATAACAAGTAAATGGCATTTTTTTATACGGATGCCGACTACTTACATAACGATGTTGGATACGTTATTGAAGTAGGTATAACCGTCATGTAAGTACCAACTTTGTATCATGCATAACGGTATTATTCTTATTAGCTAGTAGCGTCAGACAAACAACTTATTATTAAGACTTTGATCAAATCGCAAAAAATATACAGCTTTTCCATAGAAAAATTTCATTCACCCGCGACATAATAATATAATGAATGAAACACAACCCTTAACATATTGGGAGCTAGTTAGGAATAACATTATATATGTATGTGAAACAGTTACAAGATTTTTTCTCTCTGACTATCAATTTATATGTAGGTTGCATGAGATTTTATACTTATAATGGTGCGGCATATATTTATAAATATATTTTGTAAAGCTACGGTATTCACGCGTCTGAAGTCATTATAAAAGTAGAAGACGTACTTGTATGATACGTAATTACTAAATCCGGGCAAGTACGTGTAACGTTGTTGTGTACTTATGTACGTATATACGGGATGACTACTTAATGTACTGGTGGAACATCTTATTTAAGTATGTGACCACATTATAAGTACAAATTTCCAACGTCATTATGGAACATGGTGTTGCTCCTAAACGCTTAAGTACTCCTCACCATTACTAAGTAGCCGGCGGCATCCATGTTACGTTGGCTGCACCCGTGGTAAGTAGTAAATTGAAAGCTCCTTACGTAAGTAGTTCATTTAAGTAGCTTTTTTTTCTCAGTGTAACAATATTAAAAAAGACTTATCATATTTTGGTTTTGAAAATGAAAACCATGGCATTTTCATTTGACAGTTAGCAGCGGCACACACGTTTCTTATTAATATCAGGCGCGGTCGAAATGGCCGAAGACGTCCCCAGCGCCCGCTCTCTCCCAAATAAAATTGCCGCTATCTAAACAAAGAGCCCTAATTATTCGGCCGTGGCGGGCGGGGTCGCTCTCTTATGGGTGTTCTGGGGCCCATTTCGCTTCTCGTATAGGGCCCCGGGGAGCAGCGGGCGCCGCCTAGCCAATCGCCGGATGGAGAAGCGAGCGATCCGCAACCTTTTTATATGCGATATCGGCGTCGGCGCCGGACCCTCGCCCCCGCACTCACCCGCACACCACCCCTCTCGACTACTCGGGGAATTAAAAGTTGGAAGGCTCACATCTGATTACCCAAACACACACATTACACTGGATCGCCAATCTCGATAAGCCCGCCACAATTTATTAGCGGTCGCTGACGAGTTGTTTTCGACTCTTATCTCATTAAGTGTACGCATCCAACGAACTAACGAATCTTTACGGTGCCGGTGGTGGAGATACAAAAGTTGACTCATCCTGATTGCGCGTCTAATTGTGTTTATTGATTATATTACTACGGCACTAGACCACAAAATCTTTGAAATTTAACGATTGCTTAGTTTTTAGGGTTCCGTACGTAAAGGGCGATTAGGAACACTATCTACGAGACTCCGTTGTCTCTCATTTCGATCATTCTGTCTTTCCGTCCATCGGTCCGTCCGTATGTCACGGGTAATATTTCAGAATTACTTCTAACTTGTAAACGGAATGAGTTAACTAGAACGCACCAGATAATCTGATATTTCGTGTAAAACTTTGACCCAAACGCGAATGTTATATTAGAAATTCAATTGAATATTTTTTTATTGCTAATATGATGAAACCTACGGCTTATCGTGCCCACCGAAGCGCTTTTGAGCTTGGATCTCTTTGGTCAATAGTATTAAAATGCCACTAGCAGGCACATCCGAGTAATGACCGCAGTAGCAATTGATAGTTTAAAACTAGGCAATCGGCGACGACAACGACTAGGCAAGCTCTGCTACGAGAACGCGGTAGTAACATAATCTGTTATACCATATTAAGCAGGTTTTAATATAAAAGGATAAACGGTTGAAAGCCTAGACGGCCTGGCGGCACCGGTTGTATGCCCCGAATACTTATTTTAATTTGCACCCGATTTTATTTTGAGACAATGAATTGAATATAAAGGGTTTCCGAGCGATTTTACCTCCGGGCGTATTGTCTTCACCCTACGCCTTTAGAACGATGCCATTGTATAGGAATTATGAAATAAAAAGGCGATATCGTATGTCGGCTGCGAGAGGTGGTGAGTGGTGAAGCGGAGGCGGCGGCGTGGGCGAAGTCCGACATACGACACCTAGCCGGGCCCGCCGCGGCTATTGTGCCTCCACCATTCTCCCCGCAACCACCGCCACATATTCGATTGCAATGTTTTAAGCATTCGATTGCCCTCGACAGTAATAAAGGGTTCCCAAGAAGTACGTACAACATAAAAATGTTTTTTTCGCGTTCTGTAGTCTTTCACCCGGGAGCGGCAAAGGGTACGCTCATTGTTTCTGTGGTGAATTGCGCATATGAATGGGTCCCCGAGCATTCATGCGCTCAACACTTGGAGATCGTCGGAAGATAATACAGAAAAGGCGGGTTCGGGCGGTCCATGGATGTCTGACCTGGCAACAACATACCTCCTACTCAACACTGTTAATTGAATTTTAGTTTTGTATAAGAACGTTTAGTTTACGTAAAAAGAAGTCAAAAGTCAAAGTCAAGTCAGAGTAATTTTTAGGCCCCTACGACGCTTTTATGAAGGTCAATTACAAATTTTTGTTCTGAAATATTGTACACCGTACTGCCACGTTCAGCAAAAAAAAATTTATATAGCCACTGCGAGAAGAACGGCAAGAAACTCGGGGCCATTCTTTTAACAATGTGTTACTTACTATATAATAAAGTTATTACAATATTTGTTTAAATTACGTAGGTGACAGGCGATAGCTTGGCAGAGGCGGAATTGTCCAGGCATTTTTGTAGTTTAAGTACCTAATCACAAACTGTGTAGTAGGATTTCTTAGGATTTCTTCTCTAAGATGTTAATGTATCTAATATTTACTTCGTAGGTATAGAAACGCAACTGCATGTTATTCCCTGATGCAGAGGATCAATCTAGCTAGGTGTGTGTGTCCCCACTGGCGCCAACGTAGGTAGCTTCTCCGTGCAATTAAACTTAGGCCAGAACTCACTATCACGAACTGTTCGAGAATTATAAGTAAAACATCTTTGCTGGGAACGGTTCTGACCTTGCTTTTTGACGCTTTTTATATATTATTTCTTGTGGGATGGGGCTTGGATTTGCATCGCAGCAAAAAAGGCACTTGTGGAGCAGCATTCCACTACTCACGCGGATGTGAGTGTGTATTGCTGAACATTAGGCGCTCAACAAGGTTACTTATTTTCTTAGCGCCTTGAATACCTAAAATGTAGCCCAGCCCAACGAGGCTTGATGTTAGGTTGACGACCGACAATAAAACCAAAACTCAACAGTATTACGACCTGTTGTCATCTGTGTTGATAGCAAAAAAAAATACATGTTTTATTGAGCCCTCACACCATCTCAGGAGAGTGCTCCTCATTATCAGTGAGAGTTTGGTTTAGTAGCTGAGGTTTCAATAATCAGAGGGTTCATGTTGCCTGTACATGCACCAGCCCAAGTACCTAGGTTATCTCCTTTACGTCTATTTAGTAAAGTTACTGGCCTTAACGCGTAAAAGAATTATTTCACTTATTAAAAATTAATGTATTTATTTAAATAAAAAATATCATACCCATAAATCATAGAAATACATCCCTCTTTGGAAATGTTAGTAGTTCTCTTTAGTAGAGTTTCCTTCTTACCAGGTAATCGAGGCGTAACATTACAGAAGACAGAACGAGAACTTAAGAAACAGGTTTTTGCTAACATACAGGAAAATAAAGGACGAAATCGTTGTTATGTCATTGATTTATGCGTGGCCTCTTGGCTGATGCCAACCCTTTTTGGAAATGTAAGTAGTTCCCGTAAGCAGTTTCCCTCGCACCTTCAGGTAAACGGGGCGTGAGACACTTGTGTGCCAATTTTTTGCAATATTCGCTTTTAGGTGAGTAGTGGCGTGCACCTTTTGCTGCATTTTTTCTTTTATTCGCCTTTAACAACATCCAACAGGGTGATATGGAACAAAACCTCAATAATTAATCATACTTAATGCTTACCTATGCATTGTCTTTTAATACGAGACACAGAAAAAAGTGTCAGACAGTACTAGAAAAACGTATACTTTTAAATGTCTACTCCGAGCCAAGAGCGCCCGCCGCGGCAACACTGGACCGCGCCGCGCTCCCTTTGAATAGAGTTTGAATATTTATATCGAGCTTAGTAATAAAAAAAAATTAAAATAGTTTACAGGCACAAGAGACTTTTAACACTTTATTTTTTTATTTTTTTTATGCTATTGTGACGCAACAAGCACGAGTCGCACCTGTTGTTAAGTGGACTAACCTCTGCCTATAACAGACGCATTTCGCCAACGACGAATTGCACTGTGCCCGTCACACTGAGACGAACAGTTGTTAGGTCTCATGTTCCTGTAAATTTTCTGGCTCTCAAGGACTGCTGCTGGAACACACTGTTAGGTGCTTGGCGACAGATTTTCTACTTGAGGGTGGTCGCTAGCCAGGCGGGCATTCGCAAAAAGCTCTTCCACCATGCCGTGAAGCTCAAGCCCGCGGCGGGATTCGAACCATGGACCTACTGCACGGCAGTCCATAGCCAATGCCACTGAGCCATCACTGCTTCAAAAAGACATCAAGTGGTCCTCGTGCTTATTCCGTCAAATACACATAAATAAACACAAAAAATATGGTTGTTACTACTAGCAGAAGTCAACTCTAGGAGGTTGTTAGCATTTTACCAATAACCCTGTATAAAAAAAATATACGCGTCGACTTTAGAACCTACTTCTTTTTTGGAAATCGGCTAAAAATGTTCTGTACTGGTTAACGGTTTGTTGTTATTGGGTTTATATATTTCTTGAAGTCTAGATTAGGACACATGATACTATTTTATCTCGATTTACTGAGTAGTTCTGGTGGGAGTCAATTTTCATGCAGGCGAAGTCACGGCCGAAGTCACGCAGTTCTCTTTATTTTGTGTGTTTGTATTAATGTGAAACTTGTTCACTTCGATCATCTAACTCACCATTAGGTGAGTTTGTCGTCAGGCTGGCCTATCAAGTAAAAAAATAAAAGTTTATTAAGCCAAGAACTGTATAGTTAGATGCTTATAACTATAATAATTATTTGAATATCTCTAATTGATTTACAAAATTACAAATTTACGAGAGAAAAAAATATACTATGTGCGGGATTCAAACCAGCGTCCATCCACCCCTATAGCCGGGGTATGCTCTGACCGCTTGAGCTAACATGGCAATGAGTCTTAACTTAAATTTTTCCTCTCGTTCTTTATTTAACCGTCGTATTGGGATTGGAATCCCGCATATGACTATATTTTGTTCTCTTGTGAATTTGTAATTTTGTAATGTAATCTGCCGTAACAATATTAAAAATAAGTCTAATTGTTGTTGTAACAATTAACTGGTGCTGGCATCAGATATGAGTTCCTAAGCTATATATTAGGGAATACGTTTCATACATTTATTATACAAATTCGTGAAGCCAAATTCCAGATGAAGGCCGTCAGGGTCGGGAAGGCGGTAATATCTCAAGACGCTCGACAGACTCCTGGGAGTCAATCCTTACGCGACGCAGCAGCCTTTTTATCTATGCATGAATAACCTTTAGTGGTTTCACAGCCATGTGTATAAGAATTATTTGTCTGCTATAAGATTACACTCTCATTAATGGGTATTTGAAATTCAATCTTTTGCCATGGAAACCACTCATGTTTTTTCTTTTGTTTGTGCATGTTAAAGTAATGGAGACAGGTCCATCTGATTATCATCTACACTAATTTTATAAACAGGAAAGATTTGTATTTTGTATGTACGAATAGATTTAACTACTGGATTGATTTGAAAAATGTTTGTATACTTAATAGTCTAGTGAAGCCCCTGGACTGGCAATACAAATAACCAAGGTCAAATCCGGTCGGAGGTCCAATTTCCAAATGGAAGAACTATGATGATGGTTATTCGACAAAAAGTAGGTTTCGAGTGAAAAAAATACATTTCTTTGTTAGTATCTATGTATATCACAACACAAAAAAACAATTTCTGTGAAGACAAAAGCCAGGACGCTCTTGATACTGATTCCACGTTGGTCGGTTTCTCACTCCAGGGAGGTGCCGATACTGCGTCAACACTTGAAACAGATACGTCAGTGTTCCAGCTCCAAACATGGGTACGTGCAAAAGCGTAAAACTATTGTAACGGACACAGATTTTTGTTCTGAAATCTGTGGTAACGAATAACAACTTCTTTGTAGAATTGATTATTTTTTGATCTGATGGAATATAGTTAAAAAACAGAGAAAGACTTTGATTCGTATCTAAACTAATATAATAAAGAGGAAAGATTTGATTATTTGTTTGTTTGCATTGAATAGGCTCTGCAACTACTGGACCGATTAGGATGAAATTTGGTATGGAAATAGTTTGAGACACGGGGAAGGACACAGGATAGTAGTTTTTATCCAACTGCGCAAAAAGTGCTTAATGGTTTTGTGCGATAACCGATATACCCGGGTGGATCCGCGCCCGGAAAGCTAGTTCAGTATATTTTTAATTTGACAGGGAAATAAGATACTATATTAAAATATTTGTATTATTCATGTAAGTTAACGATACCAAATGCAAGTAAAAGTAATAATTTTTTCAATGTTAGCACGAAAGAGCTAACAAAATATTACAACGTAAGCGTTCTTGAAAAACTGAGTTCAAGCAACATGAGTATAGAGTAGGCTAGGCATACACTTATTCCACACTGCCCGATCATGCAGGCCATCCCACGTCAACCCCAGGGAGGTAGCGATATTGCGTCGACACTTGACATGGATGCACTTAACTAAATACATGGAAAATGAAGCAGATCGGGCTCGGAATACGGGAATACGGCACGTTTCCGATCATTCAGTCAATTTTAAGTTAAAGCTGATCGAAGTTTAGCTGCTAATCAGTTCAACTATATAGGTCATTCATAACGTTTCGGGTCAGATGAAGCATAAATAGTTACCTATAGATATATACTAAACCAACTAAGACAATAAAGTTATAAGCGCCACTACGCGTCACAGGTGTTTAATAATTAGAACAGTATAGAAAAATCTGAATCTTTACAGATTTAGCGAAATTATCATAAAATCCATTGTTAAAACACATTTTCATATGACAATGTTAGCAAGAAAAAGCGAATCGATGATCAACTGAACTTGTTTATGTTCAAATTATAAATTTAAGCAATCAGATCAAAATTCAGGGACTTCTAGTATTAATCCACATCGTCCAGTCAAAGAGGCAATCCCACATCGTCCCCAAGGAGGTGCCGATATTGCGTCGACACTTGACACAGATGCACTTAACTATGCATGGACAGAGATCCTGCTCCAAATACGGGAACGTGCCAAAGTTTCAAATAGACAATTTTAAGTTAACGCTAATCCAAGTTTAGTTTAAAATGAAGAAAATAAAAGATATGATATAATATGCAATATTCAAATTTACAGTAGATTTAGGGTTATTCTGTGTTACCTTTGTTTGTTTTTACAATGTATGCGTCATGTTTGTATAAAACAAACAAGACAAGGGTATTGCGGACACCGATAGCATGCCGTCCTACGTTGGTTTCAAGTTAATAGGATCAATAGCTTAAAAGATACTAACATTTGTTTGTTAATATAGCTCAACATTGTGTGATTTTTGTTAATAATATTTTAATTTTTTTTCTGTGTTTCCTTGCCTGAATACCCGCGATCTCCAAACGTTTCCGTTTGTTTGAGCACGACCGGAGCAACGGATTTAAAAATATAAGCAAAATATTAGATTTTTCTAATTTTAAATTCACTTTATAGGTGTACTCCCCATACATTACGAAGTTAATTTCACTTCGGACCATAGCGTGTAGCATATATATCAAATGTTGCGTATCCGGTAGCGCACTATAGGCTAACAGAAATACTAACGTTCTATAGAACATTTTTACATCCGAAAGCAAACAACTATTTTGGCTTCAAATTTAAAGTAGATATTATATATTTTTTAACAACTTCTAAAACGGAGTATTCGCCTGTTTTTTGGATGTTTGTTACGAGATTACTCCGTCACTTATGAATTCATTTTGTTGTTTTATTTCGTTTAGTAGGCCATACTTATGAGGTAATTTCATTTAAATCTCATCAACACAGGTAGTAGTTATAAGTAATACTGAAATAACTGAAAAACTATTTGTTAATTTGATATACCTCGACAACATGGTAAAGGCAAATCCTATCGGTTGTGACCAGTATTGTATATATTGTGAGTGAGTGAAAATCTATTTTGTAAGAAGTATGTATCACTTAAGTAAAAGGGTTAAACATTTTTTTTAAATAAGCAATGAGTGTTTTAAATCAGCATGGTACCGACTTCTACGTGTTAATTCATACTTTTCAGTGTTGGAAATCGGAACCATTTTTTTTAATTATTTTTTTGTGTGTCGAGTGTAAACCTCCTTCTTTGTTCTATTTAATTTCATCACAATCGGGTGAGTAAGTTTTTAAGCGTACTCAATTAACGAAAAAAAGTATTAGCTTACTAGCCTAGGCTTACTAGCCTTTATGTACCTGGATAACATGGTAATTTGAAATCTTGTCTATGGAGACTATTATTGTGGCGAGTACATCATAAAAAGAGTAAACAAAAATAAATAATAAATCGGCGCAAATGCGAGTTAGCCTCGCGCTCCGAGGGTTTCGTTTCGTAAAAGAATAACGAAAATTCGTCATTTTTCATACAGTTCGAGATTTATATCGCGATTGCGAACCGTTAAGGTGCTTGTAAGTGTTACTGTTTTTACGATAGAGAAAGGAGTAAAGAAAATACCATTTATACCACACCCACTCAGAAAGCGCTCGTGACTCGTTCAAAAACATGTTATAAAGTCGCTACGTCGTAGTACGCTTTTAATTATCTAAATAAATTTCCAAAATGTCATCTGATAGTGAAAGTGACGATTTTATAATGATGACGCCACCAGCAATAAGAAATGCAGCTCAAGAAGTCATAAAGAACTTACTACCTGAGAAGTCTCGAGATAAGTACGACAACACTTATAATGATTTTATTTTCCTCGTAGGTGTATCAGTCGGGAGAAAGTTCTATTTCTGTTCTCGAGTTGCCTTTAAGCTCTCCACTGTAAAATCTCGAACAGAAATAGATCGTTTTGCTCCTCTCGATGTACAATGCACTAATACACTTGCGCTGTAAGACATTGTTTCTTGCCAAATTTCATGATCCCTATACGTTTTGATTCCCTTGTGATATCGCTAAATAAGTGACCATTTATGTGACAAGACATAAAAGGCCGTTTTATAATTATTTACTTTTGATCGCGATGTTAGATCTTTTCACAGCTCAAATAAATCTTAGGTAGAGTACCTATAGGTATATTTTTAAAAATTTACATTTACATTTTTATAAAAAGTCATCTCATGAATGGACAACAGAGCCCCTATAAGAAGGGTTCCTTTTTCTACGGTATAGGTATACCGAAATCTAACACTGAACATTACGTACTTATTGAAGTCGGGCCCTGAAAATGGGAGCTCGGAGTGTTTTGAATCAGCACAATACCGACTTCAACAAGTTATTGCGTACTATTCAGTGTCAGAAGCCGGTTTATCACGTATTTTTTACTTTTTTGGTTCTGTGCCCAAACTGCAAAACGAAACCGAGTCTCCGCTGTGTGTCTGTCTGCCCGGTCGACCTTCCTTTCGTCTGTCGCCCGTAAGTCACACTGAGTTACAAACCTGATTTTTTATATAAGGTGTAAAACGTTTACCCATGGAAGAATATTGTACTAGAAATTCAAACAATACAATTTTGAGGGGGGCTCCAGTAGAAGCACGTCAATAAAAACGCTTTTGCGCTATAATATATTTTGCGCCTAGTATTTGGAGATGGTCATCGTCTAGAACTCATTGAATCCAGTACAAATAGGTTATTTATAGTTTTCTTACCACCTTACCTTTTCGACCAGTATTGGTAAGGGGTCTATCTTAAAAAAAACTAGCCTGAAATACCGGTATATTAGTAAAATAGGTAAAATCGATTTCAGACATGCATGTTGAATTACATTTGTGCATATTAACGAATTGGTTAGTTTACCGATTATTTCATATTAATGAAAATATTTCGGATAGAAAAAGATAACTTCTAGCGAGACTTGCACCCGCAACCCCAGAATACCGTCCTGGTGCATTTCCAATTATGCTATGGAAGCGGGTGCTGGACAGTTGAATTTCATAATAAATAACACTTTTGACATTTAAGTACTTACCGAAAGTAATCATAATCTCTCCGAAAGATTATATGTTACAACGGCTGTTTTTAAAGTGTTTGGAATTAAGCACGTTTCGACATTGGTATGTGAACGGTACCAATTTAAAAAGACAACATATTATTTATGTTTTAATAAAAAAAAACACAAGTAAATCTTAATAAACTGCACCAAATCGATCACAAAACACAACAGTTTCGTAGTTCTGTGGAATCTTTACCATGAAATCATGACAAGCATCGATTTTCACCTTGACTGACGATTCGTTTGCGTGCGGTGTATTGTTTGATCGCCACCAGAAAATCACAACCCAAGCTTTTGATGAAATTTTGCTTCACTGATCACAAAATGCATGATAATAGCGCCACAATGGTATCGCAATGGGGTGGCTTAGCTAACCACCGTCTCTGGGAAAACGTCAGGTGTGCCGTGGGAAATCGGTCATTTGATAATGAGATAATTACACATAGCAACAGTTTAATTTGTCTGCTAAATCTATCTAATCTTAAGCAAGAACATATTTTGAAAACATTAGTTATGGACAACTATAAGATAGAGGCTAACTAGGCATTCGCAGATGAAATGAAAGATGAGCATAGCATTTTATCAGCAATTTGATGCAAGGCGCGTGGCGGCGCGGCGGCGGCAACGACTCGCAAAGAGTGTGCGATGGTATCTTCTCCTTCATCTCGCCGCCCGGCCTACAGCCACACACCACCGGCAAATCTCGCCCTTACACTAGCTGAAGCCACTAGATCATAATCGCTTTATTTAAATTGTATTGCTTTATCTTTATTGTCGCTTTATAGCAACACATTGCTGAACGGAATTTATAATTCACATTCTTTTTTTGTGAGTACACAGTTCTAATCCATGAGAAAAGACATGAGATCTACTTACTTAGATACTTAGAGCGCACTCTACCGAGGAGAGTTGGCAACAGGAAATGAGGGTGGGTTCTTGTTTGGAACTGGAGTTTCTGAAATGTGTGCGCGTGTGTACACTGACATCTAACGGAAAATTAAAGAATTATCTTAGGTGTCTACTACATGTCAAGTTTGTAGCGTAGGTGATGCTCATCTTTCTTAGTGTGGTACTAACATAGATGGTTTTGATTTTTCTTTCATGTAACTGTTGTAGGTAGGCCTACTACCTACTACATACAGTTCTAGTACAGATGACCTTTGAGCGAGAAGTTTTCACTACAAAAACATGAAAATGCTTATCGTAATATTGTCTTTTACATGTCAACTTCTGATAGGAAATCTATTAATGAATGTAAATGTATTGAAATATCAATATTATTACATATTTAATTGTGAGTGTTGTGAGCAATAGGTAATAATGTAATTTTTTACTTTACTGTAAGATTGTCGTACATTAACATTAACGCGTTGCATAATTTTATTTAGATTCGATAGTTTCTTGTACCGAAAAATCAAGAATTTTGTGGTTGAAATATTAATTTATGGTAGGTATCTAAATATTGTACCACTTACACTTACACTCAAGACCAAGTTGTTTTAAGTTTGAAACAAAATTGTACTTCCAAAATTATTGAAATGTATAATAATTTAGTTACCATTAATATATAAATTTTAAATCTTATTTTTAATCGCACTATGGTTATCTTAGTACGTAAACCTATCTACTCACCTTGTCTAATTTAGCACGGATTCTCTTTTAAGCTGCATCCTCACTATTCTAATTCATATTCAGTATGTAGCTATTTAAAAATTGCTTAGGTGGCAGGGCGTGTCAGAGGGGCGGTGCGATGGGCGTGATGCCCCGCCCAAGGCACCCACACGGGCACCCAGCACCCAAGAGCGCCCACCCATATGTTGGATCTGTCGAAGTTGTTAGTCTGGCTGCACAAAGTTTTGAGAAATATCCTATGGATTGAGTTCATAATTTATCCGTCAGATCACAATGCATTAAATCCAGATATCAAACGCTTAAAATTTTACCATTATAGTTTTTTACCTCTACAGTTCAAACATGCAGGTTCTGCTGATGTACAACTGTGAGCAAAACGTGATTTTGCTGCGAGAGGAAGACAAAGTAAATTGAATCTAGAATAGACCGAATATCATGACTTTATTAATACTTAATTAAACTCTCAAAATATTAGTAAATTAGACTTAGAGTTTAATTACGAAATAATCAACGACGAACACCATGAAAACCAAGTTACAAGCGTTCGAAAACGTGTAATACACTATAATTTGAAAATCATTAAATTTTAAAGTTCTATTTATAATTATAAATATTTATAATGAAATAAGGAACAATTTATAGAAATAAACACTTACTGAGTTAATCATGTATCATCATTATTTGTGTTTTTACCAAACTTTGAATTCAATAGAATATCACGGTTGCAGCTTCAGAATGCACCTTTAAAAAAGTAGAGGGCATCAGATTTACAGTGACAGCAATAAAATTAAGGGTCTATTAACAGTCACTAAATTAGCAGCTCGCTGTCAGTGAGTATGAAAATCACACAAACTGATGTTGAAATAAGGATTAGTACAGCGTGCACCATTTTCGTTCGAAATGTGCTAGAATGACAGATAGACGCACAGACTACGGGATTCTAAAAAAAGTGTAAAATGTCTTAGATTTTCGATTAAACAACTGCACTATCACTGCAAAGTGTTTGAAACGTCAGGACAAAAATAATGATAAATATACAAGTTGTTTAATTACTAGATCGTTTATATACTTT
Source organism: Plagodis pulveraria (assembly GCA_963890685.1). NCBI lineage: Eukaryota > Metazoa > Arthropoda > Insecta > Lepidoptera > Geometridae > Plagodis > Plagodis pulveraria. The sequence continues at coordinate 20,078,949 of OY982951.1, read as the reverse complement.
TTAATTTCCTATCTTTTAGTCTACGATGTCCTTTTATTATAAGAATCGATTGTAAAGCATGTTTTGTTGTCATTTTATTATGCAGCTTATATAGATAAATTAGACGTTAAAATTTTAGTCGTAATTCATGTTGTAAAAATATATACTTTTCTCAAAATATTGATATAAAATACTTATTTAGTAACTCTTAGCCCCTTAAATAATATAAATATGAGTGAGTCCAGTGAAAAAGACAGTATTTTAACACCAGAGACATTTAAAAAACAATTTATGACTGATGAATTTAAGTCCGTGATTGAAAAGTCATGTAAGAAATAGGTATCTAAAAGCGACTACCTTACATATTTATTTCTGCTGTCAAGTAATATTCGCATTACTGTGTTCCGGTTTAAAGGGTGCCTGTGAAATTACAGGCACATATGTTTAAACAACTTTATGTCTCAGGGTGATGGGAGCAGTGCAGTTCGCCACTTGCGACGAACTGCATATTTATAGGCATATAGGTTACTGCTTTACACCTCCTCCTCACAATTGTTCCTAACAAGAACTTAAAAGAAATTGTTCTCACTGCAGCTGCTAAGGTGAAAATTGCACGAGAAACACGAGACCAAAGTTTTTTTACATCTCATGCTTTACTCCTGCGTATTAAGTCCCTCAATATGCTCACGGTTCTAACTTAAGTTATTATAGAATCCTTCGCTAACTCAGGATTCGAAATCAGCAGCAACAATAGACTTTGCTCTAGTTGCAACTACTACATTGCTATTGGTACTTACTTTCTTTTCTACTTTGATATCTAGGTCTTTATTACGAAATATGGAAATGTTTTCTTTAATCAATTAAATATATATTATATTACTATGGAATCAGCACCTATTTTCGGTTGTACTAAGTTAGACGAAACAAACATGAAGGAGCTTTACTAATCTTCTTTGGGTTGTTATATTATGTGTAACTGGACCTAACCTATTGAGCTGTTTACAAGTCACAAAACCACCAAGATTTCAATTAGGTAATTGCTACACTATGAATAGCTCACATTGACACTTTAATCATATATAGTTACTACATTTAAAGTGTCAATCAAACATATGAAACAATTTTATTGAAATGCTGCTTGACGGCTGAATAGTACCTATAGATAAGATGGAAATACCCTTCCAGGCGAAAATTCCTACCAAAAAAGTTTTTTTGTAACAGAAATAATGTCGATTATGGCAGTGTCGGTCGGTAGGTAATAGATATAAAGGTAGCTAATCGCGTGAAATGAACACGACCACCCTAGCGGACGAGTTTCTATGTTCATCCGTTCTAATGGCCGTACCTACATATCAGAACGTGACCTAGGCTAATTAACAAAACATCTTTAAAGCAGGTAAAGTCGACCTGACTATATTTTTTCCTCTCGTAAATTTGTAATTCAATGCGAGCATGCGTTATTGCAAACATAAAAATATTAAACGTGTTACATTTATAAAAACACGTTTTTCAGTTGTGGTCAAAAATCTATCAACAAAACAACAATGATACTTTGGCCAAAACAGTCTTCCGACTGTTGAGGCATCAATATAAGACTTAAATATATACATACGCTGAGAGTGCTTCTCCGACAGCACAGAATTTCTTGCCCAGGCAGCTCTTCTTGTGCGTGAATGTGTCAAAGGTGGCCTTCCCGCGGTACCATGTGGTTGTGGTTTTACCATGAACTAATGTTATATTGAGTACGTTATTATGACTTACTTTCTGCGCCCCGCGGTTACCCCCGCGTGGTGGTGGATGTTGATGTTAAAAAGTGTCCTATATCCAGCACCTCATCTATTTCCATACGTAATATCATCAAAACTGATCTAGCCATTTGAGCGTGAACAAGTAACAAACATACAAATACACTCACAAACGTTCGCTTTTATAATATTAGTTTGATAAGGATCAATTTGTTCATACCAAATATGCATTAAAAAGAACATGACAATTATTATAGTATTTACGGTTCACTATTTTGGCGATAATGGCTTACACATAAAAGATAGATATTACATGGTGTTGCGGCTTTTTTCTAGGACAATTTAAAATAAACATTTCCGTTATACATTATATGTACGTGTGATACAAAAGGTTTGCAGCGCTAGACAGAGTATAGGTCGCATACGGTACATTTTTTTCCTACTCACTTGACACTATATTTTGGACAATTCACACAATATCTTTATAAATTATAGCCTATGTGCTATTCTGATGTATATGCTATATTATTGTACATTTTTATTAAAATCCACTCAGTAGTTTTTGCGTGAAAGAGTAAAGAACATCCATACTTAGAAGCTTTCGCTTTTATAATATTAGCAAAATGTCACACCAAGTTATAGGATTCCTTTAGTGCAGGATATCTGAGTATCGCCTTGTCTTTACTGCGTTCACCAATTAGAAGTAGTTCCTTTTTTCAAGTTCTATCAATTCCTCCACGGATACATTCTCTATAAGTATTTGAAATAGGTACTACAATACCCCTTGCGTAGGTGTGGTAAAAAACAATATCTTTAGTGAAAAACTGTCAACATAACTGTGATCCCTAAGCTCACCGCAATGGTTGCCATAATGCCAACGAATCACCAATACACAACAGTGAATGTTTCAACTAGTGCAGAAGCTAATTCTTGCAGCACCCGGTTCTAGTTAAATCGTGCCTATGTGGTTTATATGCAATGACGCAACTGCCTCCTTCAACTGGCAGCATAGACTGGCAGTAATCAGTCAATTTTATGGGAACACATTATGGTATTTGGTCGTATTGTGGCGACACCAAACACTCGAGTCACGTTTACCTCGCTCGGCGCTGGAAAATCAGCGCATTCACGTTTATGATTGCTCATCAACTATCCTCATTGTGGTGAAGATTACCTTTACCATTACGTTAGAATGTTCTCACTCGGATTGAGTCATTACATCGGTTTTGTATCGCGGGTTACTCAGACTTGAAGTCGCCCAAATATTAATATTTCACGCTTCATAGCAACCGTAATGAAGTAAATTCTTGGAATAAGAAACTGGTCTAAAATTATATATTTGATCTTACGATAAAAAATTAGCGTGACTCACTAACTTAGTTGTGAGAATTTTCTTAATATGGCCGTAATCCAGCTAACTACTTAACATTTGTTTCATATAAACTAGTTAAACTGACGATAGGTCTGCAACATATATTTATGTAAATTACATTATGCCCCTGTTTATAAAAAGATGCTCAAACTAATTTTAATTTCTACAGTCTACGGATGATTCTACTCTTGATATTTTTTGGGACCTATCATTCGATTTACTCGCAGTGATATGTCAGTTTGCTAACAAACATAATATACGTGTATAAGTACTTTTAATTTGTACTCTTCCACGGATTCGGTAATAGTTACTTCATATTAAGTAGGTATATCACGGACACTAAACTTTTGTATGATACAGTTTGATTAAAATCAATAAGCAATTCAATTTTTTCTGCGACCACAAATTTTGCGGCAGGTGCAACCAAAGATTCAAGCAGGTGATAGAAAATCGATGAGTGGTGACGTCTTCATTGGCTCGTGCGCAACTAATTACGTTTCACCCCCACATTACTATATCTCAAAAACAATTCCAATCTCATGGACGCGACGCACCGATAATACGTTACGGCTTTTAAGCTATTATACACTCTGTGTGGCAATCAAAGTAACTTCCGTACTTTTTTGGACGATCAACTAAATGGATGGTGTTAAATTGACTATTTTGAGTCGGTGTTTTTTGTATTTGTAATCGTTCCAATTTCACGAAGCAGGGCTATTACAAATACCTCATTAGTTAGAAGGTTGTTTGTGTAAGAACATGCGCAATAATTAGTCGAGAAGGTATCTTCTGCTGTCGAGATGTATGTTTACAAAACTAGTTCGTACGTAAGTCCTTTGTTGAATATTCCCATTGTGCGTGATAGTTTGGATGTCGTTTCGTCTTTGGTTTCCTCGGCATTTCCTGCCGATTCAGCCCTATCCATTGTTATTTATTTGTCTATGCGAGAGCTTGCTCTCGTATGCTCAGGATTAGTTTGATGTTTACTTTCTAAACAACGTGAGAATGCCAGTTTAGGTTAATTTGGCGAATGTAGCTTGAGATATAGGTATCTTATTTACCTACATACATAAAGTTTTAATTTGCCATGGTTATATACCTCGGGTAGTTAATGGAATGTTTTGTTTCCTATTGGTATGTACTTATCTAATTATAATAATTTGAATATATAATCCCCTTCCTACTGAATCTCCATCCATTGTGGTATCGGTACAATATGTTATATAATAGTATATACATATTATGTACAACACAAGGTCATATCATATAGCAAAAAGTTTTGGTTTTGGTTTTAAAAGCTGCCCGCTGGGTAGCGACCACACTCCCCTTGTATTTTTTTGATACAACATTAGTAGGATAATAACACAACTAGTTGTGCATATTTAACCCATAAGGAAAATATAATCTTCTTTTTCCTGCTCTATACCTCACTCAGTTCGGTCCGCATGTCGTGTACCTATATATTTATTATTCTTCCATTTCGCTCTTTACTATCTACTATTTGCTGTCACCTCAAGGCTCACGCCTCTAGTATACACATAATAATATAATTTCACGATTAATGAGTTTAGAAGTCATAGCTGACACATTTTATTTACCCTTTTGAACTATAACGAAGGTATACCTACAACAAAAATAAAATAAATTATTAAGGAGTAAGTACGTCTTTTCTAGAAATACTTACAAAACATCAACACGTTTACACGACACTATTTAGACCTACTGATTAGACGTTCGCTATTTCTCATTAACATTTTCATTGCCATTTTTAAACCTACTATTACCTAATAAATTAAACTGGGTACATGGGCAAACAATTTTCATCAACCTAGTAATTGATTTAATTTTTTTAAGAAACTTGAAAGCAGGTTCCTTGACGCGGAAGCAACATTACCTAACATGATACAAAATTACATAAAAGACCTAATAACCTGATTTTTTTCTTACAAATTGAGCTACTTCCAAAATATGGATTGAAGTTAAGATTATAAACTATAATAAAGAGGTTTTTATTTTTATGGGATTGTGAAAGAACAAGTTCTAAGCCCACCTGATGTTAAGCGGTAACCTCTGCCTATAACAGATGCATATAAAAACAAGTGACGAACTGCACTGCACCCGTCACATGAGACGTACAGTTGTTAAGTCAGATGTGCCTGTAATTTTACTGCCTCTCAAGTGTTGCTGCTGGAACATACTGTTAGGTGTTTGGCGACACATTTTCTACTTGAGGGTGGTAGCTAGCTAGCGGACATTTGTAAAATACCCTTCCACCATGCCAAAAGCTCAAGCCAGCGATGGGGATCGAACTATACCTACGGCACGACAGCCTTTAGCTATTTCTGACTGCCTGCATCACAATTCACATACGTATGTACGGTTTGCAGCTTTCCGGCACTATTATATTCGCAAGTATTCGGATGCATTTTTTATAATATATATGGTTCAACTTTAACACTAGTACCCCAACGTCAAATGTCATACAACACCCGTGAATAACTTAGTAATACCTGTTGTGACGACGATTATGATTAAAAAATATATCAGAATTAATCTATTGCCAGTTTAGTATGCAATGGAAGCGTGTGCAAACGCTAATAATTGTGAGTACCTAAGAACCTACTCATTAATCATGGGTTGGTAATGGATGCTTTGTAGTGATAAATAAACAATGTTGTAGCGACTGTCTTGGGTCGCTCGAGAACAGTTAAGAGGCGGAAGTCCATCTCGTGAGAGTGGCGGAGTGCCGACAGCAGCATCGGCCGCCCGGACCGGACCGGATGTACGGGCCACTGCCGGACAGTTTTAGAGGGCGCTTCTTCCGGCCCACATCGGGTAGGGTTCATAATTAAAGTTCTTCACATGCAAATATCACGGATGTCTAAGAAACTTGTCTTCTATTATCCTAGTCGACCCTTTATTCTGCAGCTTATTATTATGTGTAAGATAAAGGCAGCTATATAGATTAATTGTAATTACTGTCACTAAATAAGCTGACAGTACTATCATCAGAATTTTCAATGAGTTTGTAGTAGATCTTTATATTAGGCATTTCGTACTACGTCCTCTGCAATCAGCGCGATGATTGTAGTGATTGATAAAACGTACTGACAGCCTTGTAAGTAATTACAAATAATAGCTATATGGTCAAGTTTGGTTTAAAATATTAAATCATTGTGTGAGCCTCCTTAGACGTTATGGGATGCAGTATTTTAGTCACTCAGTTCAACAGTATCTTCGATCGATTCGTTAGTACGCAATAACCACCATTGGGCACCTGTTCCATAATGTAACACCATTTTGATTTGGTAATCAGACTGTAATAAGTTTCTAATGTCTAGGTGTTAGTTGATGCGCAAGAACCGTGCCGCGCAGGTGTTCGGAATCCGCCGAGCGCGACCGCAGCCTCACCTGCGTCGCCGGAACTACGTGCCCGTTGTCCCTCGATTTGCTGCCAACAGCAGACGCCCTGAAAAGCAATTGCTTGAATAAATTGACGCTAATCTCGTTGTGGTATTCTTCCCTCCCCCAACCTTTAAAAGTCCAAGGCTGTTACGAAATACAATTTATTTAAAATTTAACGGATATTAGAAACCTTACACTGAGTCTAATCTTGACAGTTATACAGTAAATGGTGCTCTCATTAACTGGTACCAATGGCCGCGACAGCGACACCAAGCGTGATGTCTTCAGGGTCACCGGCACTAATGTACCATAGCTCACCAAGAGGTGGTAAAAAGCTGCGTGACGTGGACTCGAATTGCAGATCACGACCACGCCACGGCCGATCAGACCAATTGTGTTAGTTGCAGATATTCTTCTTGTGACTATGCACACGGTAATCAGAGAGATTTTCTTTCCTGAAGCTTTTATTGATAGCGGTATAACGTATAAAGAAAAATGTGGACGATAACTTTTTTAGGCGAGTGAAAATGTTTTGCTATCAATCACGTTACTCCCATGAAAAACGTATTAATGGTGGTAATTATAAAGAGTTATACTTACATATAATTTAAATACCTATCATCAATAATAAAGAATATAAAAATAAAAGACCATCTTCCACTCTAAAAAGCATTTCTTCAATAACACTGTTAATAAAATAAGACTACAATACATTAGTATATAATGCTTTTAGAGTAGGAGTCGGTATTTATTTTATTCATGTAGGTTTTTTTGTCACTTTTAAATGATCGCAGTGCACTATTACCTACTGCACCTGCTCAAATCTTCAATATAAGTACGCGTTTGAAAGTTAGCACTAGACCAAAACATTGTAAATCGATGTCAGCTTATGCTTTTACAACTTTTTTTTCTAATTTTACAAAATATAATACTCCTAACACGTTTTTATTTTTATTCTCCAATACTTTTATTAATATTTATTCTATTTTTTGCCTCTGTTTTTGCCCTTTTTTATTATTGATTGACTTTACTTATTTTTATATCTGACATTTGAACCCTCCTTTTCACCACTTGAGATTATTGCCTATCTCAGATTCTCTATTGTGATTTATGGTCACTCTAGCCAGTGCTGTTCTTCCGTCCTCAGTGCTGTAGGCGCTATGTCGCGGAAGTATCATCAAGTCGGGCATGGCTCTCGCTTCGTTCCGCTTAAAGCACGCTTTACCCACTCCTCTAAATAAATGTACTATTTCCCACGGATCAAATCGCACAAAAATCTCAGGAATCGCCTATTTATCGACTAAAATTGGTGAAACTTAGGCGACTACGAAAGAGAAAAGAACAATAAATATTTAGCCAGACAGCGCACTCTCCTCTCAGAGACCTTTCAAATCTATTGTTTCCGGAATTCAGAAATAATTAGAGACCCACGCCCTGCCTTATTCATTCAACGCAACATAACTGCTGTTTTAATGGACCATTTAATGTATTGATTTAAGGCATGGCTCGTTTGTTGAGCAGATTGAGGGGAACTGCGAAGTTTCTCGTCACTTGCCCATTGTAACAAGACAGCAGCTCAACGATTAAAGAGATAGCGTTTTTGTCGTGACACTAGGAGGCATTAGAGATGGTAACTCACCGAAAGGCGTGAAACGTAGCACCGAGTCGTATCTGGCACGGCATCGGGCGTCGCGGTCACGTATGGGACCACTCCCACGTCTTAATTGACCCATTTCGTGTGAGATGTCGCGCTCAGACCGTGCCGCGTTAGGGATACCATCGCCGCGATACGTGATGTCGCGTTTTGTACCCCCGACACGGTTGATATGATACTTGAGCTCACCACATCGCACGTCGCTCTACCAAATATTACTCTAATACCCTTAACTGTATTGCTTCCGACTCAATTTCCCACGAAACTATTTTAGCCGTAATAACATTTTCTCTCCAGCTAAACCGATTATATTTGCCGAGGGTGAAACAACGCAAAGTGGTCCATAATCGTTTAACTTAATATGAGTTTACACGGGTTGGTTGATGATATCTTAAAAGCGGTCACATTTCGTGTAGTGGAGTGTTTATTACGTAGATTTACGGAGCCGTGTAGGAATCTCGGCTGTTTGTGGTCAGGTAATGTGAATGTGCCAACAATATTAACAAAATGTGTTTCAAAGTTAGAATTTAAAACTTTCATGGGTGTTGTTCTTCAGCCACCTAGGTTCTTAATATTACTTTATCACGACAGCATGCTTGAAACTCGGTTATCCTGCCTCAGTTAGCATCAGTAAAATTGTATTACTCTTAAACTACTAACTTTGTATGGTATAACTAAATAGCATTAGTGAAGTCACGGACCACCCTGCTCTACTATCTCACGGTGCGATCTTATAAAAAAGTCACCCCCATCGATTTGTTTGCCTTGTGTGGCCTTCATTTTACGGTCTTTGCGGCTGTGAAATGTAGAGGAAAGTCAACTTTAAATAGCTACGTGATACTTTTCTTTACGAGAAGTATATAATTATTATGTTTTCAGTATTACTGTAAATTATCCTATAGTAGATGATGTCCATAACGCTGTAAATAGGATCAAGCTGTCAGCAATCATTCAGTAGTCAATAATCATCAACCTGCCACAAATTGCCCTTAAGGAAGGATTCATTTGTCCTTACAAATAATTAAATATCGCACACATCACAAAGACTGAGTCATCCACTTAGTAAAAAGAGTGTACAATATACAAATTATATTTTACAATATACAAATTATATGTTACGTATACAAATTATATGTTAATGTTCATAAAATAGTTTGTCAAATTGTCTCGAAAATAATACAAATTACTTATATCACATTTCCATGTTTGCTACCTAAAAAAATCCATTAGTTTTTATTGCGCTATGAATAAAAACCATGTCTTCACAAATTAACTATTTTGCAAGAATGTTATGAAAAAAGAATAATTCCATTATATTTTATTTATTTACATTAAAATTATTCAAATGTTTTATTTTAAATTTTTAATTCTTAATAAGATATAGAACCTTATATCAATAATACTAATTATTTCCACTAAAATAATAGAAAATATTATGTAACAAAAGAAGGGAGTGATTTGAGATTGTATTGTTAAATAAATTTTACAAAAATCTTGAAGAATTGTTGGTTCTGTTATGCTTGTACAAAGACAGTTTTTTTTATCAAATGCTATTGATTTTTCTCCATAATTGGTTCGCAGCACTGGGCCATGTTTTTGAAAACTGAATATCTAATTGAATAATTTAATTTATGGATTTCCTAATAAGTATGAATGTAGTATAATGATATTGCTGTTTGATTGTCAAGTTTGATGGCTAATAAAATTATGTGATGATTTCATTCCATGAAGTTTACATTACCTTCCGTTTAGATTTTATCACAAGCCCATATCTTGTATTACAAAGATATGGGCTTGTGATAAAATCTAAAAAATAAGTGTGGCTTGACTAAATACTTGTTAATGTTCAGGTAGACTGGCTTTGAAAAACGTTTCACAATATTGCAAAGAGAGCCTGTGAGAGTATGTTTGAATTTAACGGTATTAATTTGAGCTTGACATTTATGATTATCTAGATAGGTAATCATGACATTTATGATTACCTAGATAGGTAATCATGACATTTATGATTACCTAGATAGGTAATCATAAATGTCTTGACAGATATCAAGCCCAAAAAATAACCTATTAATTTTTCTGCCTTGTTATTTTGTAAAGCTACTTCGTTAAGGGTAATGTAATGAAGTAAGGATTAAACAAGGCGATTGGCGGTATTATCGTAAATATCACCATTAGTCATATTATTAATAATATTATTAAGGCTCAATTATTAGTTTTTTACCCGTCAGTATGTCTTTATTAACAAAATACTACGATCTATATACATACAACACCACAATGAAAGCATTTAGACAACCTATAAGTCATTGCAGATTCGCAGGCAGGCCAAATGTTTTAATCCACTACCAGTTGGCAGCGTGCCCAGCATTATGGCAGCTTTTCCCGTTGAATCGCAATGCTTATTCGTTGAGCCAAATAGGTGCCAGCATATTGATCACAAGTCGTATCTACCAATCGCTCTGAAATGTTTTGGAAAATACGATAAGCTCCTGGTCCCCACGGACAAATTATAACTTAATTAATATTGATTCCGAGCACATAATTATGTCTAGAAAACCCAGGAAATAAAACAGATTTCTTATAACAATGCAGAGTAAAACAAACGTTAAAAGGTTTATAAAGATGTACTCGTACGTACTAATCCATCTGAATAAGCAATAACGTCTGTCTGGTTGATTTATTAGAACGTGAACAGACGTGTGCCGTGCCGACCCCTCGGGAACCGCAGGTAGGGACGCAAAAAATGTTTGGGTGTTTGTTGACAACGCAACTTCGTCATGCTCCGAAATAAATGTTAGCTTTATATGTGTAAAAACATTTTTTATACATCTTTGACGAGATTAGACTGTGGTTTTTGAGGGTGCGGATAAGGTGCTGCAGGATTTTTTATGATTTTTTGTTGTAGTCAATGATTATGCTTTTTTGGACTTTGATTACGTTACTGGTCTTATCGCTTGACGTTACGAGAGGAAAAATAGTAGTTTTGTACACCTTGTACACTTGTTGGTAATAAAATACATTGAATATTCTTTTGCCTATTCAATACCCAAGAGCTCTACCATGCTTACTCTACAAACAATTATCAAAGTTCCTTTTGCGTAGTATCGTACCGTGATTTTCAAAATAACAGCACAACACTCTTTATTTCATCGCGTTGTTTTACGGGATTAATCTTATGTATAATAAAAACAATGTTATCATAATTTTATTACAAAAAACGTATGTTTTATATTGTCGTATTACTTGGTTTTTAGTATAGATATAAGTAGCCAATGTGTTTTTCTTTTAATATTTATATATTTAGATAGGATTTATATACTTAGTTCCATAGTATTTTTGCCAAAATCTTAAGTTCAATCAATAATTCATCAAGTTTACCGCATTGAACATGTATATAACCACTAGATTAATATTTCAGCAAACAATTTTTACAGTTACGTATAACTCTCATTATGGCACTGTAAAAATTGTTACCTACATAAGCCAACATCAAGATTGATTACTAATTTGTAAAAAATATAAATTAGTACCTACACGTGGCAGGGCAAGGTATGGCGATAGGTCATAATTCGTGTCTTGTTTTCGTTCTTTGGGATCACTCAATTATTACCTTATCCGCTGTATACGACAGTCCCACTATACTTTGATCAAATAACTACCTACTAAAAATTCCTACTATGACACTGGAACTTACTGGAAATTTCACAAAAGCTTGCAACATTTTCAAAACTATCTGTCATTAACACAGATTATTTACCTGAATGTAAAACAAATCCGGAAAAAGGTGTAACTACGCCGCTTACTAAAAAAATATAATACAGTTAAAAAAGTCGAATCTACTTATTTTGCACGTGTTACCAGTGCGTCATTATATTACTAAGAGTTCCGACTAAAAATCAGTTCTTGGGGTAACCCTGGCGCATGATGAGCTGAAACTCTTTCTTGACATCTCGCAACAATGTCAAATGAATACGTTTCCCATCACGAGCTCGTTTTTTGGTCTTGTAATGTTATATTATGTGATGTCATGAACAAATATATAATAAAATACATGACTTTTAAGTTTGTATTATAGTTGTAAGTTCGTAAGTAAGGAGAAGAAATATTCAACCAAGTGGTATTTTATGCTTGGTTGACTGAATGCTGGGTGTAATAAAAAGAAATCAGTGGAAGCTCCAAAGATTAAAATAACGGATAATATTTGGTTATTTATGTATTTTTTATTTATTTTTATGTTATTGTGACGGAACAAGCTCGAGGCCCACCTGATGTTAAGTGGACTAACCTCTGCCTATAACAGTTGCAATTCATCACAAGTCACGAATTGCACTGCGCCCGTCACATTGAGACATAGTTGCTAAGTCTCATTGTGCCTGTAATTTTACTAGCTCTCAAGGACAGTAGTCCTTGCCAAACACCGAAAGGTGTGTTCCGGTTTCGGTGTTTGGCGACAGACTTTCTACTTGAGGGTGGTAGCTAGCCAGGCGGGCAATCGCAAAATGCCCTTCCACCATGCGGTGAAGCTCAAGCCGGCGGTGGGGATCGAATCAGGGTACTGCGGCACGGCAGTCCATAGCTATTACCGCTCGGCCATCATTGCATTAATTATTATTATTATTGCGAGTTATCTTGTAGAAAAAACAGTCAGTTTCACAATTTATTTTGCTCAGTGAACTGCACATGTTTAGCGAGTATTTATTCCACATATTTTTATAGTAATAAAGTATATGCTTTAGTAAGGGAGTCATGATATACTTCATCTGACCTCACTGTCCCCTATGATGACGGTCAAAATATACGGAAGGTACGGGTTCGATCCTCGCCCGAGAAGAAAATTTTGTGCCTGTGTGGATATGAGTCACCCTGTACAAAATTAAGAATTACTCACAAAGTCCCAAATAAGTAAAGTCCCAATACCATTTGTATTATTGTATCACTGAGACACAATCATGCATGTTTAACGAGAGTGTGTATCGAGCCGCTATCAAGGAGTCCGTGTCGTACAATACGACACAAGAAGGGTTAGCATTAGCGTCTTTGTGTCGGAAGTCGGATCACCTCATTAAACATTCAAAGATGCTTGTGGAAGCGATCGAATCGAGAGCTGGATTTGGTAGCATTACTATTTGGATAAGTAAGTTTGAATAATAACATAAACTCCTCGGTGCACTGAGAAAAACGATCGAATTTGACCTTTTACCGTAGAATTGTAAATACGTAAGATGAATTCACAGCTCTTAAGATGATTTTCACCAATCAATAAAAATGTACCATGTTTTATAATTAACAAAACCGTCAAAAACACCTTCCGTAAAGTATTTTCAGAAATGAACTTTTTAATACTATAATAATTGCAGTATTGACCATAAAATATACCTTACTTTTACGGCGGTTTATATACGGTGATTATCACTATAACGTACGACTTAATCAGCCTCATCGAAAGTCAATATTTAAGACAGACCACAAAATACACCTTAAATGAAGACGAAAAGAAACATTTGCCTTCACTGACCTCGTTTAACGCCTTCTAGCTGGAAGGCGTTTTTGTACGTATTTACGTTTGGTCGGTTTTTCGCCTTATACCATATAAATTGGTCGTCATTAGGGCGCTTTTGACTTTAGATTTTTCTCAGTGTGGCGATATGCCTTGGTAAAAGACTAATGTGCTATTGCCTACCAAAGATCATTTATCTATCTATATTCTTTTATCATAAAGCAAGATGCACAGATACGTGGCATCTGTACTAACATGAAAGACCGATAATGAGGTCTGTATGATATACTTACTATAAATAGTTACGAAAATGTTTCATTCCGCATTGATCATGCGCTACGTATCGAGAAACAAAGTGCCTGAACACTTTGTTTCTCGATGGATATAAAATTATTCAATTATAGCGTAAATAAGTTACTACTGGGCTAAAAATGAGAATGTGTTCAAATACTTGCTTATCTTCTTTATATAAATATATAGATATATATTATAGAACTATTAACAGGATCATGAAGTGCGTGCTTAAATTTACGTCACGCATTTTTATTATATATTTATTAAAGTTTTCTAAAATATTCCTTCAATGCAAATTATCTAGGAATGTCTCGGAATGGCCCAAAGTATTTATAATTCCCAGTTACAAACATAGCTTGACACTTTTCCATAATATTTGCCCGGTTTCATAACTGAAACACCAACCCAAATCATGACACGATGATGACACTTCGAAGGCCACTTTTTGCTTTGTTTTAAATGTGAAACCATTCCGACCCTCATCACGGTGGACATAGCTGTGTCGCGGCTGAGATAAGAAGCACTTTTTCGTAATACTTTATTCAGGGTATCGTTGGGCCTAGTGACAGACTAATCGGGCCCGTCACTGAGGTGCCTCCCTATTAAGTATTAATGTAACCCTTTCGTATTGAATTGGCGAGGCACCCGACATCTCGGTGCCAATCCCCCGTGAACTGTACTGAATCATTAATGTTCATTAATTTGTCAAGTTAGTACCAACAATATTGGATGGATTGTTAGAACAATTTGGAGCTTGTGTAGAGGAAAAGTTATTTAACTATTCGATTTGATTTGAACCTGTAACTAGTTGTGATTAGGTAGGTATCAGTTGTATGAAAGTAGCCGATGTACTTAACCTCTATAAGTTTTCTAAAGCTCTTTTCGGTCGGGCAAATTCAAATCTCACGAGAACGCTTATATGTTTAAATTTTGGGAGTTTATCCTCTGAATTACAGCCAATGTCGTTGGTGTAATCCGCTAATATATTCACAACTAAAAGGAACACCGCCGCCACCGCCGAGCTCGCGACTCTATCGGGCCCCGAGGAGTAATCGCCGGACACCGGGTGACCGCACTTAGGCATATGATTACACCAATATTGTTTTTTAAACTTTGACTAACTAAACTTAGTTTTATATAAATAAAGTACATTCGGGTTTAAATTGACATCAAAATAATATTTTGACCACCCTCATCATTTTAAACTAGTTACTATATCGTCGTCATGAGAATAATTTTAGTTACGACATGACTATATTCGTTATCAACGCAATCTCATTACTGTTATCCACCTAACACTTATCCCAAATATTAGATGTTGATATATATAATAACGATTTATGAGGCCAACAGCAGATACTTACCACCGCTACTACGTTAGATGGGACAATTGCCCAAAACAAAAAATCATAACGATACTGTACCGAGGCATTGGACCGTGCAGAATTATGACAACGTTAACCAGCCGCTTATAAAATAGAAAAAGAACACTTAGATCAAAGGTGTCGAGACTGCCGAGTGTTGTATTGTATTTAGAGGAGCTTAGTGGAGGGCAGCGGGGAGCGGCGCGCGGGTGAGCCGGCGCCCATTGGCCGCGCCCACGCCTATGGGTGGAACGGGGAAAACAGTTTCACAGAGCTTTCCACGGCACGACGGTTTTGACAAGCTTTTAGCATCGTCTGCCTGTCATTCGATTCATTTGCTCCGATATATTCACGAATATCACCGACGTTGACATACGAATGAGGCGCGCTGTAATTGACGACTGATTACGCGAGGGATTTCCAACTCCCCTCAAACGACGCCTCTACGTCATGGCTCCATTAGTAGCGAGGAGTATAAAAATATGTAGAAAATGATTCATAAATTTCATAACGGAGTTTTGCGTAAACCTTAAATATTATGAAGGAAGGCACTACTAGCTTTGATTTCTTATTACCTATAGAGGGCTTATACACTATGACTATAACACTTACTGAAAATACAGCCTTAACACAAGTAGATATCTGTGCAATTCTGACTAGATACAAGATCATCCACCAAATGCTAAAATGGTTTGTAAGTACAAGAGTCGGATGGTTCTATGTATAGATAAATGCGGTTTGAAATATGGATGTACAAGACAGCAAACCAGCTCTATTCTCAGTTTGGCTGTGTTTAGAACTATCGTAATTCAATAAGGGAGAAGTAGTGGAAACTGTAAGGTTGGATAGTGAGTGGGAGTGGGTGCAGGTGGGAGGAGGCGAGTGGGCGGGGCTGCGCAGGGTGCCGGCCGCGGCGAGGTGCTGCGGAGCGCGCCCTCGCCCACCGGAGGCTCGCAGTCGCGTCCAACTCGCCGCTCTCAGCGCACCGCACCGTTGCATCACCACCGCACCGGCCGCCGCGCGATCATTACGCACTTGCCCGAACTTACTCCCCAAATTATACATCCACCTGTAATCGGGAAATAAAGGTGCACGCCGTAGAGCGATACACGTTAATTAACCAGATCGGCAGCAGGCACCCAAATAATTGGCGTGAAGCAAGCTCACGAAGCGCAGCCCGCGACGAGCGCCCCTTCAATTAGTGGCACCTGTCGGACACGCGTCGCGCATTAATTCGCACTCGCAATAAATGGACCCGCAAAAAATTCCGAAATAAACTGGTACCGATGCACCTGCGGCCGTCGTCGCCCGCCGACGTGGTGTCAAAGTGCGGAAGGTCTCAAGAGCGAGAGCATCGTGCCGGGAGCTCCCACGTAGAGGTCTGGGAGATCCTGTGGACATGATCATGCTATTCAAGGGAAACAGTAGCAGGCTGGAGCATCTCATAGAGAAGATACAAGCGAATAAGGAGAATCACGACGTTACAACTGAAGATATAAAAGGTAAGCTCCAATTTATTTGTTTACATGTCACAAAATAATTGTTAATCAAGAAAGTAGCAGTGATAGGTAGATATTTACATATATAGAGTTTTTCATTGGCTCTACCTTTTTATTTATTTATTTAGTACCATTTTGTTAAACACCGCGGTAGATCCTTTTAGGTGCATAAAAGCAAAATAAGTATAGCCTTCGATTGTAGATTTGATAACCATTTTGACTATGGAGAGATTTTAAATATTATGAGTTAAGTAGATATACCTAGTGTACTGACATATATGAAATCGGATAAACTTACTCTATTTTATGATATTTATGTGTGTATTTCTTTTCGCGTACTTCGGTAGCTTTCGTTACTTAAAATTATAGGTCCGAGACCAACGTAATCAAGGATAACATAATGAATTATCCAAGGAATAATCTTTTCATTTATAGCCAACTTTCTTACAAGGTTCTTATTATTATTATTTAAAGGTGAGGGCCTGTATTGCCTATGTTATGACATAGACGACTATTGTTTGATGACGATTATGATGCATATTACAAATGGTGGTTCTGGAGGCGGATGGTTCATATACTTATACCACAAACTGCCATAAGAACAGTGACTCAATCCTACCAAGAGATCGATGCCACCAACCGAGTCTCCTCCATAGGTATGTAGAGAGCGCCAGTCGTCTTCAGCTATACTGCACGCCTAAAATAATGATTTAAATACAAATAATACAGGCGCCTGAGAACCGCTTTTTGAAGCGCTCGTAGCGAAGTTAACTTAGCTGTTCTCAACCGATCAGCAAAGTTAAGCAACATCGCCCGCGGTTATGAGTTGGATGGGTGACCGCTAGTGACATACTACTGAGCGTTTCCGTGCTTCGGAGGGCACGTTAAGCCGTCGGTCCCGGTTGTCGTCATAGGATGGCAGTCGTTATAGCATGGTGGTAGAGCATTTTGCGAATGCCCGCCTGGCTAGCTACCACCCTCAAGTAGACGACGCAACGTCAAGAAGACGCACCTAACGGTGTGTTCCGGCAGCTGTCCTTGAGAGCCAGTAGTTCTAGGTTAGTCTGAACAACATCTTCGACCACATCATCACTTACCATCAGGTGAGATAGTGGTCAAAGGCTAAACTATCAGGCATAAAAAAAAAAAATGCCGATAGCATCGTCAGATAGATTGAAGTCGGTAGAAAAAAGGCTATTGGGGAAACCTTATACAAACGGCTATTGCTTTACCTGAGAACCGTTAATGTGGAAATCTATTTTACGTGGTCACGATCCTCACACCGAAGCTAAGACGAAGAAGGCGTACTTACTTAAAAACTAAATTTGGATTAAGTGCTGGAGAGCACAGTACGATTCGACAAAACCCATGCCTTTCTCCCATATTTTAATCAAAACACGTTATATTTAAAGTAAAATGTGTTTGTAGTACATATACAATTCATAGACATTACACTATTACACATTTTTTTGATTAAACACTTACCTCTGAAAATACCTGATGATAAGTTAGGATGAGGTTGAAGGTGTTAATAGGCTTAACCGAGAATTACATGCCCTTAATGACAGCAGCAACTGGAACACCGTGCTTGGAGGCAGACTTTCTACTAGAGAATATGCTACTATATTCTCTATCCAGGCGGGCATTTACAAAATATCCTACCACCATGAGGATCATGAGGTGATGGTTAATCCCGCGGCGCGATTCAAGCCATGGCTCTTCACCGCGGTATTCCATAGCCATAGTTTCCCCCACACCGCATGTTTCGATCCCTATAGGGATCCGCCGCTGGCTTCACAGCATGATGGAGGGGCATTTTGCGAATGCTCGCCTGGCTACCATCTTCAAGTAGGAAATTTAACGTCAATTACCTAACAGTGTCTTCCGGCAGCAAGCCTTCAGAACCAGCAATTTAAGGCCTAGTCCGTTTACCATTCTGGACCACAACAGATGTGATACTGGTCAAAGACTTACCCCTCAAATGTAAACATAAATAAAAAATGCCACTGGACTATCTCATATATATTTAAATTAATGGTTCATTGTAAAAATAGCTGAAAGGGTTTTAAAAACAAAGAATTGGATAAACTTATACTCTAACTTTTGAAGCAGTGATAACTCAGTGGCATTGGTTATGGACTGCCGCGCAGCAGGTCCATGGTTCGAATTTCGTTTGGCTGCCCGGCACCCCAAGGGCATTCCGGCACGCTACGGGCAGCTCGGCACCCTACGGGCAGCCCGGTACCCTTATTTCACTTTGCAACCATGCATAAAACTCTAAAATCTGGAACATTCGCCACAATCAGTTTTTAGATAGAACAGTGCTCAGATATGAATAATTAGTCTGCAGGTACGGCAATCGCAAACGTAGTCGCAGGTATAGCTAGTTCTACAATATAATTTAATACATGTTTTTATTTAATGCATTTTATAGACTAACAAATTTAATATTGTTGTAGTCTTATTTTAATATTTGTACACCAGTTGATTGTAGAGGACTAAATTTATTTTATACTATTGAACTATTTGTATATTTATATATTACATACATACTTTCAATGAGATTAATTTAATTAATTACTACTAACACAGTATTATTATCCAAGACGATGAAGCTCGGCCAAAAAAATTTATTCATATGTACTCTTACAGCGAGGTAATGCAGCCAGCATTCTGAGCATTTTTCCCTCCACCAGAGGCCCGATTCTCTTAGCTATTGAACGGCGTTAACGCAACTTAATTGCATGAAAATTGCAGTTTTTGACAGTATCCGTAGTCTGCCCGCTATTTAGGTTCGATCGCAAGTCAGTGGCTTGCTATCAATAGTTTTTGACACATTTGGTATGCTGTAAGCTATTTTGTTGCGATTGCGTTGCTACAGTGACATAAAATATTTTGGAGGATTAAAGAATAAGCATAATGATTTAAAAATATTTATTTAATGTATTGTTTGCTAGAAAACCACTGTATTGATGTTTTGAATGATGCGTGATTGATGTAAGTTTTCATTATTATTTCAGTAACAAAATTTGCACGCCATACGATAGCGACGCGATTGGTTTACAACTGCGATTAGGAGCTAGATCTAGTAGACTACCGAATTTGACATTAACAGCAGTTCGATCGTAGAAACATCGCAGTAATGTGGCGTTTGGTCAATAGCTAAGAGAATTGAGGCCCAGAAGTTTATTCGATTTTTAGTACAATATTTTTACATTATCACCTTAAAAATTGTATACTTATATGAAATATGATGTTCTTCTTAGTCTACACTTGTAACAAATAAATATATGGATTAGAATTATATTACAAAATAATATATTTATCTGTTTTTATTACATAAAAGGTATAATATTCCACTAGAGTCACCTTCCCTTGAGGTCCCCAATACGCCTGCCAGTCGTGAGGATTACGGCAAACCCCCCCTGATGGGTGAGACCTTTGTCCAATGGTGGATGTTATGTTTGTTGATGATGATGATGAATATTTTTAGTAAGAGGCGACTACAGGTAAAATATACCGGAAAGTGGGCAGCAGCACCTACTGAGGAACTGATATCTTAAACTGCGATCAAAATTATTAGACGGCTATGACTATATTATGACTGGTTTTAATGACTTACTTTATGTTATGTTGGCATGAAATTATCGAACAGATGGAGAAAAAGTGTTCTTTTTATGTTAATTATAATTAAAATGTGTATTTTATGTATAAAGCATGTGCTTCATATTATAAAACATGTAGGTACTTTAGTTTGAAGATTAATAGTATATTGTTAACCAAGGCAATAATCAATTACAACCAAAATATTTAAACACATTAGTTCAAGGGTGCAATTGATAACTGCCATCGAGTTAAACACTCTACTTTTCATCATAAATGTGCGGAAATAAACAACTCACACAGATTTCATAAAATTATCCTCATAATTCACTTTTTTTCAGTCTCTAGAAAAATCATCACTTACTCTGACTTGATAAAATCATCCTATCTTCTCAGATTCTCTTTTATAATCGAACGTTTTCTACTTGCCGCACGTTTCAAATTTGTTAAAACTCTATTCGCAAAACCTTCAAGGAGTTCAAATTAACCGAAAAATGTATTCGCTTACCTGGACGATTATCACTAAAGTCACTAAGTCGAAAAAAAACGGAACCGACTTCCGACACTGAAAAGTATAAAATAACTTGTGGAAGTCGGACCAAAAGAATATGAGGTCAGTGTTTTGAATCTGCAATGTACCGTTTGTTACTGTTTATTTTCTATCCAAGGTGTTTTATAACCTCATTAAAAGGAAACGCAAAAAATAAAAAAAAAACGATCTACTTTAGTCGGTTGCATTTGAATGAATGTATGATTGCAGTTGAATGAATGTATGGAATGTAATTTTTTGTTACAAATTAACATTGTACATACATTATGTTATATAGTCTTCTACTACTATACTGACCGTATTTGCTGTTAGCAAGCATTCGCTTATTTTACTAATTCCAAACGACTTGGCTGGAAGTTACAAAACCTCTTTTGTGCAATCTTATGCGCAGAAAAGGTAAGAATGTTTTAAAAAAAACAATTTATGGAGTAAGTACAGTTCTTACATTCCTTGAAGGTGCACCCTACTTTATTCAGTTAGGGGGGAACTCGTAGCTCGATATCATCGCATACTTATAAATCGGTTATTAAAATGTTTCTGTAATTTAAAATTCGCTGGAAGTTTTGTGCACACACTCCTAACATAGCTGTGAATAAATATAATCATTTACTCATTCGTTATAAATAGACCTGTATAAAGATGCACCTAGCATCTTTGTGTACAAACTGTAATGTTGTCAAAGTTTGAATATTTTGTCATTCTTTTCACTTCCGGTCTATTTCCGTGTGAGTATTTCGGAATAGTTTTATACCAGAACTAGGGGATACAAATAACATGACCAAAAGTAATGATAGCACATGAACCCTTGCAGATGAACCCGTATGTGAATTTTAAAGGAAATTTATATCAATCATATTCAAAAGTTATTATTCAAATCTTACCACAGTTGAATAAGCAAGATCCAAGATTTGATCACTTTCATGCAAATATTTTTCAGGCAAACGGCTGCAACGAAGAAAAATAAACTTATCCAAGATTAAAAAATTATACCGTCGAATTTCGCGGTATAGCTTCATAAATGATAACCAAATATGGCCACTTTGCTACAGCTGATACCACGTATTATCTTTATGCCTACGCTGTTGTCACATTTCATAAAAGTCCATAACAAGGAGTTTTCTTTTTTTCCTGAACACCAACAGATTCAAAAACTGCCACTACGTTTGACGTTCTATGGTACCAAAAGCATATTACATTTTAATGGTCTATCTATAGTATAAAGTTATCCGTATTAACATGTAAAGTATCCTCCTCTAGGAACTCTAGACTCTAGAGGTCATTCAGTAGAGTGTCATTATGGTTTTTTGACCTGATCAGAGTGGTAAATTAGAGACCATTTTTGTTACGTGTCTGTAGGGAAACCTTAAACTATAGCTAGAATAGAATTTCATATTCTTTATTACACGATTGCCCAAATAGGAGTGTTAGGTTTTCAGGATTCATGTTTGTATGTATCTTTGTGAGTTTATTTATTATACCATACGTTCTAAACGGCTTAACCGATATCAATGTATGGTATATCATTAGATTCGTCTTAATAGCGTTAAAAACAAGTAGGATGATTTTAGAAGCCATATAGTGAGAAATAAAAAAAATCTCACTATATAGCGTACACGTACCTACAAAAAAATGAAGGGCTGGAAGAAATGATTCTTTAAATATATATGACTTGCATTTTTAATTTCTATGGAGCGATAAAACGCTTAGCGAAAATAAATAGTTAGAGTCGGGTTTAACCGCGGGGTGTATCTAGTAAAATATATACGAAAATTTTACAGAATTACCAATTCCCCTAAAATAGTAATTCAAACTATAGGCCACATCATACGACCTGCTGAATATAAGGCCAAAATCCCAAGATCATTTTACGAAAGCGCTTAGCGAAAATAAATAGTTAGTAGTCGGGTTTAACCGCGGGGTGTATCTAGTAAAATATATATACGAAAATTTTACAGAATTACCAATTCCCCTAAAATAGTAATTCAAACTATAGGCCACATCATACGACCTGCTGAATATAAGGCCAAAATCCCAAGATCATTTTATATACGGGAAGGATTTTTATAGTTCTGAAGTTTGAGGATCAACACTTGCAATGTGCTCTTTACTGAGGGTCCTTAATATAATTCTATTAATGACCTTATATCTTGTCCATACTAAGCAGTCTTACTTAAGTTCATAATTTTTTTGTACATACCTTATCTTATTAAAGGTTTAACAGCTGCAAAATTAGCGGTATGTCAGAAAATCACGAAATCACGAAAATCAAATAATCTTCCGTTCGGAACAATATTGCGGGCCATATAGACAAAAAAACGTTATATTAAACTAATATTTTAATCCTAATGTAGCAAATGTAATTAAATTCAATTTATATGCAAAAAATCGCATCGAATTATTCTTATACATCTTGGGCATAATCCCTACGCTTGATATGCGTATTCATAATCTTCTTTGGGCTTTTAAAAAATCTTTGGGCTTTTTTTCTATCTAAAATGGTGCATACTGGCCTTAGATGCGAACTAAATTGCGTGCGAGAATGCGAGAGAGAGAATGCGGTTGTCAGATCGTTTTTTTTTCTTCATTTCAAAGTTACATTACATAGGTAATATTGTGTCAGTACTAATGATGTGTAGGATTTTTAAAAGTATTGTTAAATGTATATTTAACTCCATATAAAATCCACAACGACAACACGAGTACGAATTACTGTCAAACACAATAATTCGCGCGGCGGCGCGGCTGAAGCCGGACTGTATGTAGTTACAACACGGTACTAAAGTATGTCTATGAATTCTATAGTAGTGTGCAAAGTAACTGGGTGATATTTGTATACAGGGTTATTGGAAAAATGCTAACAACCTTAAGAGGGTTGACTTCTGTTAGTCCAAACAAACATTTTGAGAAATCTTTTTATTTTTTGTGTTTGTGACCGAATAAGCACGAGGACCACCTGATGTTAAAAGTCTCTTGTGCCTGTAATTTATTATTTTATATTGTTTTATTACTTTGCTTGATGTAAATATTCAAAACTCTATTCAAAGGGAGCGCGGCGCGATCTAGTGTTACCGCGGCTTGGAGTAGGCATTGTCCTTTACACCTAAAATATTTTAAATTGTTTGTTAGGACTAACATAAGTCAACCCTAAGAGGTTGTTAGCATTTTCCAATAACCCTGTTGTAGATTCTCGTGTTATTCAACAAACTTGTTTTAGAAAGTTCTGTTATCGATATCTGTATCATAACACTTTTCGGAACAATGTGTAGGAATGTTCAATTCACATATTTTATCAAACAGTTCAGTACTCTGGAGGTATTTGAAAAAATATCGAATATGAGTTCCGTCACTAAGACTCAATTTCACCAAACTAGGGTTTAATTAAGATATTAGAAAGTTTTGTTTTCAGGAATTGTTTTCCTGTAAATAACGTCTCAGGTGATGTTTGGTGTGTTGGCGGTCAACATTCTACACAATATATCTAACTCAATCCGATAACGAGAAAGCGGAGTGTAGGTAATGTTCCGCTTTTCGGTACGGAACACAAAAGTTAAATATAAACGAAATATCCTCAGAAATGCTTTCAAAAATTAAATGAATATATTCTTTATTTACTAATAACGAGGAGCTCTTCAATACAACAAATTTGTTACTCTGTCTATTACTTTTTGCTATCATCGCACCGAATTTCACATCATAATAAAATAACGGTTATATAATATAGAGACTGAAGACAGGTTCACGGACATCGCCATGTACTCGTAGGTGAGTAATATAAATTTCGTAATCAGAAATCGGAACATTTTATTCATTTATTGTGTCATATATAGATGGAAATATCACATAATAGTGAAGTTTGTTTAGACTGAGCAATGCATAGAAATCTATTAGAAGCATCTTTAAACTCGAAGGAAACGTTGATAGGTATACGAGTATATATCGGGAGAATTATCGTTACCAAGAGCAGTTTGTATTGCAACTTGAATCTGCTTCGTTTGACGTCGTGATGCTGATTCTTGTTTACTCAATATAAGTTATATCGCCACCATGATAAGGGCATGCTATGATTATTTGTCGTCTTCTAACACCCAAGCTATAAAGTTTCAAACCACGAAGTACGCGAACATAATATAAACACAGATATCATGAAAGGTAATAAACATTACGAAATTTAAATGTTTTAAGTAAAATGCCAATAATTATAATTGAAATCAAAACAAATATTTAATAAATACACAAAGAAATTTAAATAACTAAGGGAAACCGGACGACTTATGCTCATAGTCATCTCTTTATAGACATTAATGTTATCGAACTATAAAGAGGAATAATTTCCTCTTATTGTTAAATGTTTTCGAGTCCAAGTTCTTATACATAGGAATTATTATTCTAGGCATAATATGCTAACATCTTTCACGAAATAAATTTATTTTTTTGGTGAAAGATGTTTTTTCAATATCAATGAGGATATAGTTTTAGTGGGATAAAGAGGTACAAAAGGTGGACAGTAAGAAAAAAAGTTTGTGTGGATCGGTTAGCTGCTAGAGCAAGCAAAAAACCAAAAAAGTAGATGAATCTTATAACAAGAATGGGAGAAGAAAGCAATTTCTGCCACAACCTTAACTGGAAGTGATGATGTTTTAAGTAATATTTTTAAGTTTTTAATAAATTGTGAAAGGTTTGAAATCAGGAAAGGTTGCGGGATATGAAAGTGGCGGCGGCTGGACAAAGCGTCATCGTTAGTCTGCTGGAAACTTTGTTGGAACACCGGCTGAGTACTGAAAGATTGATGCAAGGTTGTAATCGTTTTGTAATGAAATACACTCATAGAAAACTGCTAAAACTACAGAGGTATTAGCAATAATCATCGGCAAATTATATATCAAGGTATTGACATAGTGCTAATAGAGATCAATTCGAAAATACGCCATGCATACGCGGGATGCTTGATTT
Source organism: Plagodis pulveraria (assembly GCA_963890685.1). Classification (NCBI taxonomy): domain Eukaryota; kingdom Metazoa; phylum Arthropoda; class Insecta; order Lepidoptera; family Geometridae; genus Plagodis; species Plagodis pulveraria. Next base: position 20,053,037 of record OY982951.1, on the reverse strand, counting down.
CATTTAGGTTTAGGATGTTCGGATAAGGTTTTCCCATTGCGATGCAAAAATATTGGTCTAAGTTTTTTTTTTATACTGGCGGTATGCCTTTATTAACAAAATACTACGAACTATACACAACACTACAGCTACTACAGTAAAAGCATTTGGACTCATAGGCAGTCCAAATGATCTAGCCCACTACCTTTTTGCTTTTTTTTACTTTTACCTTTTGGTCAAAGTTATAATAAGATATTTTGCGATTTCGTGGATACGGAAAATATTTATGATAAAATGCTATGTTTAGTACCCCGATGTAAGCAGTAAGCGAGTTAATGAGCTTACATGCAACCAGCAAGCTCATTAGAAATATCTTTATTGGTTTCACGGGTCCTGTACTAAATAGTTTAGCATCGTGGAACAAATATGCAGGAAGTATATTTGGTGTGATTTTGAAAGTCAGTGAGCAACAACTAAGCACAAGTGAGTAAAAAAATGCAGAAAGCTATTTGGAGAATATACCTAGTGAAGAATGTGGATATAATTACGTCATTCGAGAGAGATGATCAGGACATGCAGAAATGATGGGCGAAAGAAGAAAAGCTAGTCTGAATGGAACGATCGAAACCTCTGCCCCTTCTTAGTTAGCGTATTCTTACCAAATTGGAGAAGTTCCGGTAAAAGGCCAGGTCACTCCGTGTAAATCAGTGACTTCTGCATACTCCTTCGAGACACTGGCGTAACAATATGTCTGTATGTAAAGTTGGGGGTTTGGCTAGACTATGAAAATTATACCTCACAACAACTGTAGGGTCTTTCTTTCATATTCGGTCATTTGCTTTCACCAGTCAAGAATACACTGATCTCCTTGACCATTATTTATAAAAATATAGAGTGTGTGCTCATCAGAATTTACATCTAAGTAAGTAAAATCATTCATTTTGAAGCGCTCGTAGCGGAATTAGCTTAGCCGTTCTTAATCGGTCAGCTAAGTTAAGCAACGTCCGCCGCGGTCAGGAGTTCGATGGGTGACCGCTACTGACATTACTACTGAGCGCTTCGGTGCTTCGGAGGGCACGTTAAGCCGTCAGTCCCGATCGTTGTCTAACGATGGCAGCCGTTACAGCAAGGTGATGGGCATTTAGCGAATTCCCGCCGGGCTAGCTACCACTCTCAAGTAGAAAATCTGTCGCTAAGCACCTTACAGTGTGTTCTGACAGCTGTCCTTCAGAGCCAGTATATCTAGGTTAGCCTGAACAACATCTTCGAACACATTATCACTTACCATCAGTTGAGATATTGGTCAAAGGCTAACCTATCCAGGCATAAAAAAGATACGAAACAAGATTATCACATCTTCTCCTTACAAGTGCTATAAGTGGCTAATCAAGTGTTTATCCCGTTAAGTCGACGCTTTGGTTCCATGTAGTGGATGCATCGTCGCGTCTGGTCTGCCGTGGTAGGATAGCCGTAATTAGCAGCGATTGCAGCAATTCCTCGGGTGAGGACGCGGTCGGTGGCGCCGGCGGCAGTGGGCGGCGGAAGCTCACTTCCTAATTGCGCCGTCTCCGAGACACCTCGACCGGCGCCTCGGCAATCAACGCCAATCGCTATCTACATCATCTGACAATCTACTTTATAACGATCTTAATACACGATTGGCACATTTACATACTTCTTACCTTCAAAATCATAATCCGTCAGGGGCTAAAGTGATTGCTTGCTTCATTAGCAAGTATAGTGAAGAATTAATTACTTAACTGAAGATTTTAATTATTTAGCACAAACTTATTTTAAATGCAATGTGTGAAATCTTTCAAGATTATGATCATAGGTATGAACTTGATGTATAATTATATTAATTGCTATGCAATAAATCTAGGTATTTACAGTAAGCTTCTTAAAAATGTAAGGTACCTACTTAGTTTGTCCTTATCTAGATCTCTTTTCTTTTTTTGTGACGAATGTAATTATAGTTTTATTTACTTACTTCTTTTGTTTCAAAGTATGATAAGAATATATTCATACATTATCCCTAATTATTAGAGGATAGCGGGAGCAAAATTCAAATTTGGTTCTTATCGGTGTTTTAGTTTCTTTCTTCAGAATGGTCTGCCTTCGTGCTTTTTTACTCTTAGGTTGTAATGAAAAATAGTATGTGTCCCTTACGACAAATTCAATTTTCCCAGGCGTTCAAATTCCTCGCTATGCGCAGGATTATATTTCGCTCTGAATTAAAAATAACGCTTTAGAGGCACAAAATATTATTTTTTCGCCTTTTGGCCCCTATAGTACAACCCTGAAGTGTTATAGTCACAGATAAATAGTTGTTTGTGACCTTGAAATTAAACCTTAAAATTTAAAATAAAATTTAATATATTACCTATTACAGCTTTATTCAATCATAGCTAGATATTTATCAAGATTCAGCATTCAATTGACTAGTAGGGAGATACACTCGCAACTGTCATTATTTTGGCCATTAGTTAGGGTCGTTACACACGTCCGGGGCGTGGAGGGAAACAGATTGATATTAATAGATCCTCGTTTAAAACCCCGCAAGAAAATGGAAATCACACTAAAAGAAATTGATGCAACCTGTGCAAATATTCCTAATTGCCATAGGAATTTAATTGGAATTTCAGCATTTCATGGAACAATGCTAGAGCCACTGGTAAATCGAGTGCTGACTGAGTGGCCGTAAGTTTTAGTTCCGTTAGTGTTTTTTAAAGATTGGTAGTAGGTAAATTTGTTTGCACGCCTTTTTAGCTACCACCCACATGAAGAGAATTTGTCTCCTATCTTACCTAAAAGTAAGTGCCAGCAGCTGTCTTTGATATAAGGCAGCTTCAATTAACCACCATCGAAAACATAATCATTCACTTACAAATAAGTAAAATAGTGGACATGCCATGCGCTCTAAGATGAGATGACAGACTAAAATATTATAATAATGTGTAAGTTCGCTCAATGCACCGTTTAGCTATGGCTATGCTCGCACTACCGCTTTTAGTGGAGCGCCAGCGCTTGGACCAATAAAAAATCTCCGGGTGCAAAAAGTCCCTGCGTGCCACATATATGCAAAGACATAATATGGTTCAAACGAAACGGTCAACGCACAAATAAAAAAAAATAAAGAGCTTTGTCGGAATGAAGCCATTAAAAGTACAAAATTAGCCCGCTATACATGATCATTTATCCACAGGCAACATGCTTTCATATCTGGTTGGCTATATGATGATCACAGACAACCTGAGTCATATCTACATATTATATTATCATACATATTTTAATGATTGTACGGTCCTTAAGTATATATAGTCAAATAACCTAATTGACAGCCTTTAAAGCAAAGATATCAAAGCTATTTACATGCATATTTTTTACTGTAGTTGCTGAATATAGGTGACATGAAGTTAATTAACCATAAATAATGTCAATGGTTAGAGCATTGATATTTCTAACTAAATAAATTACCTTGCTGATTCGCCATAATGGTGCTGAGTACCCTAATATGAATTTAACTAATATACTCGTTATCATCACACTCTAAATACAATCGCTGCATGCCTTTATTAACAAAATACTACAAACTATATACAACACTACAGCTATTGCTATATACTATATACTACAAACTATATACAACACTACAATAAAAGCATTTGGACTCATAGGGAGTCCAAATGCTCTAGCCCACTATCAGTTGGCAGCGTGCCCAGTATGCTGGCAGCATTGCCCCGTTGAATTGCAAATATATATATATATATATATCGCTGCATAATTTGAATTTATTATAGAATATTTTCAAGTCGCAATAAGAATACTTTACTTGGGCGTAGTACAGTAAGACCACGAGAGTAGGGAGGTAAGGCAGGACTGAGCTTTCTGACATTAGTCATCATTTGTGTTGATGCGCTCGTCATGCGGCCCATTCAATTTGTTTATATTTCACGCCACTCGGAGGTGCTACGGAAGAAATATCGCCTCTAACGCCGAAATATGGGGCCTTACCGATATTTATGATGGCTTTATCTCGACCCGGGACACGTCTACCGTCTCTAATATACTTTACAATATGTGTAAAGCCTCTCAATTGTCATTTATTGCACAGCTGTTGGACTAGCTGGATTTTATTGAAATAAGGAGGTAGGTACCTAAGGTTTTACCTATAAGTTCTTCTTAGGACTCAGGAGGGACGAGGACGAGGAAATGAAGTTATATGGGCTTCTGAGGTTGGAAACGTATGAAGTAGTACGAAATTAAGCCATAGAATAAATGAACAAAGCAAGACAAGAATACGTCGTTTACTAACCAAAAACAGAGTAGTAAAAAACATAAACTTCCTACCATCTTAACGCTGTAAAAAAATACACGAATCATAGCGGGTATACCAATAGGAACATACTCAAGAAGAGTTGGAGTCGGGTAGGTGATCGACTATAGAATCAGAGCCAAAACATTTGAATCCATTGCGTTGACCTATGTATTGTTAGGGATTTTTTCTTCATATTTTCACGAGCCTTGTGTAATGGTATTGGAATGGTAACTACTGCTCGCAAGTGGAACTTTTATTAAGAATATACAGTGTGAGTCCACAGGATCCCCGCGTAGCCCACTTGGCGAGAGTCTACTCGTAGCGCTCTTACAGAGTCCCCGTGTAGCACACTTGGCGAGAGTCCACTCGTAGCGCTCTTACAGAGTCCCCGCGTAGCACACTTAAAGAGTCCCCGCATAGCACACATGGTTAGAGTTTTCTTATTTTGATACTCTCGTAGCAGAGCTTTCCTAGTCATTCTTAACCGATGAAGTAAGGTATACAACGTTCGATGGGTAATGACATGGATGGGTGACCCTTAGTGGCATCAGCTGGAAGACGTTCACTGTTGAACAAAGGCGCAAAGCCATTGCAACTTTTACGATGTCGTCACTCCACCTAGTAAGCGGCCTGCAAACTACGTCTACCGGTGTAATATGAAACTCGAGAACCTTTCTCCCCATCAGTTATCGGTTCGTCGAGCAATGTGACCTGCCCATTGTAACTTCAATTTGCAAATTCTGAAAGCTATGTCGCGGCGGTGACTTTGGTTATTCGGCGAATATCCTCGTTCCGGATTTTATTGCACAATGAAACTTCGAGCATAGCTCTCTCCATAGCTCGTTGAACGACTCTGAGTTTCTCTATAAGGACCAAAAGTAAGAACCCCGTCTTGTGTGCCATAAGTCATCACTTTTTTGCTACGCAAAGCGTGGTTGAAGTCTAGATGTGTGATTGACTATAACTTGTTCTCTGATCTACGTGCTGGATTGAAAATGAGGATCTGCATGGCATACAAGGCTTACATGTCCAATATCGAGGAAAACTTACAACTTCAGCCACAGCGTTTTTGGGGTCACATACAAAGCCTTAGGTCAAAAGGCGGGTTTGAGCCTTGTGTTACTTACGAAAATAAGTCTTGCGCCGGAGTAGAAGCAGCGAAAGCATTCGCTACTTATTTTTCAAGTGTATTTCTGAATGAATTACCATTATTAGACTTCAGAGCGCACAGTGAATGTGGGTTACAAGGCGGCTATGTTAGCATACCTACTATCTCACCTGAAAATATTGACCGTGCTATCAACAAGTTGAAAATAGGTAGTTCATCAGGACCTGACTGTGTGCCTAGTTTTATTCTAAAGTTGTGTAAAAAAAGTATTATTCTTCCGTTTCATCACATTTTCAATCTTGCACTTACAACAGGCATGTACCCAGCTCAGTGGAAACGGTCCAGAGTGACCCCTATTCCTAAAAGTGGTAATAAAACAATAGTAAGTGAATTCCGTCCTATAGCAATCTTATGCGCCCCAGCAAAAGTCTTTGAATACATTTTACATAAAGACATATATAGACAAGTAAAACAACTGATAGGTGACGAGCAGCATGGCTTTAGGCCAGGGCGCTCTGTGCATTCAAACTTGCTATATGTAGTCGACTATATATCTGACGCTATGGACCGTGGCTTGCAAGTTGATGTCATTTACTTAGATTTCCAAAAAGCATTCGACAAAATCGACAATGATATTTTGATGCGAAAGCTATCGGCCATCGGTTTCACGCCGGGACTGCTCGATTTTTTTCTCCGACTATTTGAGAGATCGGTCTCAGATCGTTAGGTATGGGATATATGAATCTGAACCATATCACACTAGGTCGGGCATAAGCCAAGGCTCGGTGCTCGGACCTCTTATTTTTTTGATCATGGTTCATGACCTTCCTAGGGTACTCAAATCAGCAAGGTGCCTTTTGTATGCAGATGACCTCAAGCTCTTTCTAGAAATCAAATTTCTCAATGACTGCCATGCTTTACAATGCGATATTAACCAAGTTTTTGAATGGAGTGTGGTGAATAAAATGTTGTTCAATCCGGGCAAATGTAATGTAATGAGTTTTGACCGCAAAAAGAGTCCTATACATTTTGACTACCAGCTAGACCAACTTAAAATTAATAGAACTCATTGTGTTAAAGACTTAGGTGTCACTTTTGATCGTGGTCTGACCTTCCATGACCACATTTCTGACCTTCTGACTTACTTAAAGATGCATACAGGCGTCTAGGTTTCGTGCTGCGCAACTCTAAAGACTTCCAAAATCCGCAAGTCATCGTAACACTGTTTAACTCGCTAGTTAGAAGTAAACTAGAAACTAGCGCTTGTGTGTGGAACCCCATTCACATTACCTACACCCGTATGTTAGAAAAGGTTCAGAAGGTATTTTTGAGGTCCCTCTACAAAAGGCTCTACGGGTACTACCCCTATATGTATCCAACAAAGTTCTTACTTGGTCAATTGGGATACAACTCATTAGAAGTAAGGAGAATTGCTGATCAACTCCTAACCTATTGCAAGGTGCTCAGAGGCTCAATTGACTGTCTTCACCTGCACAACCTAGTGTGTATGTTTAATATACCGGATAGGCCTGGGGTCCCGGCAAACAGGCGTGGTAGACCGCAAAATCTCTTCGTTACAAATATTGCAAGCACCACAGCGCGAAGTCAGACTCCACTCATTCGTGCTCGCCACCATCTCAATGCACTCCTTGTCGCCAACACTGATTGTGATTTAATGACTGATGACTTAAACAATATCAAGACAGTCATACTTTCCTATTGTGAGAGCCTTATTGACCAATGGGACAGATGTGCCAAGCCTGACAGCTCGACAGATCTTTGTGATTGTGATTATTTTGACTAGGTTAAATTATAATAATGATAAAATTATGACGATAGAAATTAATTTGACCTAATTTGTGTATTTATGTAATTATTTGACTGTATGATTTTTATTTTAATATATGATTGTATAATTTTTGACGGAACCTAATTAATGACCACTTTAATTGATTTAAATGGAATAATATGTACTTTGCCATAAACTTTAATGATTTAATTAATTGCTGTGAGATAAATGTAATTGTATTTCGTCACGTTTTTATCTCAATAAACAATTTATTATTATTTATTATTATTATTTTATTATCACTGGCAACCCACACTGGTTGAAGACTTTGGTCTTCAGGCTTCAGGACGAGAAGATGTCGCTTTCCCGTACTTCTCCGCAACTTCCCGAACGTTGCCTATCCGATTTGGATTCTTCGGGCGACCTCTTTATCGATGTTGGACCTAACTTAAGAACTTCTTTTTAAACAATCCATTTTAAAAGAATGTAACGTCAATGCAGCTTGTGGAATTATTGGTCTTAGGGTACGGGCAAACGAGATAGTAACTGTAAATTATATATACCTAACCTGCAATTATTTAAATAGATATAAATAGAATTTCTAAAATTTTATTAGAATATATATGAATCAAATGTTACTTTAACTTGACTTGTCTTTGAAAATTCTTTTACAAAAGGGCTAATAAAGCTTCTTTATATCTTTATACCTTTACCAAATGCTTTTGTGCTTCAGAGGGCATATAAACGGTCCCGGTTATTATCTTACGATGGCAGTTGTTATAGATGCATATTGCATGATAGCATAGTGTTAGAGCATTTAGCGAATTGCCGACCTCTATGCCCTCTAGTAGGAAATCTGTCGCCAAGAACCTAACGGTGTGTTCTAGCAACTGCCCTTTAGAGTTGGTAACTCTAGGTTAGCCTGAACAATATCTTCGACCACATCATCACTTTCCATCAGGTGAGAAAGTATACAAAAGATAGCTCATAAGCTTATAAAATAATCATATAGCACTCACGTAGGGTGAGTAAAACATGCATTTTGTATCAATACAAGTAGAGTTTTAAAAGTTTTAAAGACCTGCACTCCTAATATTCATTCAGTCCACTTATTTCTTTGACTATCTCTGTAAATGTTCATAAGTGACCTATCAATGGAATTATGAGAGGTCTTAGAAAGATATCTAACAGATCTGAGTATTGATTGTGCCGGGAACTGTGACTAGTTGTGTACGTACATCTATTTAACCCGAAAACGGTATAAAAGTGTAATCAAATAAAAAGAAAATAATTTAGTTCATAAGCAAATGTTATTCCAGTACCTTTGTCACTTTTTTGTTTGTTAATTCGTGTTGGATAATTCCATAGTTTTTTTTATTCGACATAGTTTTGTTATTTTTTTTATATGTGGATAATACAAACACACTTTAAAAAAATTGTATATCTGCCATATAAAAAAAAATGTTGCATAACATTTTGGGCATTCTTTTCAACGGCAACCCTTTTTTCAGAAAAACTTAAAGGGGCCGGGTTGGAACATAATAAAAAAAAGCGCTGATTTCTTGTGTCATATCAAATCTAAAAATAATAATATAGGTACAATTACCTAATGGTTTTTGTTGACCCATACTATAGCAGACGTAAACCAGTAACCGATACTAATGGATATACCTATTATGCTCATTACCAACCAATACCCATATAGCGTGTGTTCACTACTTAAGGTACTTAATATATAGAGAAAAATCTGATAATTAATATGAATAAGTAAAAATAGGTAAACAAATATGATATATCGTACACTCCTTGGTCGATGACTAAACGCAATCGGAGCGGGGAGGGGTGCGATGGAGGGGCGTGGCGCGCACTCATATCAATGAACAAACTCATATTATCTTGTGTCACATCCAATTAATATCATCAGTTTTCAAATGATTAATATGATTTTTGGATTTTGTGACCAATTCCTCCATCAGCGTGCGCAGTGAACCTTTATTCAATTGCAAGCTATTCAGGGCAGACTCACGTGAGCTACTAGTTTTAAATTCTTTTTTGTGATTAATTGAGATCGGGGATCTTTTTTGTTTTGAGCGCCTTCTTTATTTTATTATTTCTCTATTTTCATATTATTTTCCCCTAGATACCTGCCAAGCGTGTCTAGAATGCATTAGAAGTTTCAGCTGGATTGTCCATTACTGAACAGAACCATTAAGGGGGGGGGAGGCTTTGCCCGGTAGATTGCAATAGGCTCGCTACTGTAAAATGGAATAAAAACACACATACTTACGCCTCTAGGGATGTAAAGGCATCGGTTTCCTCTCTTCTTTGAGATCTCGCAGTGTTAATTATGTATAATAATATTGTTAACATCTATACAAACATTTCAGTGAAAAATAAGTTCGTCCTCTGGGGTAAAGGCTTGCCTCATACAGCCCGAATACCCTTCCAAATTCATTATCAGAATTCATGTTATTTATTCCGAAAGCCCGGAATTGCATACAAAATAATTGTGTTCGACACACATTCTGATTTTTTCAGATTATGTATTTTTCAGGTCGATCTGTTGGAATGCAGTTGATGAGTTGAAAAACACTAGACTTCTAGGTAAAACGGGATTTTTAAGAGATGTGTGAGGTAATGAATAGATTCAGGCGTTACTTTGCGGAAATCCATTTTTAATAATAACAAATACTTTTAAAATATTTTAAGAAAACATCAAATTAATATTTTAATAAAACCCTAAAAAAATATATCTAGTGACAATTCCGCTTAATCTTCCTGCTAAGCCGACGTGACGTCACAAACGCCACGCAGCCAAACCGGAAGTATTTTCGACGCGTTTCGCTTCTACACGAAGCATACTCAGGAGGTCTTGACTCTTCGAGCGCATGACCGCCTTCCTGACGCCATGACTCCTTGAACATTTTTTGTAATAAAATACCCTGAATTTTACTTGAAACACGAATATATACCTTAAAATATTCTCTAAGATATAGCCATAGAAACAACTTGTAGCCCCACCTTCCCTACTAAAACTGGTATCATCTGGACCGCTGGAGATGTCTATAAAAATATATAATCAACTAAATCAATCAAAAAATGCAGAGAAAGTCAATGAATATATGAATGATAAATTGTAGTACAATAAATATTCAACATTACTATAAATACGTAATTACATAACATACAACCAACCTACATTATAGCATAAACACTTGGTAATATAGAAATTATATATAAAAATATTTTAAGCATAATAAAAAATAAACATTGATTTTAAATTGTATTTTATAGCTAATATAGTTATTTATTAATCTTAATAATATAAAATATAGTTTAATATGATTAAGATATGATTAAGATTATAGTTTTAAAGAATAATGTACCCTCTCGTAAGTTGCAGTGCCCCCACGGGGTATCACAGGAACTAAAATTGTATGTTTAAGACCGCAATTGTTATGTGATATGCAATAAAGATATTTGATTTGATTTGAAAATGCTCTTTTTGATGGCTAACCTGCTACCACTCGGGTAATCAGGAGGGCCCTGTTGTACGCATTACCTACAGCATGTCCCCACTCACATCAACGTGAATCGTAACATGCTGTTAGCAGCGCATAATTAGTTAGGCGCATTTTTTTTTTTAATAATTGGTAGGCTTGTCTTTGAGCACTATCTCACCTCGTGATGTGGTCGAAGATGTGGTACTGGCTAGCCTAGAACTACTAGTTATTAATTAATTATGGTCACCTTTCACGATATCCAACTTTAGCATATGGAACAGCCCTTTTATTTATAAGTCAGTAACTAACTAAGCAATAATTTAATTACAATGTGTGTACATTTTAATTTTCTTATAATAAAGTTTTTTATTCCTGGTACGTTAGCCTTTGACCACTATCTCACCCGATGGTAAGTGATGATGTGGTCGAAGATGTTGTTCAGGCTAACCTAGAATTAGCTAGGCTCTCAAGGACAGCTGCCGGAACACACCGTTAGGTATTTGGCGACAGATTTTCTACTTCAGGGTGGTAGCTAGCCAGGCGGGCATTCGCAAAACATCCTACCACTATGCTATAAAGACTGCCATCCTAAGACAACATCCGGGACCGATGGCTTAACGTGCCCTCCGAAGCACGGAAGCGCTCAGTTGTAATGTCACTAGCAGTCACCATAGTTTGATAATGATGTGTGTATTTGTATGGTGCAGAGGCGCTGGGCAGCGTTGGAAGCGCGGCGGGCAGCTCCTGGCCGTCTTCGACGCCGGAGCCGTCCCCGTCGCCCGGCTCCACGCCCTCGGTGGACGCAGCCGAAGCAGACGCCGACCCACCCTTCACCCTCGGCGCCACCGAGCACACACCCTATCAGTGTCAGTTCTGCGACAAGGCTTTCCCGAGGTTGTCCTACCTGAAGAAACATGAACAGGTCAGTATTTGTCAGTACGGTTCCGTCGCCTAGTTTCATGCCTTCAGTAGATACAGAGACCCGCGCGAACACCGAGCACATTCCATATAAGTGCCAGTTCTGTGACTAAGCCAGCCCGAAACTGTACTATCTAAAAAACATAAACAAATCTGTATTTGTAGATTCGTGGCTCAGTCTCTTTTACTCTCGTACCCACTCTTGCTAATTAGTGCCAATTCTGCAACAAGGCTGTCTCGAAGCTATCCTACCTGAGATATATGAATAGGTTTATATTTGCAGGTTTCTGTTTATGGCGTTTACTCTCAAATTCGTGGAGAGTCCAGTTCTGCGATAAGGCTGTTCTACGTTATAAATAGACACATTCCCTATCAGTTTCAGTTTAACGACCAGGTATTCTCGTAGGCATGTTACTCCTTGCTAAAGAAACATGAATAGAGCTTATGTCTGAACTGGTAATGGGTAATGGTTTAAATTTGAAATTAGAACTACAGAGTTGCCCTTAATCACAAACGAAGAGAAAAGTAGTAATAAATTTAAACACCCGATCTACGCTAATCCATTTGCACATAAATTATGTTGTTAATATAAGAACAAATTATAAGCAGATTGACGTGAATCGTCTGTATTACTATGGCGATATGCCAAGAGAAGAAGGGGTAATACTAGTAAGTACTCTAATCACCAAACACCAGAATGGTTAGGAAACAAAGGCGCAGGTTGGTAATTGTAGGTACACGTCAAAGTTTTGTAGCTCACACATCACATCCCTAAGTAGGGTGTTACGGACCACTAAACGTATTTGCATATTATCAATCCAGCAGCGATATCTACCCATGCCATGGGCTTCTTGGAGAAAGTATTTTTTTATTATTTATACAGCACCGTGGGGTAGAATATGTTACGATATTGAATCTCTCTTTTGACTCCATAATCTTCTTACCCTTATCCCATCCATATGGGGTCGATACAATAAGACTTCTCTAACAATATATATTTTCTATAGAAAAAAAATAAAAATATGTTGCAGTTAACAACAATAACACAACACAAGAACATAGTTTTCAAATAATATACGACCTCCTACCTCACTCCAGCCCTGTGCTTGGGAATGCTCTCGTTGGTAATTTATGCGCTACTTGCTGTTGACGCCGAATACAGTAAATAAGGATAGTCTTATCTCTCAGCAACAATAAGGATAGTCTTATCTCTTTCAGACAACTGAAGATAATGAAACAAACTAAATTTTACCTTGCAGCGAGGGAAGTGCAATTTTCCAAAACATCCTCAATAAAAGAAGGACAAAAATGAATCACATTGTAGTACCTAATATAAAGAATGCTAAAGTGTGTGCGATAGTTAATGCGCGCGCGCGCGTATGTTGTTTGCCACCTCCGATTTACCACTCACCACCAAAACGGCTAAACGATCATAGATTATGATACTCGTCCAAAACAACAGTGTAAAGTATTATGAAATTGTTATCTAAAATGATTTTTGTATTTTCTATAAATATTACTTATATTGAATGAATACTGCTAGGGCAACCTACTGGTACCTATTTTACGGGTTCTCGAGAACCTAGTTTAGGAATCAGGAGTTTGTATTGTAACTTATTTTGTAATATTGACTTTTTAAAGAAATGATCAATTATTTTTATTATAATTAGTGACACTACACTTACAGTAACTTCTGTGATAAGATCTGTTTTAACGTCATTACTTCTAATTCGTCTCTTTAATTCGTTTTTCGTCTACAGTTTAAAAAAGTATCTTTTAAGTATCAGAGAATTCTGATACTTAAAAAATACTTATTTCTACTGATTTTCAAAACCAAGTTTCGTAGCTATGTTGTTATTTTTCTTATCACCATAAAGCTGCAACTCTGTACTGCCCACAACAAACAATAAGATAGTCATCGTACCATCACAGACATCAAACATCTTACACAAGCTTAAGTTGAACCAGAATTGTCCAGAATAATAGGTCCACTGTTTTCTCATTACCATAAACCAACTTGGTAAACTGCATAAACAATACGACTGTTATGGTCGTCATATCTGTGAATTCACAGTCCAGTTCGCCATGCAGCCCGGACGCTTCATTAGCAAGTAGATACCCAAAACGGCCCATTTACAGAGCCGCTGCGTAGATATGCATCGCACTCGCCTTGCACCGCTCCGCAAGCCGTGAGGGCTGCGTCTGTGACGTGCTGGACCATTACGCCGGCCGTACATCTCTCGCCTCCTTTGTGTTCTGCCGATCTCGCCGCGTTACGATTACGACACATACCGTGCCGCGACAGATCCAGCTACGATAGGACAAATAGAAACGTCACTTTGCATGCTGCCGCGACACACCTACATTTGGATATAGATCAACACGTACTACTATAGTGTGAAAGTCATCACCTTGCTTACGTTTCAATTTGGAATGGAAATTTAGTAGAAAATCTACCACCGATCACCTAATGGTGTGTTCCGGCAACTGTCCTCCAGAGCCAGTAATTTTCAGTTATGCCTGTCAACATTTTCGTCCACATCATCGCTTATGGTGGTGTGGTTGTGGTCAACCTATCAGCACTAAAAATATTTTAAGTGCTTAGAAATCCCGAGAAATCGTTTAAGTAATTCAGAAGATCATCGATAGTAACGTTCGCAATTGCAGGCCCCGTTGAGATTGCGCAGATATGGATCAATGCACGCGCATCTCGGAGGCTCTTGCGGGTTGCGGGTGTGCGCCGACAAATGTATCTGGCGATGATCGCGTCGAGCGTGTCTCACTTGCGACTGCGACGAAGCGGTGACGGCCGGAAATAGGCTCGCGATAACAACTCCCTAGCCTAGCCCGACACACCTTTATCATTCAGCCGCCGCCGCCGAGCGCTGTCTGCTTGAGAAATCCCATCATTATAGGAATAATCAATTACATACTCCTTGCAACCTCGCATATAGCTGTTATTTGCTATGAACTAAGAGCTTGAGTTGGAGCACATAGAAGAATCGTTAAGCTATAAATACTTTTGTAACAAGAGATACGTATTGCTTTGGTGTTGAAAACCAATTAAGTGAGTAGGTAGTGGGTATATGGGGTTGTCAGAGTTAATTAAGCCTTTCTCGATAAGTGTTGTAGTAGATAGGGCTCGCTCGATCAATTGGCGAGAGACGCAATCAGGGTCGTAAAACTGTCCGAGCATGCTAACATTAAGGCCTTACAATCACTCCCACCCAGTCTACACTTTTGTTTTTTAAAGGCTAATTTTAAAGCTAAAAGAAAAACATACCAAACCCAAAAAACGTTTTTTTTGTTTTCATAATGTCACTAAATTCCATAGTTACTGCAATGAAAGCAGATGAGCAACCTATCTGCTGTTGCCAGCTAAAAGTCATAATTAACTAGGTGTTCTGATACGTTTCAGAAAATACTAGGTATATTATATTTCCGGAAGTCAAATAGTAGGTAATGAAAAAGTATGAAATATTTTCTTGAAATATTTTTAATTTTCTTCAGATATTATATCGATATAAATTTGACATCTAGAAGAAAGATCGTTTATAATAATAACAAATATTACATTAAATCAAAATACAAAAATATACTTATTTATAATATATCTTGTGATAATTCCGTTGAAGCGGATGCCGAGACGGAATAGTTTCCGACGCATTTAAATTCTACACAAACTACGCGTTTTCAGGAGCTCTTGACTCCTTGATCGATCGATAATGATCGATGGGCGAACAGGCTCAGCACGTCTTTATATTCTTACTAGCGGCACGCCCCGGGTTTGCATTGAACAAAAGTTATCAATTGAATTACATAAAAAGCAGTTATTGAGACATAACTGTAATAGTTAGACATATTGCCTGACTTTTTCAATATATTGATGTCCTCTATAAAATTGTAGTACACTGTGCTCTATACTGTCAATAATTTCCGCAGCTTTCGCGATATAACTAAATACCAAATAATACCAAAAATATTTTTTGGTATTTTTTCACTCGTTGGGATACATTATCGATATTTTCATAAGGATCCCTAAGTTTTTGAAAATATTCTATAATCTATGTTCATCAGGGATAGTGTAGGATTCTAATGCTGAAAGAATTATTCAAATCGGTCCAGTAGTTTTTAAGTTTATTCTTTACATACAAAAATACAAATATTTCCTCTATAAAATAAGTATAGATATAGATAGGCAGAAACGTGAATCACTGCTCTTTTTCTTAGCTACTAATTGGAAACATGCGAGTTTTTGAAGTGAATAATACAACATAAAAATATTGTTTTGAGGTACATAAAACACTAATTCTTAAGTTTTACAATAAGAAAGGTAAGTTAATATTATCGTAAAAACTAACATCCTCCTAAGCCCATAAATGATGAGATTTATGTATTAATTATCATTAAAAAAGGTGTTACAAAGAAGTAAGATCATTTCTGCCTTTGTGATAAAACTGGGAGTGTGGACAAAAGTAAATTCAATCCGAATCTCCTCAAATACAGCACTAATATTTCGAGCTACATGTCTCTCCTACGTTAGAACCACAACGGACTCGTATTAAAAAATATTTTTTTTAAGTTTTCTTTACTCATATACGTACTATATGTAAAAACGATTAAAAGTCAAACAATAGAAAGTCGTAAACATTTAGAATTTATCATTTTACTAATAGTGGGCTGGAGCATTTAGACTCCCAGTGAGTCTACAATGACGTGTAGGTTTTTCAAATGCTTTCATTCTAGTAGCTGTACTATTGTATATAGTTCATAGTATTTTGTTTCTAAAGAAATACCGCCAAATATATAATGTTATATTTTTGTGTAGAAAAGTTTTAGACACCAATCTTGGACCATGTAGATTTCTTTTTAATTTTTATTCAAAACAAGAACTGTAAACCAGACGTAAGTAGAGGTTAAATTTCACCATATGCTCTTTGTTGCACCATTATTTTTTACATTTAGGTCTGGCATTGTGTATGGATACTTACGGGGAAGCTGCTTGGTGACTCGTATATAAGTTATTTTGGGTCATTCCAAGCAATAAGATTCCCATCTTTATTACATATCAGCACAGGCACCAACAACTCGAGCTACCGTTTCGAGGAAATCGTCTCCACGGGAATATTAAGATTATTCATCAAGTTATCAAACAGACAACCTTTTTGCATAACGACCCTCCGCACCAAGTTGAAATGTCCACATGTAATAACACGTCGTGCTTTTATTACCGCTACCTAAACGCGTATCTTGACATGTAGATACACACGGTATGAATTCGTAATAATCGGTGCAATTACACACAAGTGAGTAGGAAAGCGAGCGGGTAGTGGACAGTGGTTGACCCCGGGGCCTTCCGCTGGCACCTGGTTGTGTGAACGGCGGTTGCAACTGGGAAAGTCACTCGGTTTGCTCGCCCGCTGCCCATTTTAGAGCTTTTATTAGCTATCACGTTCACCTTAAACTAGTTTTGGAATGTTTCTTGGTGAGTTCTACGTGGAAACTGACAACCATTAGGACCATTATGTCCACCGCTCTCACGGTATTCGTTATTTCTGGATAAAGGTAGATGCGATTTGCGTGTCCTTTCTCCATAAGCTGTATGCAGTGTCGTGGCGAGAGCATCACGGGGCGCCGGCAGGGCTCCGGTGTGCACCCAGGGGCCGAGCCCCTGTGGCGCCGGCCGCGCCAGTCTTATTGAATTCTCGCACGAAGTCCTGCGATAACAAGAATCAATATTTTGCAAAATACACAATCCGTTATCAAGTGCTCGTTAATAAGCATTATCTATTTGCATACCCAGTAGGAATCCGTTAATAGTTCCCTATCTACTTAAAATCAGGAATCCAGTCAACTCGGGACAACAATAATATTTACCACATTCAATGCAAGTTGATCGAAACTTCGAGGTTATGACTAACTGAACTGAAAATGCAAGTTTGATTAATTTAGATTCTATTTTTTTTAAGATTTTCACTATAAGTATGAGGTTTTTCTCCGTGGGATGCCGGCCTAGAATTGTATTCCAAGGGAAAGGAGGGGGCCTCCTTCTCCCAATAATTTCCTGTAGGTATAATTATTTCCTGTATCCTGATGAAGATGGATAGCAGTGACTGCTGATGAACTGCTCACGCTTCGATCGCCAAGACGCCTATCAAGCGTTGAGATTATATCCTAACTTACGGGATTCATTAGTTCAATGTTTACGGCTGTTTATCTGATGTTATGAGGTTTAGACAATATGCTCACAAAAGGACGTTTAAATATTTGCAAAAAAATGCAGTATGTTATGTATAAGATTAGGCTGTTAACTTTGCTTTATCTTGTACTCTCGAACTTGTACTTGGGCGCTATTCGGGCCGGAATGGAGACGGAATTTATTACCTTCTGAGGATGAAATTTATTAATTCTGTCGAGGGGCGATTGCTCCAATTAAGCGAATGGAGTAAACATGCCGCGCCGCTATGTTTATGTGTCTTGGAGAACCGCGGGCGAGTCGTGTTCGTGGTAACACTCCCGCGTCACTGCTAATCACAACATGGCTAATTGTTTCTTTATATGACTCTATCGATAACTAGGTACATGCCTTTGTAGAATCTAATTTGATTACACACTCAGGGAATGCCCGGGCAAGATGCGTAAATAATACAATTAGAGACAATCAAAAGTCAATTAGACCGATTTTTATATTGTTAGTTTAATACTGTGCATGTTCATTATTGCATCTTAGAAAATATTATTCTAAATCAGAAACTATTTCTTATCTACTATATATGAGCAGTACATTAAGTACCAATTATAATTTTTTTCCGTAGAGGTTGTTCAAAGGCAAAACGGATATGTTAACTGAATTTAGATCAAATCAGCACATCAACTGTTACCGAGTATCATTCGTAGGTCTTCATCCAAGTTTCCGTTTTGATTTTGTAAAAGGATTGCATTCACACAACCATTTTTTTCACTTGGCCAGTATTTCAATTGATTGTATTAGTGATTTCTACGTATCTGTTGTAAACGGAATTCGGAACTTTCTTTGTTGTCGATATAATAGATTGTCTATCATCTTACACAGCTTATCCAGCTGTATATTTAGTGTTTCTCCTGACCATGTTGACCGATTACTTTTGTGTATATAAGGAAACCATCTAAACCATGAGGACATACATATATACACACAGCTTATATCATTGCCCATTTTAATAATCACAATGATTTGTTTCTTGACTACACCCTGTCACTCCGTGGCGCTAACAAATCGAGTCGAGGAGGCTAATGGCCCACAATCCCAGTCCGCCAGTGGTAATTGGAAACCCACGAGACCGCAAAACCCTCATGGAGCATATATCCTCCTAATAAATAAATCAATAGGCTATTCAGAAACACATACGGACTACGTTTAAAAAACCTTTTGTTGTGAAAAACGATTAACATATTGCCTAAAGAGTTTGGAAGCGAAGTCAATCATTCGTAACGTTTGTTTAGCGGCGTAATGAATGAATGTCGTCGAGGTGGTCAATTAGGAAGAGCGTGAAGACGCTGTCATTTTGGGAGTCTATTATTCAGGGGAGCTGAGCAGCGTCAGTCAGTCGCTGGTGCGAAGGCCGACGTTCGGACGGCTCTCATTATCCACCACACTTATTCATAACTACTTACTAACATTAACATCTTCATTATGTTGATGCTCATGAATAATTCTCTTAACTTACTGAATAGGTTTTTTCAAATGAGCATAATACCTGCGATAACAATACTTTTCGAGAAAGATACCAATTGTGTGAAGATAAAATTGTTTGGTTCAAATTATATCATATATAAGCTGAAGATATTTCAGATACTCAGGCCACTTCAGCGATATTTGTTTCACTAAACAAACCATCACAGTGAGATATTTTTTTGCGATCCTTAGTCTAGGCATATTAAACGTAATCAATCACATCAATAACCATAACTTCCACCGTTGATCAAAGGCTCAAAGGTGGATCAAAGGTTGCTCTCGTGCTTAGCAGGCGTTTTGGGAAGCGTAGTGTAAGATGTCAGTTCTACAGAAGGCACTGCGGCCTACCTTCTGGTATTACACACTTTGATGCTTCGTACGGTATCTCACAGGAAACGTTCCTAATTGAAACTAAGTCTTTATAAAACTTCGCAAGAAATGTATATGAAATACCTGTATCAACAACCTTTCTACCTATACAGCCTGTTCGTAGTAGCGTAAAACTGTATTTTATTTTAAAAATTGTATAACAAATAGGAATGTCAAAGTTTATTTCTATCTGATGGAGGTGTCCTGGCGACCCGTGATACAGGTTCTTAAAAACCTACTTCAGGCACCAGCCCCTCACAAAGTAAGGTTTAATTTTGGCACTCTTGTCTGTCCATACATGTATTTTTACGTAAAAAAAAAGAGAATAGAAATAAATATATTTTTAATTTGATTTGAATAAGTGATGCAGTATTTGGAATCTATATATTTCCGCAGTAAACTTTTTCAGTTTTTGAGAAATCACTACCATAACTTGTCCTCATTCTCGACAATTGCCCTGATTTATTGTTCGAAGTACCGTAATATGTTGGTACGTACTCTAAAACAATAAAAAACAACCGTTATCAAAAGACGTTGTCAGAACTAGTTATTCTCGTAAGTCCAGTGAACATTACCGACGATGGGGAGCATCTTGATGCGATAAGCTGCCATGGGAGCTACTGCGAAGGAATGTTATCGCAGATCGATTCGTTACGCCAATGCTTAACAATAACAAGCTATCGATTGTCCATCGCCTCTCGATATCTGACAGGAATTGAATCATTACTCGTTCCGTAATTGCATTATAAAGATTGTTAACTATAAAATTACTGTCATGGTATTTTGTAGATGATTCATAGATTTTTCTGAACAATTAATTTATCTGTACCAATCGATCGGGGCTTTGGGAGCCAGGCTGATATTAGTTACTTGATATCTTAGTGGAGTAGAGTCACGTCACGACCGACGCCCTCGAGTTTTTACAGTCTATTGACAAACGCCGGCGGTTCTGAGGTGCATGGGCAGCTCACGCCACAGCGGTAGTCTGCCCATTGTTCGTAGACAGTTCTCACGAAGTTTTTATGAGCAATGCACCCGGAGTTATTTCGTTTCAATCATTGTATCTAATCGTCATGCACAAGATTAAACTCTAGCCTATGATGATGATACATTAAACCACGTGAAAGTTATACATATACTTTCTTACAATTTCTCGCATTTATCATGTTGAAATGGTTTCATACTCAGGAAATAATATTAGAAGAGAGTATTCTGTTATGTGCCAGATCAGCTCTTATTTACAGCCTATAGATTTTGGACTGCCTACATACAACGACGGTTAAATTAAATAGAGGAATCAAATTCTCTAGAATTAGAATGAAAAGAAATAATTTAACTATGACCCAAGGGTTTAACAAGGGCACACATTGAAAGAACATATGCGGCCGTCAGATTTTCAAATCCCGCTTGAGGTATAATTTTTTTCTTTTGATTGTATGTAGATGATTAACCGATTGCAGAACACGGAAGTGGTATGAGATAGTTTACTACTAGTTTATTGTTTAAAACTACGTGTGACTTCATGAGTATATTGTTTCACAAGCTACCATGTCATCAGCTACAATAAAATAGTGCAATGTATATTAATAGCTGCTTGGTTTCTGCATTAAGGAAAGGTGCAAGCAACCAATCATCTGATTTAAGAAGTATCCTACCACCTGACGGTTGATGGATACTTTAACTACAGATTGAAGATAAACAAAAAAATATTGTGTTACAGATCAATCTTGTGTTACAGACGCACTCAGACCAGATGCCGTTTCGCTGCGAATTCTGCTCGCGGCTGTTCAAGCACAAGCGGTCTCGGGATCGCCACGTGAAGCTGCACACTGGGGACCGCAAGTACCGCTGTGCGCATTGCGAGTCCGCCTTCTCCAGGAGGTGAGTTTTCGTGTACTGAGTGTAACCAACGTTAATACCATTTTAAAACAAATGTAAGCTTCTTTGCATGACGCACAAGTGGTGGAACAAGTACTCATATCACCACTTCTTTGTCAAAAGAAAACAAATAGGCGTAAAACGTAAAAAATGTTTATGTGTTCTACTAAGTAGATAAGTCTGTCTACTTACGGTACCACCGTACCAACGTTGTAACATAATGGGTATGCTAATGCGCTTAATCCGAAGTCATTAAGGATTTGAACGTGTACTCTATAGATGCTGAAGAGGTGCTACTAGGACAATAGCCTTGCTGCAAGATTGATCACCATAAGGCACGGGACAAAGACTTGTCTCGGTCGAGGCGACGCGTCACCTTTTTCGTCACCTCAGCGCGTCCACTTGACTGATACCACGCAATTTGTCGGTCGAACGAAACGCCCGACGAGTGAAAAGAGATGATGCGCTGACAAATGGCGTTGAGGGTCTCACAAAAATAAAATAATGACCCGTACCTAAACCGGCGCAACGAGCGTGGCCATTAGCGGAGGTGTTTGGGCGAACACCTCTATTCTGTAGTTTGCGTCAAAGGCTCTTTGTTAGTTATGTTTGGTCGGGCCTTTATGTGGACACTTATGTCCCATATGACAAATTGTGAACATGAGCACGGAGACAATTTATCTCAATTTTAAATTCTGAGGATTTTCGAGTGACGCATTCTTTAGTATAATATGTCCCTGGTTTGTATGTAAATCCTGATCAGGTATATGGCGTGACTTTTTACAGAGCTTTACCATATCTGCCACATAATATAGGCTTGCCTTTTGAAGCAGTAATAGTGGCTATTACTGTGAACTACCACGCAAAGAACCATGGTTCTATTCCCGCTGCGAACTTAAGCTTCAACGCCCGGTATAGGGTGTTTTGAAAATGCCTGACTGGCTAGCTATCACCCGCAAGTAAAAACAAATGCGATCAAACACCAAATGGTGTGCTTCAGCACCTGTCTTTAAGAGCCAGTTCATATTATAGGTTAATCAACCATCATCGACAACATCATCACTTACCATGAGGTAAGATTGTGTTCAAAGGTTATTAAAAAAATTAGTTGATTACACTGTTCCTACAGAGATCCACACAGTAGAACCGTTCGCACTTATCCACATTACCCATCAAGGAACTAGGTAAGGTAAAAGAATAATAAAAACTCCAGTAAATCAGTACATTTCACGAAAATATATTAAATACTGACTTTATATCAAAAACAAAATAACAGTTGACAGCTGAAGAGACAGACAAACAAAACTACGTTCTAAATTTAAATTGTTAAAACAGCCAGTTGTAAAACATAAAAAAAGAGATTCTGTCTGCCAATATGGCCCGAGCAGCGGTGTGAAATACCATTTAAACCGTAAAGCAAACCAATTTTTTAACTGGCCGACGCACTGACTTAATATCAAAAACAAAATGACAGTTAGGCAAAACTACGTTCTAAATTTAAATTGGTAAAACGGCCAGTTGTAAAACATAAAAAAAGAGATTCTGTCGCCAATAGTTCCTTTATTATATACATAAGTTATAGTTGTGGTTTGTATATCTCAAATTGTATGTATCCCTCATCCTCCTTTACTAACACTGTCTTTGTACATGTTTTTGTAGTGATCACTTGAAGATACACATGAAAACGCACGACAACCAAAAACCGTTCCAATGCACGGTGTGCAACCGAGGGTACAACACAGCGGCTGCACTAACGTCACACATGCAGGGGCACAAGCGAGAGAGGGAAGGTCGTGAGCCTGACAGAAGGAGAACTTTACGGTGTTTGAGATGTGGAGAAGCCTTTAGAAGACCTGATCTTTTACAGGTGAAACATCTATCCCTTATAGCAATTATATCTTCTCATACATTTCAGTTAAAAAATACTAAGTAAACTAATTGTCATGTTGCAGGCACACATGGCAACTGCCCATGGGGTGGATTCAGCAGCGATGACACCGCCACGCCGCGTAGCGTCGCAACCACCCCCTACGCTACTAGCCTGCATGTACTGTACGCGTGACACCTTCACAAGCATGGAGCAGTTGCAGTTGCACGTGCGAGCTGCGCACTCCGCCCTTCTTAATGGAGAGGGCCCGCTTCATCTTGGGGTAGACCAACCAGCGCCGACGGATCTCAGCCGGCGAGCCTCTGAGGACATACCGCCTCCTGTGAAACGGCCGCGTTCTGGCTCCGGAACACCCCAAATGACGCTGTCTCCGAATACATTACTGTGCAATCAGTGCGATGCCGCTTTGCCCGACTTTGAAGCGTTTCGTGCGCACTTGAAAGGGCACCTGGAAGAAGGCGGTGATTTATCACGTACAAGCCCGGCACCCTGCGTACATTGCGGAGCCACGTTCGCAGATGCAGCTGCGTCGGAACGACATCTCACAGCGCACTACTTAGCAGTTTCCTGCGAGTACTCATGCCACAGTTGCGCTCGCAGTTTCTCCGCCCCTGATGACCTCCAAAAGCACCTTCTGGACCTGCACGCTCATCATCTGTATCGATGTTCTCTATGTAAGGAGATTTTCGACTCTAAAGTCGCTATACAGGTTTGTTTTTAATACTCCGTAACCATAAGAACAAACCTCTATGCCATATAGCAAAGCGTTGCAATGAATCGTTTCCTGCAGGTCCATTTCGCAGTGGCTCACAGCGGTGAGAACAAAGTTTGGATGTGTCGCGGATGCGGTGGCAGTGCAGGTGCATTGCGCTCAGAAGCAGAGGGCGTGGCTCACGTGCGGGCGCAGCACGGTGGCGCGCGCTGTTCCTGCGGTGCGCTGCTGACCGGCCCGAGGTTGCGCCCGCGTGCTTACCGCTGCCCCGTACCCGCATGCACCGATGCTTTCGCAGTGCAGTACTTGCTCGAGCGGCACATGCAATTGCATCACGCACTACCTCAACAGGTAAACTTTTCTTTGCCAAAGATGAAATTTTGACTGACTACGTTATTTTGTGGAGCTTCATGTTCTGTTTTTGGGTTCCAGGTTTTAAACGGTGAGCTTGCTAGACCGAAACGCGTAGAGAATAACAACGGCACGGAGGGTGAAGGTGCGTGCTCTCCGTGCACGACGGGTGCCGAGGTCAGTGTAGAGGCTGGAGGGGCTGCGAGTGGCGAGGAACGGCGGCGGAAGAACGGTGCTGTGGCGTTGCAGTGCGCGTACTGCGGGGAGCGTGCGCGGAGTCGCGCCGAGCTCGAGGCGCACACCCGCGCGCACTCGGGCGCGGCCACCACTAGGCACAAGTGTCTTATCTGCGACGAAGTACTGCCTTCAGCCGCAGTGCTGGCGGAACATAAACTCACGCATTGCAAGGTAAATTAATGTTTTTTTTGCGATTCCTCTATAATAATGTCTCATTTTTTAGGTCTCATGTAGTATTTCTAATTATTGTGTCACCATGTAAAGTGATAGTGTTAGTTCTGATGACAATAGATTACTATCCTTCACATTAGTCTAATGATGGAGCTGGGTGATGGGTACGGAACTCTTGATTGGTTAATCCATAAAGTTTTAATCTCGTCCCATTTATCCCACCACAAAGACTACCACCAGCATCATCACAATCAACACAAAATCAAATGACCATGAACGTGAACGTTAGTACGTTTTCCTCCGTGGTGGTACAATGGTTATGTTACCAGAGTGTTTTTTGTTCTATGATCGGCGGCGTTAGTAGTTAAGGTTAGTTTTAGATTGAAAACTAACAATTATTTCAAACACACCATCCTTCACTGATTGATACAAAACTTTGTATCATAGAGCTTTATTTATACTCCTTATACTTACATAGGTATGTATAGGGATACTTTATTTCTAAGGTTAAACCATGAGGTGCATTGCAGGTAGTAGCCGGGGACACGTGCTCTCGGTGCCGCGCGCGGCTGGTCTCCGAGGAGTCTTTCTTGACGCACATGGCTCGGCACCACCCTGCGCTGCCAGCTCCTTGTGTGGTCTGCCGCCAGACACTAGCCTCTGAGCCCGAGGCGCGCCTACACGCGCGATTCCACCTGCGCCCCAGCGACGATGAGCAGAGGTGAGGCCTGTTGTTGCTGGTTCACAGTTGTGACTGACGTACATGCCATGACACCACCTCGAACTTCTTGCGATTTGTATCATTTGCTATTAACTAATTGCCACAGAGCTCAAGACATGGCTGCAGATACCAAATGCAAGCCGAACAGAAATGAGCCTATTTTTGTAAGTCTCACCTGAAGTGTCATTCCTGATGCACATGGATCTGGAATTCCCCCACTGCATGTCGCCTGCGTAGTTTGCCATCAGACATTTGCTTTTGACATCTGGGACGATTAGGAAACTGCTTCAATATGTGTTGAGACACAGATGGAAGCAGTTTGCTAATCGCTAGAACCACCACAATCTAAGACTTGTATTTGCTAATCCCTGGATTGTCATTCCTGACATGATCCTCCGACACCTAACATCGATAGAATTCGTTGGAAGATGGTTAGAAATTTAATCTATATGACTAAGCAGGTGATGAGTTGCTCACTTAGAGCAACTTGGACCTCGTCTCCGGGATGGAGGTCCGAGTTGCTCCATGGGTACTTATTTTGTTAAATGTCATTCTGTTTTACATGACCTACTTGTTTCATGGCCTTTTTCATGGCGGAAAACGTATTTTCAAAGATATTTTCAGCAGCAGTCGGTAATCTAGAAACGGTGCTTAATATAACTTAATATATAAGGTTATTGACTAGCAGAAATCAACCCTAAGAGATTGTTAGCATTTTACCAATAACCCTTGTATATCTATACATATATATAATGGCTATAAACTCGTTTTCTATTACATGAAACCAAAATATAAAAACATTTCTGTCGAAACGTGAACACCGCTGCCAAGCCAATATGTTGATAGACTTATTATATTATTCCAGATGTGCGATATGTCTCCGCACGCTAGAGGAAGGGGAGGGGGGTAGTGGGGTTGCGGGCGGCGCGCGTGCTTGCACGTCGTGCTACGCTCGGCACGCCGCCCCGCGCCTGCCACCGCCCGCTGACCACGACTGCCGCCTTTGTCGACGTGCTCTCGGTTCGCCTACTAGGCTACAGGTAAATCTTCAAACTTCAAATTTTTTTAGCTGATAAGCTAGCATGTAACTATTACCGCACCTGATGGTAAGTCATGATGCGGTCGAAGTTGAAATTAAGGCTCACCTAGAATTACTGGCTTTCACCGATGGCTGCCGGAACACACAATTATATCGTTGGCGACAGATTGACTTCTTGTGGGTGGTTTCTTGCGGGCTATTATTTTTTCTCCTTACGTGACAAGTCTGTTCAGTTTGAGGCATCGTTGATCGGGATGCAAGGAACATGATACACCCATGATGGATGAAATGATGACACGACTCTGGGACCATAGACGTGAATCACGAATGTCCATGAAGCTTAAAAAATATATAAAACTTTAAGTGAGATCAGGCTACATTGCTTGCATTGCAGTGCTTTTTTTCTTACTCGTTCTTTACCTTTCAGGCGCATCTGATCGAGCACACGTTCGCCGGCATCGGTGCATTTACTTGCTACCTATGCTCGGCCGTGTTCACGAGCGCGGCGGGCCTGCAGCGGCACCTGCCCGAACACGCCTCCGCACCGCGTCCCTACGACTGCGCACGCTGCGGTCTCAAGTTCTTCTTCCGCGCGGAACTCGACAACCATGCATTCGTGCATCTAGAGGAAGCTGAACTGGCACAGCGAGCGTTTTATGAAGCCTACGCGCGGGGAGCTGCGTCTGCATGGGCCGCGCTCGCTCCCCCAGACCCACGCCCACCTTCCAACCCAGAAGTGAAGCGAGAACCTGAGATCAAGGAGGAGCGTAACGATGAATACATTGAAGTGTCATCGCCACCCCCTCCCTCAGCTCCGCCCGTATCTGAGCCAGCGCAGCCCTCTCCGAAGGAGTCACCGAACGCGCCGGTAGTGAAGCAGGAGAAACCTGATGAGGATTGAATAGGTACGGCAGACAGGGGGGTACAGTGAAGGGTTGTGTTTTTGGGAAAGTAATATAAATTTACTCTGACTAATTTCGTAAGTTCCGTCAGTAATTCCACCCGTGGTTTTAAGCTTATATATTGTATTGAACAACCATCTGAACTAAGATAATGCTCCAGCATTATATTTTATTGTTGCGTAAAGTTGTATCTCATTAATTTTCCAGCAAACATGTAATCCAGAAATCAACGTGTAGGTATATATAGGCATTATATTCCTAATTTGTCCCCTGTTGTCTAAGTGTGGGTGTTTTTGTTTTACGCGGATATAAATGCGGATGTAGATACTAAGTATGCGGAGATTTCAAGCACTATAGAAATGCTAAGCAGCCGAATGCGGACAGAATCCGCATCCGCATCTGCGTCCGCGCAACACAACAAACACACCGTTGCCTTGTGAACGATGTCGTCCCTTTGCGGTCGCTGTCGCGTAAACCGCTGCAATATTAGATTACGTCCGAACACACTATGTAGTTATAATTAGATTAAGTATTGTTAAATATAATTAAATTCAATTAAGCTTAAGCCCGTAACCAGGTTTTCATTACCTATTAAATGGGTAAAAATTGTCAGTGAGAGGGTGAAATTAAAATAAGCATATACCTACACTTAAGTACCTCTCATCTATTTTTAAGTTTAGATATGTTAAAATTAACCTATTAATTATCGTGGTAACTAATTTTATTGTTTATCTTTTGCTTCTACTTTTAGTGAGGTTACATGATTTTAGGTACAAAAATGGAATGAAATATCTGATTAATGATTATTTTGAGTTTATTATTATGCAGGTGTATGCCAATAGTAATGAGCCTTGTTGTCTCATTCGAATGGTAATGAAAATGATATTCATTTTGAAATTAGAACTCCAAAATGGGCATGGTTTTCAAAGGAATTTGTCAAAATTATGTCAAGATTAGTTCATCACCATTTCCTGCAACCCTGTTCGCAAACGAAACAATTTTAATTATATACTTTCTTCACATGAGATTTGGAATACAATGAATAACTTAATAACTTATAATATTAGGTAATAAAAAGCATGGTATTCTCCAAAACACCTGGTTACGAGTTTTTGTTACGTTAAAGTTAATCGTTGATGTTTGCGTTTAGAACGCCGTATTTCCTGTAATTAGGTAAGTAGTCCATAACTGTCGTTTATGTTGTTAGTAACGTATCTTTTATAATGTTTACAATTGCTATTTGTATAAACTGTTAAATTAAATAAATTATTGTGTTAAGCTTCAATTGAAAGTCGTTTTATATAACCTCACCTGTACCACAGAATAAAAAGGACTGCCTGTATTCATATTCATATTTCATATTCATTTATTGGTAATAATTTGATTACAAGTCCTATATTCGTTACATAAAAATTAAAATGTTATAGGTATATTACATTTTACCATTATCTGATAACAGATAAATGCGAAAAACTTAAATAAAAACATGTCAAAATTATATTAAAAATACAAATGTAAATTACAATGTCAACATAAAATAAAATTCATAGAAATGGGCAAAAAAACAAAATCTACAACATCATAACAATAGATTATGAAGTTGGTTAAAAATATGTCAACATACTACAAATTAAATAATTATGAATAGTTAATGCGAATGAACTCAAATGTCAAAATTATAATATAAAAAATGTCAATCATTATGTCAAAAAAAAAAAAAAGAAAAAAAAGTCAATAGAAATTGGTATAAATAAAGTCCTCATCATCATAACAATAATTTAAAGTATGTCAACATACGACAATTAAAATAATTATTAAAATACAAATTCGTCAAATGAATAAAAAGACTTCTCGACAAGCCAATCTTTCATTCGACGTTTAAAGATGTGCGTTGAAGGGGCATTGTGAATATTGTCCGGCAGCCGGTTATACACAGCTGGTGCTATGACATGTACTAGCTTCGACGACTTGACGAGACGGCGCGGCACTGCGCGGAGCTTGTGCGCATAACGCGTGCTGTAGCCACTGTTACCGAATTTCGAGTACTCCTCCAGGTGACCTCTTGCGTAAAGAGCGGCTTGGAGGATCACCAAACAAGGTACAGTCAGGATTTTTAATGCCTGGAATATTGGTTTCGCGGGAGTGTCTTGTGGCACTCGCATCACGGCTCGTACGGCTCTTTTTTGCATCCGAAAGACGCGTTCCCACTCAGCCCCGCGCCCCCAGAGCTCAATGCCGTACTGCAGGAGCGAGTGCACAGATGCGAAGTAGCAGTTTCGGGACATTTCCGTTGGTAGTACTGCCGACACACGCCATAGTGCGAAGCAACCACGACCTATCTTTTCACATAGCTTGTCAATGTGGGTTTCCCACGTGAGACCACTATCGAGCTGGAAACCTAAAAAGGTTGTATGTTTCACCTGCTCTATAATTTCGTTCCCAATAGTTACCTTTAGCTGAACATTATTTAAGCCTGATAGGTCAAACTTAATGAACTGCGTTTTGTTGATGTTCAGGATAAGACCATTTTGTCTAAACCAGAGGTTTAACTCCGCCGCTACCTCATTCAGTTTGACTTCCAATTGTTGATTAGAGGGCGCAGTCACCACTGCGGCGACGTCATCTGCGTACATAAAAGCACAACCTTTGTGCACGTTTCCAGGCAAGTCGTTTAGAAGGAGGGAGAACATAATATCGGAGAGTGATGAACTTTGTGCTACTCCTATATATGTCTGCAATGGTATCGATTTTACTTCGCCTCCCTCACTGACAACTATTTGATGCCGGCCTGTCATAAAATCTGTCAGTAATGCAAGTGCTGAGCCCTCGATCCCATAGTGCTGCATCTTAGCGGCGAGTACACTGTGGTCAGCGACGTCGAAAGCCTTAGACAGGTCACAGTGTACTGAATCAGCCAGATTGTCCACTGCTGAACACAGCCTCCCCCTTTAAGGGGGGTTTTGCCATAATCCCCAAGCTTGGCAGGCGTCTTGGGATCGCAGTTTAAGATATCAGTTCCTTAGAAGGCGCTACTGCCCACCTTCCAGTATTTAAATCACAAATAGCAATGGGGGGTGAAATTCTAGCCCGGCACTCCAAGGGGAACCTGATTAATATTAATTTCGTTTTATGTGGACGACGGTTCCTTAATAAAAATACATATCTTAATTTATAATAAAAATTAATGAACTAAAATAAAATACAATTATATATCATATCAAGATAACTGTTACTACAACTACTATTACCTATAGCCATGGTCATCGTAGAAGGAGTAAGCGAAATTGTAACACTACCATTGTTATATTTTTTAATGTAAGTAGCAAGTCAATAAGTCAAATTGGTTCAGAGTAGAAGGCAAATTTATGTTAAAATTGAGATATTTTTGTTATTTTATTCATAGAACAAAAATTAACAAATCAAAAAACTGTCTTGGCGCTTTTGTACATTATGAAATTAAATAAATACATCTGCAAGAATATGAATCCTAGCTATATCATTTGAAAAGCAGTAAGAGCTCAAAAACCTCGGTAATGTTGATATTTATGACACAGGAGCCTTAAATACAGCATTAGGTTTCTTTTATATATGAGAAATCATTTGCTAGCTAATGAATCCTTCGTTGCTCGGATCTGACGATAGCCAGATCCAACGCGAATTTAAAAAAATCGATGTAACAACACTTGTCGCTTGAAACGCACTCACGCGGTCCACTTGCAGGAAACAGTACACATTTGGTAAAAAATAAAACATCAAAGCAATTGAAATGCTGCCCAGCAAGTGTGTGTGTGTGTAAAAGTGGGTAAACTCACGGGCCGCTTGCAACCCAGCAAACCATTTAAAAATTACCTTCTAGAAAGGCAACATAAAGTTTTGGGCACAAGAAAACGCTAACAACGAAACTTGTTAGGTACTCACAAACCTCACACGCGAATAACGAATTAATTGTGCATATAAAATTATTATAATTAAAAACAATGTATTGAATGATATTTTTATTATTGTAATTATTATTAAATATTGTAAAATAGGCCGATCAGGTGTTAAGCGGTAACCTCTGAACTGCTTAGCAGTAGAAATAGTGTGGTGGCAGTTCTTCTCCGGGCGAACTCACACAAAGAGTTACTACTATTAATTATAATCATATATAATACAATGATAGTCTTATGATATCACAATTCCAGTTAGTTGTCGAGTCAAAATTATTGTACAAAAGAAATCTCATATAAGAACGGAGAGATCCTTTATATTTTCTTCTGAATACTTTATAGGCCTATATAAATAGATTCAGGGTCAAACATCTACCTCGTGCCACAGGGAGCGACACACTTCTGGAAAATGATAATAACTTCAAAATGATTTCAAGTAATCTATACTTATAATAAAACTGTAACTGGTCCAATTCTGTACATTGCAGATATTTTGAAAATAATTTTTGAGAGCACTGTAGCTGATACTGACGCCAAAACTGTATATTTGGCATTTTTGTCTGTCTGTCTGTCTGTATCATATATATTGTATTGTAATGTTTTTTTTCTTATAAGAAGTATTTTTATTAAATATAACACATGCACCTTTTTTATACATTACACAAGTTTTTATATTTATTATTTGCTATCTAAATTAGTCAAAATTTGTTTATTTAAACGTCTATTTTTAGCTCGTCAAAATAGACGTTTAAATGTACGACGTTTCAACCTTTTCGGCCCAGTTAATTCTGAGAGGATAGTGTGACAGACAGATATATAGACACTTCAGTGATCGTTTAAGGGTTCCATTTTTTCACCGGATGTATGGAAGTCCTAATAAGTAATAAGTATGATCTAATAGTAGTAGTTATAGGGAAAAACGTCCACATTAACTACATGGCATATCTAAAATATTTATACATATTATATTATCAGTCAAATCCTGCCCTAAAATTTATTAATGTGGTGCAATTTAATTTTTACACTTATGTTATAAAAATCTACTATAGCTGCAAAAGATGTCAAGTAGATTTTTGAGAGCCAGTACTCATAGGTACCTGAACTACATCTTCGTCCACATCATCACTTACCATCAGGTGAGATAGTGGGCAAGGGCTAACATATGACACATAAAAAAAAGATAATATTAATTTTGTTGTTAGAAAAGCAACTTTCACTAAACAATCTTGTCTATTAAACAATTCCTGTTTAAAACTTTATTACTGAACCCTACGCAGCAGCGACTTGTGTTTGTATCCAAGGTAGTAACCCAGCGACGTTGACGTATGCAGCTGGAACATTAGCGCTGGCACAGCCCAGGCCCCAAGCCACTAGCCCCACCACCACCCATGAGCCGTTCACTGGACACACCAGCCCTGAGCCGCCGTCACCCTGAAATGTTATTTATAGCTGATATATTGAGATAAAATGGTCGAAGACAGTCAACAGGCTTAACTTAGAAGCATAGTTAGAAAGTACTGGCTCACAAGGAAAGCTGCCGTAACACACTGCTAAGTGCTTGGTGACAGATTTTCTATTAACCATGAATGTGGATTCATGCACAACAATCAGAGCTACGGCATTCTCTATAACGTTAAAAACGATTCTTTAAAGCTTTCCAAACGTGAAGATTGCTTATATAACTTGAAACCAGGAATCTAGTGTTCCATTCATTTGCTGTTGATGTACAGATCAGTAATCATGAAAAAAAAACCACTAGATCAGGCCTCAAATTTAAAATTCTTATTTGGTTGTGAGTTGCGTCTACTAAAGGCCACCGTGATTTTAAAACATATAGAAAAAACAGAAATCTTGTTCCCCTAAAATATTCTGTGTTAAACCAGACCTATCTGTATTCAAAATTCCATCCAAACCAATTCAACCGTTTCAACGAGAAGTAAGAAAGCAACAAACGTACACACGCACATCCTCACTGACAAACTTTTCAATTTTTAATATCACAAGGAATTAATTAACACACACAAAGTATATCAAACACGAATTCTGTGTTTTCGTTCTTATTGTTGTGACGTTTTGCTATTCATAAACAAATAAACTTCTCCCTTCTATCTACGAGTAGAAATGTATGGGATCGAAGAATGGACATTCAACATAAATGCAGTGGAAATTTGAAAGCTTTTGAACTGTGATGTGTACTAAACATTTTGTGTTACTATTTATAAGTTCTTGTATTATGTGCATCGTCATCTCCCCAGGGAATTAGTAAAATGATTAAATTATATTTTGGTCGTATAAATTGTAATAAATTTTTTAGACAAAAAAGAGAACGACCAGGAAGGCAAACGTAGAAGACATAGAAGAACAACTTGGTGTGACAACATAAAAACTTAAACCGGCATTCTTGACGCAGCTGATCTCAGCAGAGCAACACAAGACAGAGACCTTTTTAAAAGAGGTCGCTGACATCCTTTAACATATTAATGATAATAGAAGAAGCTTCGTTAAATTTATTAGATAGTATAAGTAGGTACATAACTATTTAATTTCTTTCATTTTATTTAATTCCATTGAACTGTAAGTACTTACGACGATTTTAATAGATGTTCGTTCATAACTCAAAATCCATTAATAATCCAAAGCAAAAAAGTTTCCGATTTGATTATGTCTACGTATCTGCTGATGATTGCGCTAATAACATTAAGGTTAATATTAAAAATGTGAAAATAAGGAGAATTTCTTGAAAATCTTTTTGATCTTCAATACTCTTGATGCAAGTAACCTAGTCATTAGAATTAGTATAAAACGTATATCACGTAAAAATATTATTTTGTGCTTTAGAGCTTACCGTACAAGAATCTTTATTGGCTTCACCACCAGCACACACAAAGGAAGTAGTATCCAGCACGTAACCGGAGCCTAGACGTGCTGTTTGAAGTTGAGACTGACACGTCGCAGGTGCGACTATCGGCACCTCTACCTTCTTCAGGATCTGCTGATACTGGCCCGTTACTCCAAAATTATTCTTGCCCCAGCCTGCCACCATGCATCTGCAAGTATGGTGAATTTAGTTTTGAAGCAATGATGGCCGAGCGGTAATAGCTATGGACTGCCGTGCCGCAGGTCCCTGGTTCGATCCCCACCGCCGGCTTGAGCTTCACCGCATGGTGGAAGGGCATTTTGCGATTGCCCGCCTGGCTAGCTACAACCCTCAAGTAGAAAGTCTGTCGCTAAGCACCGAAAGGTGTGTTCCGGCATTAGTCCTTGAGAGCCAGTGAAGTTACAGGCACAATGAGACTTAACAACTATGTCTCAATGTGACGGGCGCAGTGCAATTCGTGACTTGTGATGAATTGCAACTGTTATAGGCAGAGGTTAGTGCACTTAACATCAGGTGGGCCTCGAGCTTGTTCCGTCACAATAACATAAAAAAAAACTATACTTGTAAAGAACAATCTGATCAATAATTGGAAGTGAAATTAACCGACTGAAATTGACTGCTACTGTCTTCTGGATTCGCTCTGGTTGATATGTGTGTACTGTATTCCAGAATGGAAAAGAGTTTGCAAAGACACTGCGATTTGTGCGTGTGACATAAATGGCAAGACATTATATCCCCCTTGTTGCTTGTTTTATTTAGAAGAGGACGTGAAAAGAGGACTCAATGATATAAAAAAAATCAAAACCTTCCAGTACCTTTGCCCATTATACACAATAGTAGAAGTTGGTGGCAGACACGCTCTGTTGATGGTAGTGGCCGCCCCTGCCGCAGGCGTGAAAGGTACTGCAGTGGCCAGTCGTAGCACTGTGATGTCAAACTGCAGTGTATTAGGGTTGTACATTGGATGTGTGAACACTTTCTGCACATTATACTCTTGAAAAGCCACGGGTTCGTACGTTCCTGCTGCGTCCCACTCACCCAGACGGACTTTCACGTTTGGAGCTGTTCCTGATACCCTGAAAAATTTGCATAAATGTTAGTAATATATCATTATAGTACATCCTTACTGTACTGTATCACCTGGATAGTCCGCTGCTGAACACAGCCTTCTCCAGTATGGGGGTTTGCCATAATCCCCACGCTTGACAGGCAGCTTGGCGATCGCAGTGTGAGATACCAGTTTCTCAGAAAGTGCTGCTGCCTACCTTCTGGTGTGTTACCCTTAGTCGCCTCTTACGACACCCACGGGTAGAGATGCGGGGGGTGACATTCTAGCCCGGCACCCCACAGACATCCTTACACTGTCACAAAATTAAATAGGTTTAGTTTTCTCTAAGCAAGCTTTTGACAACTACATCACACATATGGGGTGGATGGCGCGGGTTCGAATACCGCACATGACTACAATTTTTCCTCTCGTTGTAATTTTGTATACATTAGTAGAGATTATGATACCTATATTCGATGATGGTGGTAATAGTTCCAGATCAAAAGAATCTTGAAAACTGGCCTAGTGCGAGTCGACCCTCGGTTTTTTAATTTGAAATTCGCATTGCCTCAGCCCGTAGACTAAGGATTACGGATTACACCGACCCGTGATATACGGACGGACAGACAGACAGAAAGCGGAGTCTCATTACCAGAGCTCCGTTTTGGTCTTTGGGTTCGCAACCCTAAAACCTAGTGGTCATAGTCGGATGGATATTATCGCATAATATATTTATCTGTACTGTACTGTAACAGCCGACTCGTCCACTGCTGAACACAGCATCCCGTATTAAGGGGGTATTTGCCATAATCCCCACGCTTGACAGGTGGCTTGGGGATCGTATATATATTTATCAATATAAACAAATATTTAAAAAAATATTAACATATTAAAAAATATATTAAGAAATCTTTAAAAAAAATATTATATTAATATTTTTACCGACTTAAAAAAAGGAAGAGGTACTCAAGGTTCTGTATTTTTATTATTTTTTATGTTTGTTACTTCATAACTTTTGAATGGGTGAACCGATTTTGATGATTCTTTTTTTATTAGAAAGCTGATATTTTGAATTACACTCCAATAACTGAAAAGTATTTTCCTATCTTGATGATATAGTCGTTGACAGTGAATAACAATCGATCCCATAAGTAGCAAGGGTCACTGAAAAGGGGTATCCCCCTTTTCAGTGCCCTTGCTACCTACCTTGCTATGATATATCGCTATGATATAACGATTTTAGTTTTTTAAACTAAAAAATGGACGAGTTATTTCACACATTTGAGTGTTGAAATCGGTTCCAGTTTTTGGTAAAAAATTAGAAAATCACTTAAATAATATAAAATATATCTAGTGAGAATTTCGTCTAATTTTCCTGTTAAGCTGACGTGACGTCATTAATGCCAACAAAGCCAAACTGGAACAGTTTTCGACACGTGTCGCTTCTACACGCATCATTCTGCTGATGATGCTTCGTATAGAATTCGTGTCTTGACTCTTCGAGCGCACGATTGAGTTACCTAGATCTGATATCACAATCCTCACATAGAATAGGATCTAGCGTTAGGTAAATAACAGTGTCCTCGCAAACAGTACCTAAATGATCTATGAGCTATGGCCGTCAAAGCCTACCGTCAGAGACATACCACGCTTCATACCTCTTATAATTACATCTAATCATCAAAATATCTGAGCTTGAGTTTTCCTGAGTTTCACACTTTTTCTTTACAACTTCATGAATATAGTCTCGAAAAAGGTAAGCTATATTATTTCTTGATATTTCCTAATGAATCGTTAAATATTTTTTATTGCTTTGCTTCTTAGTTTATTTTTTAATCTTTTCCAAAATTCTATGAAATTACCATTAGCACGCTGTCAGTCAGCATATTCATTTTTATTTGGTCCTGATTACAATGAACCGTGCTTGAGCGCTACTTATAGCAAAAATAATTATATTTTTCATCTCGTCCCAACCTGCACTTAGCCAGTATTTTTATTATTTACTGTTATACATTGAATTATAGTCGTACCAAGGTGTACGCTTGCTTGTTTACCGTTTTTATGATGGAGCAAAAACAAAAACTAAAAAACGGCTCATCATAATTTCACTTGGATAAAATAAACGACATACATTTTGGTTTAGCCATTTCGGAGCTACGATTACATAAGGCTTGAATAAATTGAAAAGATAGAGGAAAAAAAATGAGCTAATTGTTTATTAAGAGAAGTGCGTGGTTTCTGATAATTTTAATTGATACTTACACGTAGTTTACAATTCTGTGAGTAACGGTCAACACATTCATATTGTCGATCAAAACTCCTCCTGCTAAATAATCGTTCTGCTTTGAAAGGATAATGGCCTGGAATGAAATAAAAATAACTTTACTCTTATTTCAGTTTATTGTAAATTACTATCCAACTTCATAATTCGACTTTTTTCAGTTCAACAGATAGTATACAGGGTTATTGGAAAAATGCTAACAACCTCTTAGAGTTGACATCTGTTAGTCTTAACAAACATTTTCAGTAGTTACTATTTTTTATTTTTTTAACGTTTGGTTCTTTATTCGAGGCAGGTATTTTATAAAGCCCGCCTAGAGCTCCCACCATCACGTACGAAATCTATCGCCATAATAACCAAGCACTTATGTGTGTTCCACAGGCTTGAGAAACAATTCCCATTATAGATAAGTCTTTTAACAAATCTATTAGCAATTTAAAAAACGGAGATGTTTGGGCTGAACGCTATACAATGTCAACAGTTAACATAGTAACTTTTACATTTTAACGACTTAAACATATAGAGACTTGAATATAGCATTTAACCAGGGATTAATCGCGATAACAAAACATGTATGGCAGTGAAGCAGTGACAGCCGAGCAGTAATAGGTATGGACTGCCGTGCCGCATGTCCATGCTTCGATCCCCACCGCCAGCTTCGCCGCATGTAGAAGGGTATTTTGCGGATGCTGGCCTGGTGCATTCTATTTCAGGATGGTATCACCCTCAAGTAAAAAATCTGACGCCAAACACCTAACAAGCATGTTCCGACAGCAGTCCTTGAGAGCCAATAAATAACGATGAAGTTACTTAAAATCTTTAGACTTAAAATCCGACCATGTCTTAGGATGATGGGTACACTGTAGTTCGTCAGTACCTAATGATGAAATGCTTCTGCTTGGTGGTTATCGCTTAACACCAGGTGAGCCTCGTGTGTGTTTCATTACAATCCCATAATAAGTTTCGACCAATTGGTCGTTGTCACGAGTATGGTTTGAAGAAAGTTCGAGGTGAATACTTGTTTTTTATATATAACCAGTGACGACGATGCAAATGAGCTTATCAGACCCGTCTTCGTGATCAGTTGTTTTTGAATGGGTCAGGTCAATAATATCATGTACAAATACGCTTAATTAAACGATTAAGGTAACTTATACATTCACGCCAACAGCAAACTGTCAAAATCGATTAAACATACATTAAAGTTTTTAAAAACTTCGCAACACGGAAATTTTAATAGAAAAATAGATCTCAAATGTTAAAGCTTTAGTTCACCTGCCAAGGAAATTCTCCAAAATTAGCTTGCCCTGCTGCTGGAGTCACACCTGTGGACGGAACCGTCTGGAGTTTGCCGCAAGCAACCGCACCGTCATCCACACAACAATATACTTGTCCCGTGGGGCACTGACTCACCTGGAATTTGAATAAGATGGAAGAAGTGTGTTCAGAATATAACAACGCTACTCAGGAATCGAGAACATGTCTTACCGGCGACACAATTCTGATATCTATCATTCCTGCGCCAGAATTAGTTGCTGTAGGGCAAGTTCCAGAAGCAACGCAGCTGCAAGTAGTAGCTCTTTTTTGAATCCGGTGTTTACTGCTGGTCTTCGTCATGATAAAATATTTTAGATTTAACGAGTTCTTATTCACGACGGTGTTTCTCTTTTGCCTTGGAAACCTCACAGCAGTGTCGTAAGATGGTATTTGTGCGCTATAGCCCGTTATAGGTAGTTGATATGCAGCCGATGATGCTGGGGTAGTGCCGAGCCGTGGATCAATCGGGAGGGAGCCTGTTCGGAGGGTTTCATCAGGGTTAATTATACATACAACATCAGGGTCGTTACAAAGTACCAGTGATAATAGCTCTCCACCTGTGGTTGCTGGCGCTGCGGTCGTTGGAGCGGCAGTTGGTTGAGCAGTTGCTGCAGTAGTGGCGATGGTTGGTGCAGGGGTAGGCATCGAGGTCATATTTCCGGGTGGCATGGTCATATTCCCGGGTGGCATGGTCATATTCCCGGGTGGCATGGTCATATTCCCGGGGGGCATGGTCATATTACCAGGCGGCATGGTCATATTCCCAGGCGGCATAGTCATATTACCAGGTGGCATGGTCACCGGGGCGAGGGTTGTCGTCGTTGTCGTAGGAGCAGCTGTTGGTTGCAATATCGGTGCAGGCGCTGCGGGCACATAGATCACAGACGGAGCCTGATTTGAAGGCATAAGCCCAAAGCACGCTGTCAAAAGCCACAGACACATAACGATGAAATCAAGTTGTCGCGCTGATGAATGCTGACAACATACTACGCCAAAATACACGCGTTGCGAATCCAAATCGAGGTGATGATGACAAATTTAATACATATGTAACTACTTTTGCATTATGGTATTCCCCTAACCACTACAGCCTTCATGGTATAATGCGCATGATCTTCTATGGCGACAAATTGTTGCAATCATCGAAACGCCGCTTACTAATCCGTTGTTGGATGGTAAATGTTGTAATTTCTGCCGTCATTTGAATGAGTAACATAATTTTATCTCGCCCTGACCCGACAATTATCCGCGAGTTGGTCCGGAAGCAATCAATCGGTGCATATGCAAACTTGAATACTTTGGTTATACTTTTAACACCTATCTACTCGGAAATATAAGAGCAAAGCCAATAATTTTGTAGCAATAAACATAAACATTTAAAATTTCTGACAAGCATCATCCATACTTTTTTCCTACTCCCAGATTGTCAAGTATATAATATTATACGTGGGTCATACTGAATGAATCTGAAACTGGCCACTTACAATAAAAAAACAGTTACAGAATTCAAAAGTGGAACTCTATAGAAACATGTTAATTTAACCACATGAATTATAAAGAACCGTATATTTATTAATGTGTTACTACTATTAATTTTGGAGACTGTCACTTGTTTTCTCATTGTGGCGTCCTATAGAAAATTGTGAATTGCTATCTACATATTTATTCGTAGGCCGCTATCACAATGACTTCAACCCGTAAAAAAATTTCGATCACTGATTTAGAATGATTTTCGCTGTGGCTTTAATCTATTAACTGAAATAAGTATAACTTTTATGAAAAAAATATATGTCGGTATATATACTTACCTCTACAATCTTGCAGTACCTAATTGCCGATGGTGCCTGACCAGTATTATAAGCGAATGACACCATCGGTCTTATCTTTGCTGCATAAAATGTGAGTCCACCACTTACTGAAAAAGTGTGAAACCTGCGGGGGCCGGGGTCCCATCTGTACCCGTGGGTGTTGTAAGAGGCAACTATAGGTAAAATACCGGAATGTAGGCAGCACCGTCTTCTAAGGAATTGCTATCTTGCAATGCGATCCCCAAGTCACCTGTCAAGCGTGGGGATTATGGTAAACCTTAAGAAGTTGTCTCAAAAATATCAATATCTACGGGATGTTTGACGTCCTTCTGCTTTTCAAATATTAAAGCTAGGGTTCATATACTCGCAGACGTATTTATTTCATTTCATTTTATCCAAAAGCGCCTAGCCAATTTTCTGATTTGTTAAATTTTGTTCAATGTTCAAAATATCAAAAACATCGTAATTTTGACATATACTTTCTACTCTGAACCATTTTGACTTATTGATTGATGCTTACATTAAAAAATCTATTAAATGTGCTACAGTTTCGCCAAGACAAAAAAGGGTTTACTGGAACGGTACTCTCTAAATTAAAAGGTATAGTTTTGACGCTTATGACATTTACTTCCAAGCAACTGCGGGGCCTTTGCGCGGTGCAAGGACCGTTAGTGCCGCTCATTTATTACGCGAAGTTCAAGGTTATTGGCGTGATCCTAAGCCTTAAATGGGGGAGGCTCATGTGTTCAGTAAAGGACAATCCGGCTGATGCAGTTGTAGGCTGGCGAGCATTGGCAGTAGGGTAGGTAGAGCATACTGGTTTTTTTATGTTATTGTTGCGGAACAAGCTCGAGGCCCACCTGATAATAAGCGGTCCAATTGATGACTTTCTTTGTTGCTGGTTTCTCGCTTCTTCTTTCCAATGATTTTAGTTTTAACTTTTTTCTCTAAACGTTTCTTCTCCTTCTCAAATACCGGATAAC
Source organism: Plagodis pulveraria (assembly GCA_963890685.1). Classification (NCBI taxonomy): domain Eukaryota; kingdom Metazoa; phylum Arthropoda; class Insecta; order Lepidoptera; family Geometridae; genus Plagodis; species Plagodis pulveraria. Next base: position 20,011,196 of record OY982951.1, on the reverse strand, counting down.
ATGGGAGCACTGATGGCTCAGTTGCATTGGCTATGGACTGCCGCGCAGCAGGTCCATGGTTCGAATCCCGCCGCGCGCTTGAGCTTCACCGGATGGTGGAAGGCATTTTTCGAATGCCCGCCTGGCTAGCAACCACCCTCAAGTAAAAAATCTGTCACTAAGCACCTAACCATGTGTTCCAGCAGCTGTCCTTGAGAGCCAATGTAATTACAGGCACATGAGACTTAACAACCATGTCTCAAAGTTACGGGCGCAGTGCAATAGCACTGCGCCCGTAACTTGTTATGAAAAGCATCGTGACTTGTTATGCAATGCATCGGTTATAGGCAGAGGTAAGTAATAGTTTTAAAGCGCTCGTAGTGAATTTTATTAGCTATTCTTAACCGATCAGCAAAGTTAAGCAACGTCCGCCGCGGTCATGAGTTGGATGGGTGACCGCTAGCATAGAGAAACCCATTCATTTATCTATGCCACTAGGTACATTACTACTGAGCGCTTCCGTGCTTCGGAGGGCATGGTCCCTGTTGTCGTCTTAGGATGGCAGTCATTATAGCATGGTGGTAGGGAATTTCGCGAATGCCCACCTTGCTAGCTACCACCATCAAGTAGAAAATCTGCCGCCAAGCACCTAACGATGTGTTCTGGCAGCTTTCCTTGAGAGCTAGTTTAGCTTGAACAATATCTTCGATCACATCATCACTTACCATCAGGAGAGATAGTGGTCAAAGGCTAACCTTTAAGAAAAATAAAAAAAAAACGGTTACCATCAGGTGGCCCTCGAGCTTGTTCTGTCACAATATCATAAACAAAAATCTATTTTCATTGGCATGCAAGATAAAATTACTGAATGTTGTTTTTGTCGCGAAGTCTTGTTTTGACTTACAACTGATAGAACTTTCGCAAAATCATTTCTGTATAGAGTGACTATATATTGTTGAACGAGCTTTGTTGTGGACGAGGTCGTGGAAGGATTGGCAGTAGCTGGCTCCGGGATTGTTTTATCATTCAACACACTGAGAAAAACGACTTTGGAGCTTAAATCAAATTTCACCTTTTACCGTTGAATTGTAACTACGCAAGGTGAATTCACAAGTCTTAAGATGATTTTCACCAATCAATAAAAATGTACCATGTTTTATAATAAACAAAACCGTCAAAAAACGCCTTCCGTAAAGTATTTTCAGAATTGAACTTGTTATACGATAATAATTGCAGTATTGACCATAAAATATACCTTACTTCTACGGCGGTTTATATACGGTGATTATCACTATAACGTACGACTTAATCAGCCTCATCGAAAAGTCAATATTTAATAAAGACCACAAAATACACCTTAAATGAAGACGAAAAGAAACATTCGCCTTCACTGTCCTCCTTTAACGCCTTCTAGTTGGAAGGCGTTTTTGTACGTATTTACGTTTGATCGGTTTTTTGCCTTCATACCATATAAATTGGCCGTCATTAGGGCGCTTTTGACTTTAGATTTTTCTCAGTGCATAAACGGAGTTTTAGAATGGTTTGTATTTGGCGACAAGTTTGGTATTTGTTAATTGGGAACATTGACAATATAATATGATCAACGGGTGTAGGTAATGCAAAAAACCCTTTCACTTGGTGCTCAATCAGGAGCTAAAAAGCTTGGTGCTATGAGCTCAGAAAAGCGGAACTCCTTTTTGTCCATCGCCATTAATTACGAGGCTAAAATTCAGCCTCACGTGGAGTAATGCTCTCACCTCTGGGTGTAGCTCCTTAGTACCAGCTCTTTCCATTTGACCGCATTCAACGATACGGTGAGATGCGGTTTACGAAACTTCAAGAAAATAGCATATTCTCTCTTTAAAAACAAATTATAAAATAAGTATTGTTCTTTTTTACAGTTACGTGCTGCCTTAGAAACGCGCTCACGTCAATCGTCATAAGCGGCCCGTGCAGCTTAATTTTATATTATCTCCGAAACTTTGAACCGAACAACGCATAGTAGAAGGTAAATTTTATCTACATGAAATTATCATGATGACATACACAATCTTTTCGTTATAACATACTAATCCTGATCCCAAAAAATTCTCCCCAAAATCGTTTATCCACCTTGGCACTATCAGTAGTGCCATAGGATTTTTTCTCTAATGTAAATCTACTACCTACCTATGAAAACTATTTTTTTACATTACAGCGGCTAACACTTTATATTTTTTTATTTTTATATATTTAGTTTTCAAACTATTTGATCGTTACACGCCGATAAAGTAGTTGATTAGTCTTTTCTCAGGTATTATTTTGTAGAAAAAATCAACGAAAATCAAAATAAAACATAATTTATGTTTCTCAAGAAAAGTGCTCTTCTCTATGAAAGAAGACTTTCAAATCCGATCAGTGATGATGTCAGAGATTAGCTCCTACTACTCGTATCATATAAACTACTTATTCTTGCAAACTTTACCTCTGTATAATATTATAGAATAGAATAGACCAGAATAGATGAAAATAGAAGAAATAGATACAGTTAGGTAAATTATAGTCTACAAATAATATAAAGATATAATTTACTAGACATACTGATACTGATTTTCATTCGTCAAAATATGTATTAAAATTAATTTATTTTATAAAGTTTTTCAACAAGAACTTTGTTTTCTAAGAGAAAATAAAACAAACAATTTAGATGAAGATGGTTCAAATTTTGATCGTATTACGAAGACTAAAGTTTGGCAATTATGAATGATATATGATATCTGGCAAATGTCCACCACGAGCACGCTAACAAATGTCGAATCTTTCATCAGAGTTTCTATTCACTTTTTGGCAAAATGGCTGGTCCATTTCGTTAATCACATGACGGATTTTGAGTTTTAAAGCTGGAATCGATTCTATTGGCTCCGTATAGACTCTGTCTTTAACACAGCCCCACAAAAAATAATCTAGTGGTGTTAAATCACACGATCTGGCTGGCCACTTAACCGCTGAATTTCGGGAAGTTATGCGATCAGGAAATTTCGTTTGCAATAAATTGGTCGTTTCATTAGCTGTGTGGCATGTGGCACAGTTCTGTTGAAACCACATGTCAGTGATATCCACGTCATCAATAATAGGCCACAATTAAGTTGTTAACATCCCGCGATAAATATCACGAATTTTACGAAATTTTACTTTTACAGAACCACCATTTTCATAGTGGATTTTAATGTATTTAATGCGATATTCGAGCGAAATACAAGTAATCTAAGTACTACGCATACATCAAAAAACTAAATGTCAAAACTGTCATGCTGTTGGTGTTGCCCCAATAGAAAAACAAAAATCTTGTTTTAACCTTTATTACAAAAAACCATATTGTTCATTTAATTAATAGAACATACTTAGCTTATCTTACGGTAAATAAAGGATTTAGTTAATAGACAACATTTTTTTAAGAAAATAGACTAAATTACATGAGATTCTTCTCAGCATCCAACAAGCAATCAAGCAAGTAACCTATAGCGTTGGCAACACTGATTAAACGTAGTTATGTCTGTTGTTGTTCAACTCTGGCTGTGACACTATAGTACCACCAACTTAACTGTGCAGTTTTCGAGGGCGCTACTGGTCAAGGAAATCAACTACAAACTGTGAAGGAATGTTGTAGTTCTTTTTTTTGCCGCCTGAACAGATAAGTTGGTGGGACTTTATACATGCGACCGCACCCAGTGAGCGAGATACTGGCTGTCATAAACACAACCAGAATGGTGTTGGTACTGTCAAGCGCCCGAAAGAGTAAAGATGAGGTTCTTTTGCGAATGATGGCAAGGAATCCATCAACCCTCGCTTTGGCGAAAATGTCAGAAGCACTATAGAAGTGCGGCAACCCCATCAACGCCATAAATTCCAACCAGCCAACGGTCTGCGCTTCTTTTGCGCGATGTTAAGGCTATTATTTAGGTCCTCGATCATCCAATGCCCAGTTTTTACTTTAGTTGCACCAAGACTCAATTTCTGGCGTTTTACAAGTCTCAGAGCGAGCCGTGAAAACCGTGACTTTATTCTTCCTGGTGTTTTATTTGGGGTCGCATAGGACTCACCTATAGCCAAATAGTTTTTTAATGCCTAAATCGACTGACTGAGCAGCACCATATTATCCGCGTAGCATAGCTGTGCTTAAGGTTTTTTCATAACAGCTTGATTAAACAATAGAACGTGAATAAAAAAATTGAATTGCAGCTGTTTTTAAATAATTTAATAGATTTTCACATTTTACTCACACTAAAATGTGACCAATTATATCCTAAACAAATCAATGCAGACAATTTTACCATGTTAAAAGTAAGAATTAATTTCTCAATTTTTTATTGTTTCTGGAATATAAATGTATCATTTGTACTCGGACATTCCGCGTCAAACCCGGAGGTTTGGCAGCGCTACTTTATAGTAGCGTCCTTTTTATTCTTTACCTTACCTTTATCTAAGTATAATCCAAAGAAGATTCAACAAAATCTTACACGAGCTATTTATTAAGTGGAGTGCCATCTTACGATTGATACTCATAACATGTTTCTGGTTGGCACGATTGCAGTATAAAATAGAGAAAAAACAACCTTACTCGCAAAATGAAAAAACTGTTTTCTAAATTAAATAGATGGCGCTGTTCAGTTAAACTAGTTGTACATTTGGTTACGTGGCAGCACAGTCGCACTGGGCCAGTTTTGCGCAAGCCGAACATACGTCAATACAAACAAGAAGTGTACGATCGTTCTCTTCGTATATGTATAGTGGATGATAGCGGCGGCCAGTAGTGCTCCGCACGGTTAGCACGCACTGCTTGTGTAATTCGAGGCCGACTGCGAATGCAGTTCGTTTATTATAAATCTGAAGAGCCTTTGCCGCGAATTGGGGCGTGAAATATTTTGTGTAACTTCCGTTATTTAAGGTGTTTTGCGCGTAGTACAGTGAGTAAATGTTCCGAGTTAAACGTGCTGGACGAAATAATCGATTAAATAAAAAAGTTCAAACAGATGCCTTTGGCCCTTGATGTAGTATCACAACGCTACTGATAAAAATGTGCAGTTTGTACGACTTATTTCGATTTGGAGAACGCCAGGATCGGAGGGTATCCATCCCTACAACTAATTAAAAGCATAACGTGTATTCGCTAATGCTGCCCTATTTTACATGTTGATGAGTTCTTTCAGCAACAGTGTTTTCAGGATGCCGTCTTGTAGCCAAGATGGTAACTTAGTAGAACTCAACCCAAGCAATAGTTCGCAATTGGAACACAAGAACAACGAAAATGCGTATGTCGATAGCAGTCGATTAAAGGATTCTCCTCCAGAGGGTTTAAATAACGACGAAAGATTTGCTTATACTCTGCGAGATTTTCGGAGTACATCTGTGACAGAGGCTGAGTTCAAGTCACCTCTTGAGGTGCCGTTGCCTTTCATCGACGAACACATTGAAGCAGAGGACGTCACGCAGTCTGACGACGAGCCGGTACGGCGCGACACGGATCTTCACCCGCTGCTGAACAATGCTGCTTGCCGGCTGCGGAGATGGCGCGCTGCCTCGCGCAAACTGCGCCGTCCTCGTATTATCAACAACCTGTCTAATAATGATGATAAAGAAGGAAATGTCAGCAAGTCCCGAAACAGTGGACACACAGATCTGGCGGACCGGCTGCGCAGTCTGGCCGCGGCCGGCAGCATGTCGGCCTCGGCGGGCGAGCTGCTCTCGCTAGCGCCGCCACCACCCGCAGCCACCGCGCCGCCATCGCCCGGCTGTCTGCTTTCACCCTCACTTGCAGACCAAAGCTCGGCCGACTATTTCGTAAGTATTCAGTAGTGTAAATGATTTTAGTAGATATTTACATCTCACTGAAAATTCACAGAACTAAATCACTACTGAACCGATATGAATAATATTTGAGTTATCTTACAAAGTAAAAAAAAATTAAGGAACATCCAATTGGTCTCAATTGTTATTTCCTAAGTCCTGCCGTCTTCAACTAGGTAGGTAAATATAGGTATGAAAACCTTATCATGCAAGAATTTACTTCGACGTAACTGAGACCGATTTGATTATTTACATAAAACAATATTTACCTACGATAGACGCACGCGTCGTGCGACAGAAGTGCCACAAACACGAAGTTTTTGCACTTGGCTTGGACGCAAAATAGACAAAAAAAACTTGTTGGCCTACCCACCTAGTCGAAATAAAAAACTCGATGCAAAATAATTGCATTGACCTGTTTTAACTTCTTAGGTGGGTATTTGTAGAACTGCACCTGCGACAGTTAATATATTCATCACTAATGTCAGTCTCATAATATCCGTTTTTTTTATTAGTTTTATAATATCCGATATTTTTATTATTAGTTTTTACGAATATGCTGCTGCAATATATGCTCGCCATGCTACTAATAACTAGAGAAATCGGCAGAATAATGATATGAAAAAATAGATGTAGTTTATCTCCATCCCACAAGAAAGATATATAAAAAGTACAACTGTAATAGCTTGGATTCAATAGAATAATTAATAATTAAAACATATAAGTACCATATTTTTTCACAGATTTCAGTGAAATATACAGGGTTATTGGTAAAATGCTAACAACCTTCTAGGCTTGACTTCTGCCAGTCCTAAGAAACATTATGAGATGATTTTTTTAATTTAAAAAAGTTTTTTTATGTGTATTTAATAACTTTTTGACTGAATAAGCATGAGGACCACCTGATGTCAAAAGTCTCTTGTGCCTGTAATGTATTATTCCATATTCTTTATTACTTTGCTTGGTGTGAATATTCGAAACTATTCAAATGGACCACGGCGCAGCCCAATTTTGCCGCGGCGGGTGCTCTTATCTCGGAGTAGGCATTAAAAAAAAAAAAAAAAAAAAAAAAGTAGACTTTTTATTTTCAAAACAAAAAAGATCATCTCAAAATGTTTCTTAGGACTAGCAGAAGTAAACCCTAAGGGGATGTTAGCATTTTACCAATAACCCTGTATAGATACTTATATATTTAATTTCGTTAATATTATATAGGTATGTTGCTTACTAATAAACACACATCAACAGCATCTCAGATAATGTCGCCCTCAAGATAAGCATCTCAAACACGTCTCATTGGAGAGCCGGATCTTGATAATATTTCCCTCACGTTTAACGAATATTTGTTAAGCTTACTCTGTCATTCAACTTATATTTTGTTTTTGTTTTGCGGAACTCATCTTAATCTCAAACCAAACCCGTTTCTCTCAAACTTCCCAAAGCTGTGCCTGTGGTGGTGGCGTTAAAGGTGGAGATTCGTTATTTTTATTGATATTTTTCAGGTTTTTAGTTACTGTTACGGTACGCTCAAATAAAAAGTGTATCATCAATATACTTATCTATTAAAACGCTGGGTATAAATTTCCAACGATATCCCCAAGGAAGATTAGCTTCAGATAAGCGACTGGTCATAAAACCAAAGGCAAAACTGATTAGTTAGCATATTATATTGTTAGAGGAAACATATCGCGCCTAGCCATCTGTAGTATAGAATACTAGACGTGTAGTACTAAGTAACAAATATAGAATGATAAGTGTAAACATCGTCCTAAACACGTCGCTCGTTAGTTGTGTTTACCAAAGTGTTATCATGGCGTGTAACTTTACTGTTGTGGGGGATACAATGCTTGATGAGGAAATCATCTCGACGAAGGGGCAAAACAACAATGTTCGCTTTATGTTCTTTTGGAACACGCAAAATAAAGGAGAAGTGAGGCAGGCAAATCACAGGCGGACGAGAAAAATAATAATTAATTATTAGCTCTGATGGCAAGCGCAATATACCGTTCAGAAACATTGCTACGTGTTCTAAACGGTCTGGTCTTTTTATGGGGAAGGCCAACAGCTTTACATCAGGCGGGTACCTCGCTCGTTATGCTTAATTTATAAAAAGTACAAACAAGCAATGATCTTCCCCCAACGTATAATAAAATAGTCTCATTTAACCTCATAAGAAAATATATAATGAAACCTTCGTGTAAAAAAGAAGCCATTGCATAACGCCAAACCAACCTATTTATTGATAATGTCAAACTGAACGCTGCTAACTCCCGGTAGTAGTAAGTATAGTAGCTCGTCTCAAAGAAGTACAAATGAAGAATAAAACATGAGACTGGCAAATGTACAAGACGTGCGAGACCATATCCTGACATAGGGAGATAAAAAAAAGTATAGTACTATCCAGTCGTCTGAAGTGCGTTCAATAACATCGCTTGAAGACGCGGACGCACTGATCGCACTTTGTCGTTCATAAAGTCAGTTTGATCGTCCGTGCGATTACATACCGTTCACTAACATGATCGGGCATCGGCGAGCGAACGCAACGGTCACCCTGAAAAATAGTAGGTTAAAAGCGCTCTTCTGTCATTTTGATAGATGTCACCTGGAGAAAAGCAACGAGAAAAGCAGAACAAACTTAAGATTCTTGCGAATATGTTTGTTTTAAATTCAACTTTGAATATAATTTTTAGGTTTACGTAAGGGTTTCTATTTTCATTTCAATTCATTTTATTCACGTGTCAAGTTGTACTTGAAACTTATCATTACGTAAGCTCAAAGCCGTTTACTAAGTCCATCGGGCTGCCAGCTGGCTGCCAGTGCGTGCGTCTCGACATTCGCCCGGGCGACTTTCACACCGAGTCAGTACATGAACGTACTCCTTTCCTCCCGGAATGACTACACTGATCTCAAAACTGCTAGACTAGAGTTTAAGATTCGTTTATTAAATTTGTTTATGTTATCATGTCATAACATATAATACCGGAGCTAAAAGCATTTTATACTTATTTATGATAAACCTCGTGGACTTTATTATAATAACCCTTTAGTATAGCTACATCCATGTCCATGTCAAAGACGAAGGAGGCTAGATTTTTATTTAAATGTCAGCATCTTTGCAGGCATAGGTTACAGAGTATGTTCCAAATGAGAGAGTGATGAGAGAGGACTTGTGTTTTGACTTGGGGCTGTGCTTCATTGATAATGATGATAAATAAATTACAAATAAATGTAGTTATTATAACAATAATAACGGGAAATTAGCTATTGTGATAATAACTAATGAAAATTGTGATTATTAATTCTAAGTCCACTCACATTAGGAACATACTCTACTTGCCTAAGTGATTTCATTTTTGTATTTGAGTGCGAATCAGAGAGCGAAATAGCTACACATTAGCTGTTGTTTGCCTCATGTTGGCTGCATCAGACAGTAAATAGATATATTCACGTTAACCAAACGTTCGTGTTTATAAGAAAAGATACCTGCCGTTGCCGAGTCCGATAGAAGATCTGAGACATCGTAGGATACGGTTCAGCTTACGCGGTTTTGTACTTAACCACATTTTACAAAGTCAGTTACCACAATCGTGCAAAGAGCTCCTGATGAATGACACTTCTTTGACAATAATTATCACTCTTACATGAACTAACAAAATTATTCCATGTGGTAGAAAATAGTAAACTCAATTCTACTCGGTAAAATGTTGGGCCTCTGTACGAAATGAAATTATATCCCGCAGCTCCCTATATAGGTTTTATTAGGTTATGTGTCATTTACAGCTTTTGCGCCTTAATGGCTTTCACGAGGGAAGTGACATTTAGCGCTGTGCCGTCGTTTTTGCTATTGTAGGCATCTGTTTATTGTATTTGATAAAATCAAGTTCATTGACGTCATTGAAACGTCGATGGCCGCTAGCTAGATCTGGATATCAACAGCTACAGATTTATGTATTCGCTTTAGCGATTTAAAACGCAATAGGTATAACTATTCTAGTTTGAATAATGTAACATTCATGAGTTTCCAAAAAATGGTGCATATAATTTCTTATGTAAGTTGTTAATAGTTTCGATAATCATCTTCTTCTTAACCTTATCATATCTATCAAAAATATGTGATACATAACACATGTATAAGAATGCAATATGCTGTTATAAATACTTATATGCTCACATTACAAAATCCAAAACAGCCTATTGGAGAACTTTAGCACCAAAACACACTCTATTGTTACCTCGAAGCCTGTCAACTAAGCTCTCAGATGCTGAATTATGTGATAAAAACAATATTTAAAATATTTTACCAATGCACAACAACAAGTAACATCATATGCTCACACATCACGTGCATATTAATGGAAAAGTTCGCGGATAAAAAATGCTATTGCACCGAGGCATTCATAAAACTGTAAAACAACTCGGCCAAATCTCACTCACAAATTTAAAACCTTCAGATGTCCTGGGCCGAGACCATGGCACCAGCTCTGACGTACATAAGTACAGATAACATCTGCAATAGACATGGCGTCTGGAACATGCGGTCACATCGTGCTTGCGTGCTACATCGATTGGTTTTACTGTATAGCGAATCACTATAATCTTAACAATTTGCTCTGCTTCGTTGTACCAATATTGGACTTCTGTGTTATGGACTATAAACTACGCTAATGGTACATGTAAATTTGTTCAATGCTCGTGGAAAACTTAGTGGAAAGTTTTAAACTTCAAGTTACTAAGTACCCTTGTGTTATTATTTACTAGAGTAATGGTGTCTTTAACTTTCTAGTAAACATTTATATAGGTACCTTATCAAGATTAGTATGTTTTGGTATGATTTGTTATTTTTGATTTAATAGACATATGCTTGGTCGCGAAGCGACAGTCATAGTACCTGTCTCTCAGGTCATATTTTCAGAAACGTAATTGTTGTTGTGTTTGTGAGGATAAAGGATTAAAGAAATCAAATACTTATAAAATTTACAGGCGGAAAACTCCTATAGAATAGGAGTAATATTTATTACAATTTATTTCCTTATACCCCTCCGTAGGATATTAAATAATAATTATTACAATTGGTAAAAGTACGAGTTTTAATTGCGTTCTTCCAATAATTATTATAGAAGAGATACCACAGCATGCATCTAATTATTACTCATGCACAGCGCGGCATCTACCTAGGTAGTCACATCGTGCATGCAATTCATCCGTACTTACGTTATTTGATCTTTCTCTACTTTTTCTTCTTAGGAAACTCATTACTCATTATAAGGAAAAATTTATGCAACGACCAAAAAAAATTTTTGCTCCTCACCTTTTCTGTCACTAGTGCAACTTTCAATCTTTCTCTGCTATGTTAATTCCCCATCTGGACCATTCCAGTTACGCCACACCTGAAAATGTCTGGTTAGCCAAACCATTTAATTCTGTGGCCAAACCTTTGTGTTTATAATAACTATCCGACCTCACTGGGTCTCGTTACAGAACACATGTGCTAGAGATTCCTATATGACGCATTACCTCACTCCACCAACAAATCAGCCTTTCTAGGTGGAAAGGCACTTAATCCTTGGTTTCTGACTTAGTGGCCCAATAGTCACGACTGTTATGAATAGAGGTTACCTAAGAACATGGTGGTCACAATCCAAATCGCAACATTTGCGCTGTGAAGGAAGCACACGTAACACCATTCATTCATCAATTTCGCAATAATGACCCCAATATCAGATGAAAGCCTGTTCTCTATAAGCCGCTAAGTGATGATTGTAGAGTTTTGCTGTTTAAGAGAACACTTCTTACGCATTAATTGTGCAAGTTTTGCGAAACGCGAGATTTCACGATTACTCACAATGTGAATGAACGGTTGATGTTTCACTCTGCTTGGTAAACTTTCTAACTTTTATTTTGTAATAGCCATTTTATATGAAGTCACATTGGTGGTTTGTATGATGTCATATAAGCTGGAACGGCTTCCTCATTACAGTTTGAGTACTTCCATTTTATTACAGCGTAATTCGTTTAGAAGTGGTGTCGTGTCATGATAGTGGCCGTCCATGAAACCGTTACCAAAACTTTTAGAATACTGTGCCATGTATTTTATTCTTTGATAAATATGAACTTTACCGGCTCTATATGACTAGATATTATGTTGTCAGGGTATGAAGATTAAGAGCATTAACGATGGCTTATGGTTATTATATGGTTATTAGATTTTTTTTCCATCTAATAAGGCAGTTACGTAAAAGCTAAAATTAATTAATAAGTATTTTCTACTGATTCGCTATTATTACACATAAAAATTAAACAAATGTAACGGATTTTATGACTTTTTTGCCAGGTATGTGTTGAACGATAATTATTTTCAAATTGTTTTTATCTGTATGAAATTTAATAATTAAACTGTTTAATCGCGTATATTTACCATTATTATGTCATCATTATTCTGTATGAAATTTGTTAGGTAAGTCGGTACTTTGTGATATTATTCTAATCATTTACTTAACTCACCTGTGATTGTCAGTGCAGTATGATGTCTTTAACAATATGAAAGACGACACTATTCAAAACGTAAGAAAAATTGCGTTGGGTACGACCGGCTACCTTTCTGATGCCAACCCTCCTAGGGAATGCCAATAATTAGGTCATACCCGCTATATTTTATGAGTGTTAAGATGCAAAGAGTACTTACCTTCTTGCATATAGTTATTTATTTAAATCTGTTTACATACCAAGTCGATACAAAATTTTAGACAATTAAATTAGTTGAGTCGTGAACATTAAGTGGAAATATACACATAGGTATCTGTGGAAAATTTTGATATATATTCGTTGTCAAATTGAATATCTCACAGTAATCTGACGAAGCTACACCTAATGAACTCGGTATGTTCTTTTTGTGTAGTAGTAAGTGGTAGACACTTATAGTTTAGCCACGTCCTCCAGATTTTAACAAGTTTCTTAAACAAGTCAATAATTATAGAACAATAATTTCATACGGCTTAACTTTTATAAGCATTTCTGTTACTATGTAAAACTATAAACTACTGCAAATCTGCGATTTCATCTGTCTGGAGCTACAAAAATTCAGGTTCATTTGCGTGGAATTCCTTTTCTTCTGTGCAGAATTAACGTAGGTAGAGTTAACTTTGATTTGTGTAGAATTAAAGTTTGTCTGCGTGGAAGTCAGATTTCTCTGCACGGAATTCAGGTTTGCCTATATGAATTCTGGTTCGCCCACGTGAAATTCAGACACTTCCTCGTGGGCTTCAGATTCTTCCACCAGGAATTCCGGTTTGTCTGCGTAGAATTCAGTTTCATCTGTGTAGAATTCAGGTTTGCCTACGTTGTATTCAAGTTTGTCGGTTAAGTATTAAGGTTTCTCTGAATGGAACTCGTCTACGTTGAATTCAGTGACGTCTGCTTACTTGGAATAAATTGAATCCATGTAATTCCGATACTTCTACGTAGGATTTAGGCCCTGGCAGTGAGATTTAGGTTCGTCTGTGTGGAATTTGGGTTCTCCCACATGGAATTCAGACTTGTCTGTATAAAATTCAGGCTTGTCCACGTGGAATTCTAATTATTTTCTGTGTAATTCAGATTCTTCCGCGTAGAATACAATTTTTTTCGTGAAATTCAGGTCAATGTGCATGGAGTTCAGGTTCTACCACGTGTGGTTCGGGTTTGTTTCAGTAAAATTCAGATTCCTCCGTGTGGGATTAAGTAATTATCGATCTTCTTCAGGAACAGCATTGCAAAATGGGGTAAAGAATATTTTCAGAACATCGTAATCCTGTGATGTTATTATTAAATATTACATATCTGTAGGTCTCAGAAAAAAATTATAAACTATGAAATATTATGAAAAGGTATATATATACAGAGTGGTCAATCTCATACTAGTTTACATATATTACCCAACCTTTTTCGTTATAGGATTGATACATATAAAAATATTAATGATTTTAAATCGGCAAGTTCAATTAAGTATATTAATTTTAATAACAGATTAACATACTGCCACTAGACTTTAATGACCTCAATTACTAAAACGATTATGATAACGTTTTAGCTTTGATACAAAGTTAAACCTAAGAATGTAGATAATTATAGGTAGGTACTAGTAGTAGGTACCTAGGTGAGTTTTAGATAAAGCAATCACTTTTTGCAGTTGTTAGCCGTGGTCAGCAACATGGAAGTCTGAACCAAACTACGTCAGTTGTTACAAATTTTATAATTTTAGTAGAAGCCTTACAAACTATAATATTCAAAAATAGTCTGAATAATGTCTTTCAGCTCGTCTAGTTCCCATAACATGGGACCAAAAAAACATCTACATATTGAAATGTAAGTGCTCATACACTTCTGCTGCATTTTTTATGTGATTTAGAAAGTGGATAAGCACGATGCCTACCTAGTGTTAAGCGGTAACATCTGTCTGCCCATTACAGATACATTTTGTCACAAGATTCGAACTGCATTGCACCCATCACTGATAAAAATAGTATTGTATCATGTGCCTGTAATTTTATCCTTCAAATCGGAACATAGTATTTTTTTTATGTTATTGTGACGGAACAAGCTCGAGGCCCACCTGATGTTAAGCGGACTAAACTCTGCCTATGACAGATGCATTTCATCACAAGTCACGAATTGCACTGCGTCCGTCACCTTGAGACAAGGTTGTTAAGTCTCATGTGCCTGTAATTTCACTGGCTCTCAAGGACTGCTGCCGGAATACACCGTTAGGTGCTTGGCGACAGATTTTCTGCTTGAGGGTGGTCGCTAGCCAGGCGGGCATTCGCAAAATGCCGTTCCATCATGCGGTGAAACTTAAGCCCGCGACGGAATTGACCCAGACGTACTCGTACATAAAGTGTTCTACTGCTACTAAAATCTTTATACTTATCAAGAGGATAGATTGATATTATTGTTGGGTTCCACTTCGATACTAAATATGTTTACTCATTCGTTGGCGAAGTCAATCTATAAGGAAAACATTTCAGCTAATCAAAAGTTTTTCTAAACAGTACACTGAATGAGTTGACACACTTATTGTTAAATGCAGCGGTGTTTGCCGGCCTTTACGTATAATTTCGCTTTGATTTAAGATCACTTTTGTGAACCAGAGGCACGCCTCAAAATATTACATCCTTTGTTGTCTTGGAACGCATTGCCTTCGTGATTATTATCAAATTAAATAGCTTACCTTTGACATTACCATTATAAAACACCAAATCTGAACAGCTGATTGGTGAACTGTGCACGCCCATACAGAAAATAATATCAGACGGAGGCTGTAACATAGTCTCTTGAATCCAACTCCTTGAACGGATGACGTGAACTGTGACCCAAATTTTGCGATGACGTCACGGAATGCCGCCCCCTATGTAGGTCAGGTCGTGCAGCCCAGTCCAAACCGACCCGTTCCACATCTTCGTACTGCACCAGATAAGATAACAATAAAGCATGAATAACGATGTCCGATTTTTACAGGTCGTTATGTAGGAGAACATTAATCGTAGCCACCTACGAATTAATAGCTGTTAATAGCGAAACGTATTAGTAGGTGCTTGTATATCTTTGCATACTCCTTGTTTATTATTTTTGATATATTTTTTACTTTAGTTGAAAAGGTACGCACCAATCAACGCGGTCAGCTGCGTCTACGGTGACTTTCAAGGCGACGATCAGGATTTTTTATTTATTTGTTTAATTTTATTGTTATATTGAAGTGTGCTCAAATAAAAGGCGTATTAATTATACCCTAAACATATACTGCAAAATATTAAAACTATCAGTTCTTTGAACGCCACCGCTGTCGCAGCTGGACGCATTGGTTTGGGTTGTAGCTCTATTGAATGACAAAACCAAGATTTTATCATTCTCCGCCGGCAAAACATCAGTTGGGTGCTTATTGTTATGTCCATATCAACATCAGATTTAGAGAGAGAGAGAGATCCTATTTCACAAAACATTACGTACAACACGAAAAATGTCTTCGACATGGTGGTAGGTCAATTGCGTGGCGGTAGGGCATTTTGCGAATGCCCGCCTGGCTAGCTACCACTCTCAAGTAGAAAATCTGTCGCCAAGCACCTAACGGTGTGTTCCGGCAGCTGTCCTTGAGAGCCAGTAATTCTAGGTTAGCCTGAACGACATCTTCGACCACATCATGACTTACCATCAGGTGAGATAGTGGTCAAAGGCTAGCATATCTGCAATAAAAAAAAAAGACATAATATATATAGAGCGTGTCCTGTGAATACTCGTAAAAGCAGTTATAAAAAAAAAATGAAATATACACAACACCGTAATATAAAAATTGTTAGGGCAATATAAGAAGAAGCTAATTTAAATGATTATTTTAAACTCCTGAGCTATTGGAGTATAGTGTAGTAGTTAGTTTGCATCTCTATATACACAATATTACTGACGTAAATAGGAAGATAATGAATTGCCAGGATAACCGCAGGAATTCAGTTACAAATAACATATAGTTAATTATATATATATGGAACTAGGATTTTTTCCAACGACGCGCGTAGTACGTGTGAGTTCGTACTTTGAGTTGGACCGTTTATATTTCAACACGTCTCGATTATTATAATCATAATATTATTTTTACCCGGTCGGTCGACGTCTGCGGGATTTTTGATTAGTTTTTCCCCAATACTGGATTTTCCCAGCATCATCTAAAATGTGTTCTCATGAAATTTGAAAGTTTTGATTGTGGAAGTTGATCATCCTAACATGCCAGCAAATCTTGGTTATCCTGAACAACATCTTGGACCGCATCATGACATACTATCGGGTGAGATTGTGGTCAAGCCAAAATGTGTAAGTTTATTAAGAAATTCTAAAAATAACTAATATTATAAATATGAAACGTTGTGTGTGTGTGATTGAGTTGGATTTGATGTAGTTTTGTACCTACATATATATCTTAGATCCTGGTACTTACTGATATAAGATAATAATACTTTATTTGCTAGAGGAGTATTAAATGTCTAACAATTATTTTAACTAAGGCCAAGTTTACAGAAACTAAAATCACAACACTTACTATAAAATACAGCGGGTCTCAAACTAGGCAAAGCCTGTATCTTGGCGACCCAATGAGGGTGACAAGGTCCAACGGTGACACGCACCTTATGATCAGAAATTAAAGTATGGCCAGTATGGTCATAAGATGTCCTAAGCTGATCCATTACATGAGTGTCACAGTTACACCATGGTCCCTCAAACCAAGATTTACCAAAGGAGATATGGCGGGCAGTTACAATACACATACATTTATCTTCATTTACTGAAACATCCTTAGGTCGCACAATAAATCAGATGACACGCGAGAGAATGATGCGGATGGTCATAACAAATATTATAAGGCTTAGATGAAAATCATTTTTGGTCTTACGTATACCAATTAGGAAGCTAAACATTATCTTTAAATTAAGTAATTATGACTATTAAATTATAATCAACTTGCTGAGACTCTTGTTATTATTTGGATATGGTGCGTTGGTTTTAAAGCCTTCCTATTATAATATAAGTGGCACCTTGAAGAAAAAGGAGGACTAATTTGGAAGAGAGACATAATTGGATTTTATCACTGTGTGTACATGGAAAAGCTCAGGAATTTTGTAGTGAAGATATGTATTTGTAATAACGCGTTTTTTATCCTCACATCTAGAACAAACTGAACTGATTAGGATAATAGGTATAACTCAAACGCTTTCGAATTCTATATAAAGGTGATGATGATAAAGCAGTTTCATATAGGAAGCGCGATGCAGGCATTTTATGAATGTCTATACTAATATTCAAACCGAAATCATCCTTTCCAGCGTTACATACTAACTTTAATTAAGACAGCTGGGAGTCATTTACGAATGAAACTTGTGAAAACGTATGTCTCACCCCTAGAAAACTGCTAAATGCGTAAATAGTTCCGTTTAGTTAGTCAAGCTATTAATGCTCTATGCCATTTCAATTAAAAAAACATTGACTGATATTGTAGCTTGGATTCTAAACAATTGATCACGAGAGATTGCAATCATATTCCGAAATAATTTGAAGAGTAGTATATCTGCAGGGAATTATGTCACTTTGGTCTTTATTTGCTGCTTCACTTCTTCTTCGCGTTAAATAACTGAGTCAGTGGGTATCAGCAGTACCTGTAAGAGCATGTCAGGGTCGAGCGGGGGCCATGTTTGTTTCCTTCAGAAGGGGTAAAAAGATTTACTATTTAATGGACTTTATTGTTGACAATGTTCCTCAGCTTCAAATTATTTTTTGCATGAATTAAATAACGAAATAAAAGTAATTGTGTATTTGAAGTGTATATAAAGTGACACAACTTACTGGGTACTGTTCGTTTCTACTGTATTATTCAATTACGAGTCAATGACTTTATTATTAATTTAGGCATCACTTTGTAAAGCAAAATACTACCGCCGGGCGGCGCCTTAATTTATATATTAATAAAACACTTAAAAAATATATCATATTCCGCCTAATTTTCCTGCTAAGCCGACGTGACGTCACAAATGCCACGAAGCAAAACAGGAAGAACTTTTTAAAATTCGGTTTGTTTTATATAATTAGGCGGAATTGTCACTAGATATATTTTTTAAGTGTTTTAGGAAAATAATAATTAAATGATTTCTTTAAATATTTGATATTATTAAAAGCATTAAGTTCAAATCTTGGTCATATTTTATTAAAATTACTACAGGAAAAATTATAGTCATGTGCGGGATACGAACCCGCGCAATCCACAGGGGTATACTCTAAACACTAAGCCAACATGACATATGTGATATGACGTATGAGTCTTAAGTCCTCTCCTTTTATTCTTAACAATCGTATGGGGATGATTGGGTTCGAATACCGCACATGATCATAATTTTCTCGTTGTAATATTGTGATGTCGTACGCGGAGTATTACGGAGCTGAATATGTGTATTTTTTTTCTAGGGGGCGTAAAAAAGAGAAATTAAAATTAAAAAAATAATATTTAAAGTATAGTAAGTTGTAATAAGTGTATCTTAATCCTAAGAACCAGTCTAATTATCTAAAATCTTAATTAAAAGCATTAATAATTATTATTTTTACTCTATTGAGTAAGCGGGACGTTACTAAGGTCACCTTAGTTATTATTTAATTTTAATCCACGCAGCATTGTACAATTCTGAGTGTTTTATAATTCAGGTTTCCTAGAAACCTATTATCTGGCGAGTGAGCTGGCAATAACGTTTTCTTATGACGTCAATACATTTCTTAAATATCTATATAGTAGGTATAAATGAGGGTACAGTTTATTCTTATTGTTTATATAAATTCAATCCATTATTCTCCTTTAAGGTATAAACATATTAACAAATTAATGATCAAAACATCAATTGTTCATTCATTTGTTGCCACTTTGCTGGTGAACGTGATCCTTCATTGTAGAAATTTTGGGATTCAAGACAAAAAAATTGCTTAACAATCTACTTTTGATATCAACCCCACACTATAGGTATAATTACAACATAAGGGTTAAGTTATAGTCGTGGCCATACGATTTATTCTAATACTTCATAGTCAATTCCTATATAATAATAATAATATATATCTTTCTATCGCAAATAAATGACAAAGGTAGAAAATCTTACACAAACTAGCGTGGTTTTCACTCATTTTAGTAAATAATACGCGATAACTCACGTGCATAAGTCAGATGGCTCTGACTATAGTTTTGACCACATCCGGTGGTCTTTTTCAGTTCTCAGCGAGACGTCAACGCGGGCGTCCCGTCCCGAGCTACCCTTGAAAAAGACCACCGGATGTGGTCGAAACTATAGTCAGACCTATCTGACTTTTTCACGAGAGTTATCCCGTATTATTTACTAAAATCTTATATACAATATAGGTAAACTAGTAATACGTAAAACTGGAAAGTAGTAATAATTAAAGTAATTAATACCTATAAATTATTTAGTTGCGTCGGGCTCCGGATAAGGTACCCTGATTCCCGGAGCCGATGAATATATGTTTTGCTGATGACTATAGATTATAAAGACAAAAACATCAAGTTTTGTCTATTACCCTAATGGTTTTGTCTTCATTGCTTGCTATAATCTCATTAGCTGTCAGTGGCAGTAGAGATGACAAACTATGAGTCAATGCCATTCCAATCCCAGCATACACGAAACATAACCATAATACACGTATATCCGGGCTTCGCTACACTCTGTGGAGCTTGTCTGTACTTTGACCATGATCTTTACTTCATTCGTGTCGTAATTTTAAAAAGATTGCGATCACAACTGATGAGCGGCGTACTTTCTCATCTCCGTGTGCATTTACTCATCTCCTGTGAACAATATTATTTTTAAATGGGTAGTTACCCTTATTCATAGCCCTTCATAACTTTGTCATTGGTTTATGAAAAGTCATTAGTTCTGCGCCTTTTAGTTCTTGTGTTCTAATAGTTTAGGTTTAGGTTTAAAGATATTTATTCCCATAAGAAGACAGGACAGTCACTTACATGAGAATATCAATAAAAAAATAATATTATGTACATGTAATGACATTCGATAAACTTCTCATAAAGTTTTAAAGCTATTAAGACCCTGTTTTGTGATTGTTATCCAGTTCCTCAGCAATGACGTAGGTACCTAACTATTCGTACTAATGGACTGATCTATTCACACTTTACTTTATTTGTGACATAAATCACGAAAAATCATTCTGCCCGACCTATAACTAAAACTATATTATATTACAATTCATATGAATTAAAATTAAGGTGCTAAATTCGTAATATGTATATTGAACTCTTTAAGGACTTATATGTTATAGCAGGTATGGGCAACCTTTGGAGTGTTGCGTGCCAAACTTAAAGGGGTCAAAACCCGAGACGGGCCGGATCCGGCCCGCGGGCCGGACGTTGCACATATTATGTATTATAGGTTAGCTGTCATTAATTACGGTAAATAAAAGTATGTTACATAGTTAATATGTAATGTTGTAGTGATATTTATTATTTCTTTGTACTTTATATTGATTTAGATATTTATTTTTAAAGCAGTGATGGCTCAGTGGCATTGGCTATGAACTGCCGCGCAGCAGGTCCATGGTTCGAATCCCGCCGCGGGCTTAAGCTTCACCGCATGGTGGAAG
Organism: Plagodis pulveraria; assembly: GCA_963890685.1. NCBI lineage: Eukaryota > Metazoa > Arthropoda > Insecta > Lepidoptera > Geometridae > Plagodis > Plagodis pulveraria. Next base: position 19,990,232 of record OY982951.1, on the reverse strand, counting down.
GGTATTTTGCGATTGCCCGCCTGGCTAGCGACCACCCTCAAGTGGAAAATCTGTCGCCTAGCACCTAACGATGTGTTCCGGCAGCTGTCCTTGAGAGCCAGTGAAATTACAGTCCCATGAGACTTAACAACTGTGTCTCAAAGTGACGGGCGCAGTGCAATTTCTGACTTGTGATGAAATACATCTGTCATCGGCAGAGGTAAGTCCGCATCAGGTGGGAGCTTGTGCCGTCAAATAAAATAAAAATAATGGAGCTGAACTCACAATTTAAATTATTTTTTGGTAGCCACGCCATACAATAAATTAGGGACATACTCCAAAACCGTAAAGGATTATTATGTTCCACTTATATGTCTTTGTTTTTGGAATTCAAGTATTGTAAGTGTCCTGACATTTTGTCATTTAGACGGAAATTATCGTAGAACTTAGGGTACCTTCTGTAATTAGCACTTCACTTTTTTCAGTTACATTATCCTCATTGAAAGCACAAATAGAACATATAAAGCACAAATACCTTTCACCAATATAATAACCAAGTAATCACTTGAATCAATTAATTTCTCCATTCTAATAAATGCACTCTAGAACACTTTTCTCACAAATTTTCTAAACAAAACATAGGCTACCTATCTACAATTTCCTTTCAGAAAAAAATTTATAAGAATATGGAATTAGTTATATAATTAAACATGTAACTGTTATCTAATGAATTTATTTACATATTATCTGTATGCTAAAGTTGTGCTCGCTGTAGGTACATAGGTACAACAAGGACGGCTATGACGTCAATAAGACAATTCGTAAATTATACCTGTACAAGCCACAATCCTCAAATAACCGCATTTGATTTGGCTGTGTAACTTAGTTGGCTTACAAAAAAATAGAAGGTCGTCCTGCAAGGTTCTATTAGAGAAAATGTCAGGCAATACTCTCGACTCGATCCATTACGTTAACCGAAAAAATCGTGTATATTGTAATTGCAATATAAATTACGACGTAGGCTATGTAAATTTTTATGTTATTGTGACGGAACAAGCCAACCCACCTGATGTTAAGTGGACTAACCTTTGCCTGTAACCTATGACAGATGCATTTCGTCAACACGAATTGCACTGTGTCCGTCACACTTTGACGTACAGTTGTTAGGTCTCATGTGCCTGTAATTTCACTGGCTCTCAAGGACTGCTGCCGGAACAGACCGTTATGTGCTTGGCGACAGATTTTCTACTTGAGGGTGGTCGCTAGCCAGGCGGGCATTCGCAAAATGCCCTTGCACCATGCGGTGAAGCTCAAGCCCTCGGCAAGATTCGAACCATGGACATGTTGCACGGCAGTCCATAGCCAATGCCACTGAGCCATCACTGCTTATGTAAGTAGTACTTAGACAGCTTCTGTATGGTGTCAGACTTATATTTCTCAATTATATGATTATTAGTAACTTGTAATGCAACATCAGAATATTAAACTCGTAGGATTTTATTACTTTGAACGTATATGTAATTGTGAAAGTGTTGTGGTGTTTCTCTGGCCTCGTGACGCACGGTTTAAAGATTCTCAGTAGCATTTGTGAATGATATAAAACAGCCCCACTGCTATTTTACGTCGAATTATATTTTGTGCTAACTTATATGACTTCGGCGCCTTCACCCGTTTAAGATTTGGTTACTTTGCTCTCCCAGGGAAACTCCTGCTCAAAGTCGAGTCAAAGTCAAAGTCAAAATCATTTATTCAATTTAGGCGTCTACGACGCTCCTATGAAGGTCAATTACAAATTTTAGTATTGAAATATTCTACATTGTACTGCCACGTTCAGCAAATAAATTGTATAGAGCCACTGCGAGAAGAACGGGCAAGAAACTCGGGGCCGTTCTTTTAAACATCTTTTAACAATGTGTTACATACTTACTATATAATAGAGTTATTACAATATTTAATAATAACAAATATTTTACATCGAGACTAAACAGTCTCGATGTGTTTAGTCTCGATCGTGCGCTCGTAGAGTCAAGACCTCCTGAGGATGCTTCGTTTAGAAGCGAAACGCGTCGAATACTCTTCCGGTTTGGCTGCGTGGCGTTTGTGACGTCACGTCGGCTTAATAGGAAATTAGGCGGAATTGTCACTAGATATATATCATTTTTATAAAGATTTTTTAAGTGTTTTATTAAATAATTAATTAAATGTTTTCTTAAAATACTTTTAAAATATTTGTTATTATTAAAAATGGATTTCCGCAAAGTAACGCCTGAATCTATTCATTATTACAATATTTGTTAAAATTATGTAGGTGACAGGCAATAGCTTGGCGGAGGCGGAATTGTCCAGGCATTTTTGTCGTTTATAAAGGAAGGAATCTGTATGTATGTATACTTGTATATACTTCTAGAGTAAGAGCGAAAAGTATAGCGCACGTCATGTAAACGTATTTATTCGCGTCATGTTTGTTACTCACATTTAATTTCCATCGAGCATCACACATAGCTTAGACGTGACTGAGTAACAAACAAACAGGCGACTGAAACTTATTTTAACATTGATGTATTATTTACTACTACTATATCTGCCGGACTCATCATTCCACTGTTGAACACAACATCCTCCAAGGGGATTGCCATAGTATAAAGAAAAGTAATATAGTGCGCCATATGCTTTTCTTTCTAGCTTTACTTCCGGTATTTTACAACACCTACAGGAAGATTGTAGCCCGGAAGCCCACGGGTATATACGTTACTGCTACTGTACTGTAACAGCCGGATTGTCCATTGCTGAATACAGCCTCTCCCAATATAGGAGGGGAGGAGCGTAGTGGCATTAGCTTGATTAATGCTCTCTTGGGCGTCAAACAACGTTTTTTCAGAAAAATATATGAATTATTGTTTTGCTACCGTATCAGCTGGATTGTCCACTACTGAACAAAGTCTCCCCTATTTAGGGGGGGTTTGCCATAATCCCCACGCTTGGCAGGCGTGTTGGAGATCGCTATTTTGAGATATCAGTTCCTCAGAAAGCGCGGCTGCGCCCACCATCTGGTGTGATTCCCTTAGTCGCCTTTTAGACACCCACCGGTAGAGATGGGTGGTGACATTCTAGCCTGGCACCCCACGGCCTCACAATGTACATATCTGGTAATATGCACATTGTGAGAATTGCAAAAATATCGTTTCCTAAACTAAATACTAGTTCAACGATCTTCCCCTTTTTTATAATGCTCCTGTCCTGAAAATAACAAATAGTAGCATCATCATATACATATCGTTGTATCCATTTAAATGCGTAGGCGCGCCAGACGGCACAAACATAAAAATATAATATGAACGAATGTATGCTTGGCTACACACTTCATTCAGTATATACCTAGGCTACGTTCGTCAAGTGTTATGTTTACTAATACAATTCAACAGATTAGATTAAATACGTGCAGTACCGGATTTTCGAAGTAATATACATTTAAAATCTTGCATTTTATTTATTTTATTTGTGCTTTAATATCGTCATTAAAATGACCTGGAAATTAGTTTTAAATGTGACAGCTGACTAAGTCACTGTTACTTTTTTTATGTGATTGTGACGGATCACCTGAAGTGAAGCGGTGGCCTCGGCATATACAGGGTGCCGGTAAAATGCGAACAACCTCTTAGGGTAGTGCCGCGCTGCGCTCCCTTTGAATAGAGTTTTCAATATTTACATCTAGCTAAGTAATAAATCTTGAAGCGCTCGTAGCGAAGTTTACTTAGCTGTTCTCAATCGATCAGCAAAGTTAAGCAACGTCGCCCGTGGTCATGAGTTGGATGGGTGACTGCTAGTGACATTAATACTGAGCGTTTCCGTGCTTCGGAGGGCACGTTAAGCCGTCGGTCCCGGTTGTCGTCTTAGGAAGGCAGTCGTTATAGCATGGTGGTAGGGCATTTTACGAATTTCCGCCTGGCCAGCTACCACCCTCAAGTAGAAAATCTGTCGCCAAGCACCTAACGGTGTGTTCCGGCAGCTGTCCTTGAGAGCCAGTACTTCTAGGTTAGCCTGAACAGCATCTTCGACCACATCATCACTTACCATCAGGTGAGATAGTGGTCAAAGGTTAACATATCAAGCATAAAAAAAAAAAAAAAATGTAGGTAAGGCACAAGAGACTTTTAACATCAAGTGGTCCTCGTGCTTATTTCGTAAAATGCTCATAAACAAATTAAAAAAAATTAAAAAAAAAAATCTCTAAATGTTGTTTAGGATTAGCAGAAGTCAACCCTAAGAGGTTGTTAGCATTTTACCAATAACCCTGTATTATGGTTGCATTTAGTCACAAGTGACGAACTACACTGAGTATAAGTGTATTATAAAATTATTTCAAAATGTATTACTTAAGCATGTGACTGACGGTGGCTTGGCAGAGTGAAATCTCCGAAGAGTTTTTAGTCTTCTTAATAATCACCAACTTTATAATACAGTTTTACGTCTCATGTGCTTGTAATTTCATTATTTACTGGCTCTCAAGAACTGGTGCCGGAACACAATGCTAGGTGCTTGGTGACAGATTTTCTACTTGAGGGCCCTTCTGACGTGCGAGTAAGCTCCAACCGGAGATGTGAATCGACCCATGGACCTGCAGCACGGCAGAAAAATTGTGCCCAGTAACCCAGATTCTCCATCATCAACAGATACAACGTCCACACTTGAAGAAAGCCTCCCTCAAGGGGTTTGCCGTAATCTTATTGTTTTGGGGATCGCAGTGTAAGACGGTTCTTCAGAAGGCGCTGCTGCCCATCTTCTGGTGTTTTTCCTTTGGTTGCCTCATACGCGTCCCACGGGAAGCTAAGGGAGGGTGCTATTCTTGCCCGATTCGGCCCGGGAAATCCCAATCATATTACTTATGTGTAAATTATGTTGTCTCAGGGATCAAGTCCGGAATGCTGCGCAGACAGTGCCGGGATAGAATCCAGTTCTGCTGGAACGCCAATGCCTCCGCCAGGCCCTCGGTACAAGCTGGCCACTGAAGGCTCTCTGAGGGTTTGCTGCTTCCAGCACACTAGAACAGTCGTCGACAAAATCCTAGCTGCCAAGTTCCTAAGAAGGTGGGAGACGCATGTACTATGCCTTCAAGAATATCACATCGTGTCCAAAACGGTAAGTGACTTTTAGTGTAACGGTAATTTTCTAAAATTTTTCACTATCGCCAAAAAATATTTTTATACATGCATTTTATTAAGTATGGTGAACATATTTATATATTGATAACAATAATAGTGCTACTCTCGAACACAAATCGAAGACTCCAGCACCATATGTCTGTATTTTGATAGAATAGCTAACGACCATCGACCTTTAGACTAAATAAGGTTAATTGCCAATTCCTATAGTCTGACTCATATTATGCTCCATAACCTTGTTAAAGAAGTGTATCAACTAACAGAGGTATCAAAATAAGCTTGTTAAAGAACACTCAGAACACACACTAATCAAATATTCTCACATATTTTTATAAATAAATTGTCTAATCAAATGATCCGCGCTTTCTTATGTGAGCAGAACAAAGGTGCCTTGATATTTGATTTGTAGCTTTTGATGTTTAAATAGTTTCATTTGACGTTGTTATTGTAAGCCATAGCAATGGCTGTAGCAATGCTATAGCTAGTATCGATAAATATGCTACAGATAATTTTGACAACGGAACAGAAAATGTTGCTAAAATCTTGTGATTAAAATAATAGGATTCACAAAAGAGCATTGCGTACTTTTATTTGCGTATGTTTACTGTGGTTTTTAGCATAATAAGGCTTGACCTGACCGCATTGTTATAGTTTATTTACTCAGTGTTTAGTAATGTCAAATTACGTGACAGATGAATTAGCGTAAGAGGTACTTACGTAGTCACGGGTGCACCCTTCATTTCCCTAAGTAATTACCAGAATTGTTTTGACGTTACCGGTGTGTCACTTGAAAAGGTGTTGCGTGATGAAGCTAATGACTCGCTTGTTTACAAATCGTAGTAGGGGCGTGTTCCGTGATAGTGATGCAATCTATATCGATATCTCAGCCGATGTGATAACACAAACTTCGCGAACGAAATTATAACTCGTATCATCTTTGAAAATATAGCTGGGGGGTATTTTGAAAGTTATAACAACTGGTACTTTGTATACCAGCATTTTTTAGTTTAAGGCAATATATTTAATGCACGTGCAATTTAAGTATTTTTTTTGTATCTTTATTACCAAGAAGTTCACAAACAAATAATGGAGTGTTTGATCATACATGATCAAAATGTGTTTGAGCATATTCCCTCCTCAAAGGACGTCAACGCATCCTCGAGACTTCTGTTGTTGCGGATGTTCGTGGGCGACCGTGATCATTTACCACCAAGTGAGCCGGCTGCTCGTTTGTCCTCCTATCCCATAAAAAAAATCATGACCATAGATCATATCACATCTTACACTTTACCTTTTATAGCTACCTGAACTCTCAGTAAATAAATTCATAAAAATAAATTGCTACCAAATCATAGTTTTGGGTCAACGCAAATCGACGTACCATAAAATTCTACTTGGCTTAACGCTTGGATGAGCTTGTCTCAAAGTCATTCATTGATAACATGTGGTTATCACAGTCGTGCAAATTTATGACTTCCTTCCTCTTACGAAGCTAACCTTTTTTAATGTCTGTAAATTCCTTGCGATAACGGCCTCAATTAATACAACGCTGACTTACAAATCATGATTTATAAATCAAAGATTCAGGTCAGGTTATGTAGGTTTATTGTTACTTACTTTCTTTTTTCCATTTGTTCACGGTCTGTTTACAATTGTAGATTTTACCGACCTACTTTTTTGTTTTACAATCTGCGATCATATGTAGTATTATGATTAATTACATTGAACAAAGCTCACATATTATGACATGTAAGTATTAAGTCATAAGTCACCTCTGTCCATCTATATTCGTTCAATTAGACAAGATTTTGCGAGGGCATTGAATTCGGTATAGGCTGTCTAATACTTTATAGTTTATTCGCTTACAATGTTCAATAAATATTTTCTTTACATGTTCATTCTGATGCCTTTATTAACAAAATACTACGAACACTATACAATACTTCAGCAACAATAAAAGCATTTAGACAACCTATAAGTCATTGCAGACTCACAGGCAGTCCAAATGCTCAAGCCCACTACCAGTTGGAAGCGTGCCCAGCATGCTGGCAGCATTACCCCGTTGAATTGCAATGCTAGGATTGCTCTTATATATATAATTAATAACTTATCTTATAGAAATAAGACTAGATTATTATCTTAAAGAAATAAGACTATTCTGCGGAGAGGCTTACATCAGAGATTCGTGGCTAAAATATGCAATAGAAGTTAGCCCGTGCTCTCTACCCTATCAAACTATAGGAAGTAAAATCTCTCGCGTCCTGACAAAATCAACTTCTACTAACTCATTATGTATTTAGCCCACACATTTGCAATTCGTTAGTTCTCTTAGCCAATCAAGCGATTGATACTAAGAGATTTGAATCATATTGAAGACAGTTTGAAAGAGATATTTTAGTTCCTTGACAAACAGCCTAAGTATCAGTATTGGCAAACGATTTTAAACTATCTTGAAAAATGAACAGTAATGTTATAAGTTGAGTGTAAATGCTATAATATGAAAAGCTCGACGTGTAGGTATTGAAAGGTTAGCAGTTTAATTAAATAATTTTACTTTTTGAAGCTGTGATGGGTCAGTGGCATTGGCTATGGACTGCCAAGCAGCAGGTCATGGTTCGAATCCCGCCACGGGCTTCACCGCATGGTGGAAGGGCATTTTGTGAATGCCCGCCTGGCTAGCAACCACCCTCAAGTAGAAAATCTGTCACCAAGCACCTAACGGTGTATTCCGGCAGCAGTCCTTGAGAGCCAGTGAAATTGCAGGCACATGAGACTTAACAACTATGTCTCAAGGTGACAGGCGCAGTGCAATTCGTGACTTGTGATGAACTGCATCTGTTATAGGCAGAGGTTAGTCCGCTTAACATCAGGTGGGCCTTGAGCTTGTTCTGTCACAATAACATTATAAAAAACGACTGGATGAAATATACGCAGCAAAAAAAGATTTCCTGACGAGAACGCAGTATTTACCACTGTGTCGTGTCGAATCGATAAATGAACAAAACGATAACATTTTTCGCCTTTCACTTTTAGTTATAAATGGGTATTGGCGAATAAGTAGATATAGGTTCAGACGAAACATATTTCGTACAGTTAATAGGTTAGCCTTTGACATCTCATTTGTTGGTAAATGATGATGCGGACGAGGATAATAAACGGGCTAAATCTTGAATAGGAACTGGCTTAAATGAATAGCTGCCGCAAAACACCCTCGAGTGCTGGGCAACAGCCTTTTCTACTTCCTTGCTAGTGTAAAATGCGCCATGAATTAATTATGGCAGGGAAGCTCAAGCACGCGGTGGAATTCAAACTATGGACCCCCTACGCGGCAGTATAGGTATTGCCCGGCTGGCACTGCGCCATCACTACCTACTTCAAAGAACTTTTGTGAAATGCTGCCTCGATTTTCCTGTAAATCTTGGCATTGCTTGATTGCATTTGTTTATTGGGGGTGTGTCTTTCATATTAATACGTAAACACTATAAAGCCTCGCGTAGGGTACGAAAGTAATTTCATACAGTTCCTTAATAGTTAATTGAACATGAAATGGCTTTTACATCTATGATTTTATCTCTTGGCTTGTCTCCAGCCAGATATAAGAATGGATTGAAACATATTTTCCCCGCATAATCGAATACCACACGAATACTGCTTTTACAGAAAATAAGCCTGTAATCTTAATGACAACTGAATAAATAAAAAAACATACGTCAAAACTATGTATTACTCATTCAAGTATGAGTAATAAACAAGATATTTTATTCAAGTTTTAAAGATGTTATGTATTACGTCAACAGTTTTAATATGTTTACTCATTATTATTATAGGTAAGTACTCTCTTTTATATTTTCTTCTTTAATTATTTGAGAAACGAGAAAGAAAATAAAGAATTGCAAAGTTATATGTTTTTGTGACCGATCAAGCTCGAGGCCCACCTGATGTTAAGCAGATTACCATCTGCCTAGAACAGATCCATTTCATCACTAGTCACGAATTGCACTGCGCCCGTCACCTTGAGACATAGTTATTAAGTCTCATGTCCTGTAATTTCACTGGCTCTCAAGGACAGCCGCTGGAACACACGGTTAGGTGGTTGGCGACATATTTTCTACTTGAGGGTGGTAGCTAGCCTGGTGGGCAATAGCAAAATGCCCTTCCACCATGCGTAATACAATTGTTAATAAAGTGTATATAAACAATTTTGATGAAAGTTTTAAAACCTTCTTCATTTTTAATATACTTACCATTTACCACGAAGTAATGCTTTGTTTGAAACCAACAGCCGCGGCACGGCGTAGTGGAAAATAACAACAATGATTCAACAATTTGCAGAAATGATAAGAATATTATGGACTTAACTTCTTTTAGACGCAGGAACACTATCTAGTAAATAATATAATAATATTGTAAATGAATCAACTTACTCGTCTGTAACCGCAAATAAGTACCTTCATAGTCGTAACTAATTTGCACGCTAATAAATTTAATCCTACGAATATTATAGATGCAAAAGTAAGAGTGCATGTATAGTGTATATACATATATACGCGTTTGATAACACAATACCTATATGATTGTTAGGTAGAGGGTTAAATCTTACCATGCTAATTATAGACCGATATTCATCCTTCCCGTTCTGAGTATTTGAAAAATTATGCTTAAACAACTTATACCCCAATTCAATGAGTTGCAATTAAATTTTAATAATAATAATTTCAATTAAATTGCAATTCAACCGGGCAATGCTACCTGCATGCTGGGCACGCTGCCAACTGGTAATGGGCTGGAGCATTTGAACTACATGTGGGTCTGCAATGGCTTGTGGGTTGTCTGAATGCTTTTATTGAAGTAGCTGTAGTGTTGTATATGTTCGTATTATTTCGTTAATAAAGGTATACCGCCGGTAAAAAAATGAGCATAATACATTGCATGAGAATCAGCTCATTTTCTATCCTTGGTATGATACGAATGCTGAAATTCCACATGGCTCAAGGCTTCTCAGCCGTCTTTATATATACCTAATCTAATGAGCCATTTTTCGCCCAAATGCTGGGCGCATTACCATGTGATGAGCATTGCCGTTCAAGTGCTTATTCGATGTGCAAAACATATGCTAGCATTATGGTCACGGTTTGCCTCGGCTACAATTTTTAGATTAGTATTATATGTATATTAGTTTGTATAATATAGAATGAATCATTAATAAGTTTCTATATTACATTTAAATTTAATAATTAATATTGTATACTTATATAAGAATGTAACTTATATGACTAAGACACTTGCATCATCCTCCTCAAAAGATTTATTCTCAGTCCATCCAAAAGTCACCTGGAAGAGATAGCTATTAGCGATAAGAACGCCCTTTATAGCTAATTATTGTTATTTTTTATTTATAATAAGAGTCACACTTTGCAACAGTGGACAGCTCTGACTGACTGGACTAATAGAATCACATCTGTTAGGCAGGCTACAAAAGGCTTGAATAAATGGCGATACTTCTTTCATTTGCTTGTTATAAATAGAAGTTTCGCAAGGGTTATTTTAGGACCTTTACTATTTTCATTAATAATTTATATTACATGGTCATTATTTATGCGATGTGATAATGTTTATTTGCAGATAACAACTATCTGATTTTTAAAGTTGATTAAACTTAATTCATAAATGCTCGTAACAAGTTAATTAAATTTAAAAACTCTGTGATAACCACAAATACAACACAAAGGATAGATTTAAGATAAAAGTTTTCATAGAAAAATGAAAAGACCGTCCTAAGTAATTGTGTGCGATTTAACAAGTTTTTAAAAATCTCTTACAGGGAGTCTAGTGTGAAGTTGGCATCGTATTAGTGAATCAAGAGTTTTGTCATGCAAAATCATTTTTCTTGTTCACGGCGTGTCCTGAGTCAACTGACACTCCGCCAAAACTCATTTTGATATAGAAATTCTACCATAGCGTTTGTAGTTATGGAGACGACAAATAGGTATGCCGCAATGTAAACCTATAGAATGTAAACAAATATTGTAATAATTATCTATAATGCAGTTACGGTCCTATTGAGTGTAACTGAATAACTGCTTGACAGAACAATAATGAAATATAGATGGAATCAACGTCGTCACACATAGCAGGTATATACATAATATGTGTCGACTTGTGAGCTTTCTCCCGATTTTTTTTGATGGCAGTTCATGTTTATTTATACATGCATTACGTCTAATATGGTTTCATTGTAGTGTGTAGGTATATTGTACAACATCTTGAACTACTTTTAGAAACTGTTCATGCGAGTGTAAACAGCTCCAACAATTTTCGCCGTGAATGCATTAGGTAGGTAGCTATGTTGATTTTTTCGTGGTTTATGATATGCCGGCTTCTGAGCTAACAGGAAACTTTTAATTTGCCAATCTTTTCTTCTCGAGTTACTCCTACATGTAAGTACAAAATGTATACGAGAGTGTTTTCTTTCGTAACAAAAAAACAGCTTTCTTGTGTTAAATGTGTTTAATGCGGGAATCGGAAGGAAGTACCATGAACGTATATGCTCACAGTGCTTAATCATAATCAACATAATACTGAGGTCAACAAGTTAGGTTTTTCATATTTTTTAGTGTTGATAATCACAATTTATTAATATCTCACATTTAACGTGCAGTTCTACTATTAGCAGTCTCTTTGAAGGCTTTGATGATGGAGAGATTTTGAACGATAACCGACTTTGAACACCGGCTGACAGACATTGCATAGCCTAAATCGTATAGGTCGGGGGCGTGGAGTTCCTTATATCATAGCGTGAGCACTAATAAGGTTTTTTGAATATCCATGTTAAGTTAGATATGATTGGATTTTTAAGTTTGAGTCTATAAATTAAAATGAGTTGTACTCGAGCTTGTAGAAATTAAAACTAATAAAATAAATAAAAAATCCTAATGTATTTAACGAGTTGAAGGAGAGCATGAGAGAAGCGCGTTACTCTCAAAGTTCCGCACTTATGAAAAAAGTTTAGTGCCTGATATGTTGCAGGTGGTAGATCCTGTTGGATACAGCTAGGAATTATTTTGAAGTAAGGGTAGGGGTTAGGGTCTACCCCAAGGTGAGGATTCATTAATTCTATTATATGAATTCTAATCTGGCTTACTCCTACATGACCTTACCACTTGGTATGTAAGGATAGGTTAGGGTGGGACCTAGTATTAGGATAACAGAAGAGGTAATATCAGGGGTAAGGTAAGGGAAAGGGTAATAAATAAATTTAATTAAAATTAAAGAAAGGGATGTTAATCTATATCAATATACCTTTACAGATGCTCACTTATAAGAAGCATTAAAATAAAGCATTAAAATTCTGCGGTGCCTACTGTCTAATTTTATAGCTCTTTGATTGTTTTCACAATTATATTTTCCGTGAGAACGTAATTAAGACAATTAGGATTTGATAAGATAAGCATATATGGTACCTATCTTGTTGGAAGCAAGTGCATCACGTGTTTGAGTAAAATATTTATGTATAACACGTACCGCTAGCTGTTTGAAGATACTTTAAAGATTACTTGACATTCATTTTGTCATTGTTCGTTCGTGATTGACTCTACAATATGGTGTTGGGCGACAACAGACACGATATATAAGTGATTCCTGATGCGCCATTGTTTAAGTACTAAGTTGGTGCTGATTATTTCAGTCTCCCTTTTAAAAACGTTTTAAGGTATTTTGTTATCATCATGGATTCGCGTGTATGTAAGGATGGGGCTAAGGCCTACCTCCAAAGGTGGCTCTCAATAGCATTCACCTTATCTCAGGAGAGAACAGAGACATAAGACAAGACAGAGGTGAAGGAATAAGTGACTGAGGTTAATATATGAATGATATATTTACAATAGTAAAAGTAACAAAAGAATGATTGGTGTATAATAACGAGAGTGTGTATCATGTGCTATTGCATAGCCACATAAGAAATGAGGCGTAATAAAGTTTGAATCGTGTCACCCATTTAAATGGAATAACGGTGGTAGGCTGCTAGCGACCTAGAGTCATATTCCGACACATAATGGAGTTATGATGGCTAGGATGATATTCAATGGAAATGCACAATACGCCCCAAGCGGGAAATCATTGCAGGACTTAGCACATTATTAATATAAAATGATCAGATAAGGTGGTATGGTAAATACGTATGATGATAGATGATCATTGGCAATGAATATTTGGAATTAATCAATGAAGAAATAATCATTTCAACAACGAATTAGTAAACACATTAGTGCAAAATTCAACCGGGCAAAATGAAAATGACCGTGAATGAAATGGCGGAAGGTCTCTGAAACCACAAATGATACATGTGTGCATAAGATCATTGTGCTCTTATCAGTTGTATTGCCTAAATCTGAATACAGCGAAATAAAGAGTGAAAAAAGAGTGCAGCGGCAGATATTTAAATGTTAAGATGGATACAAGTTACCGGAAGGTGGGCAGCAGCGCCTTCTGAGGAACTGATATCTGATAAGCTGCGATCCCCAAGATGCCTGCCAAGCAAGGGGAGTATGGCAAAACCCCCCTTAATGGGGAGGCTGTGTTCAGCAGTGGACAATCCAGCTGATAAAGGCCAAAAAAATAAGGATGACCTGGGTGATATACGAATTAAAGGTATGATCAATGAGATGATAAGTAATAGAAAAGAGAAGAGAAGAATAATATATAAATATATCGAGTGCATGAGTTATCTCAAGCATGACAGGTTCACGTGAATGTTGCATAATCGAACGATGATATGCAAATAAATTTAGACATATACGCGGAAAAATATCTCAATTTCAATAAATAAAAGGAATTATCTGCCACGAGCATACCTAGCACTGAACGATGAAATTGTCTGCTATTACCGAACAGCTAAAAATAAGACTAGATGGTATTGGATATTATGAAAAACATAGACCGCCTTCAAAGGTGTATGGAATTGAGATCTATAATATTTTCTGTTGCTGATTGTAGACGTGTCTAACAAAATATCACCGTTTGTGAAATTCCGGTGATGTATTATCATAGTGCAAGTGAGTATAGTATAGGTTGTTATTAATCTTTGCATACTGTATGTGGTGTATAAAGCCAACATTTTGGATATTTTTGAAACTAATTTGCTTGATTCCACCCCAGAAGGGTGTTGTAAGAGGTGACGAAAGGAAAAATAGCAGAAGGTGCACAGCAGCGCTATCTGAAGAACTGCAATCTTACGCTGAGGTCCCCAGATGTCTGCCACGCGTGGGGATTATGGCAAAAACCTTCAAAGAGGCATTTGATCAACGATTAGCAGCCTTGTTCATCGGTGGAAGTCGTAGAGTTTTGTACAACGATAGAAGCCTTGTTCATCGGTGTCATAAATTTTCTAAAACATAAATTTTCTAAAACAAAATGGCTATAACAAAAAATTGATAACGATGATGATGACACAAAGAAATTATAAATACTTACTCATAATATTTATAATTTTGATCTTGAACCGTGCAATGAGGTCAATCTGATATAACGAGGATGTGCGTCAGCAACTTATCAATTAAACGATTGTTATGTAACGGCAGACCTTTGGGTTTCCTACCAACTCGATAGCTAAAGTAATATTGTCTGGGAGAAAGAAACATAAATGTTTACATTGACCGGGGCTGTACGAAAACAGTTTGCGTTTGACGTCAAGCGAGCTGCGAAAACATTCGGCTTTGGCACTTTTGGCAGCCGAACACAACAGTTATGTTAACTTTTTAGGGATTAAAAGTAGATGTTCGTAGTTGCTCTATCCAATGCATGGAAGTTGCTCATGGATTACTACACCAACCATCATAAAATATATGTTTAAGAATCGAAAAGATAAAATATCTACCTGAGATGCATGTCTTTATGCTATAGGTACACACGATAGATTGAACAGTAGTTAGCAGAAACATGTATAAATCTTTTGGTTAAATTATCCACTGGATCTTTTTTTTTTATGGGATAGGGGTGCAAACGAGCAGGCGGCTCACCTGGTGATAAGTGATCACCATCGCCCACAAACTTCCGCAACACCAGAGGTATCGAGGATGCGTTGCCGGCCTTTGAGGAGGGAATATGCTCTCTTCTATTCTTAATATTGTAAGCGCAACCTCTTACCATAACAACTAGGTCATAGGTGAAATATATTCCATAATGCTACAAGGTAGAATACGAATACACAAGAAGAACTGTGCCTGTATAAACTGCCTATACGAGTATTTGCAATTTCATTCGATACGTGCGGTTTCTCCAGAAACTTCTCATTGGAATATTGAATGGGCTCGAATCAATATCGTAATACAACGGAGATAGGTAATGGTAACGTTTTGGGTACTACCTACTCATAGCTTGAGCTGTATATAGACCTGCGACGGTAGATTGATTGCTCAATGTATTATCTTAGGAATATTGTAATTGTTATAAAGGTATATGATGCTCGTGTTGTGTAAACACAGAGTTCTAGGTCTATCTACAAAATTTAAAGGTAAAAGAAAAGATCAGTTCTTTACGTTACCTGCAGTGAAAGGAGACCAGACGCAGTACGCTGCGCTAATGTCAAAGGTCGTCTGCAGATAGACTAAATAGACTTCTTGAGGCGCTCCATTAGCCCGCCCTTTGAATGTTGTTTATAATTCTATCAGTATTTGACGTAGATACAACTTTACTATGTTGTCGATTGAGCTGATGAAAGGAAATTCCAATTTCCTTTCTTAGATAAAAAATAGATATAAGCGTAGGTGGTATACCTTGGCGGAAATCCTTGGAGCGCTCGGTTGGGCGGAATTATCACTTAATAGATTTCCATGTTATTCCTTCATTATTAGGACCTTTGAGAACATAATACAATATTTATTTATTTGACATTATTTATGTTTCTTTTTGTGATTATATGTAAAGTAATTATATGAATATTACTGCCTCGTTGCTCAAGTGGCGAAAGCATAGCTTTGAAATATTTATTGAGGTTCCTATTTCAAACCTGGGATCTCCCCGGGTCGGACAGTTACTGGATTTTACTGAGAAAGAAATTCATACCAGTCGCAGTGCGGAGCCTGCAACTGTACTCGGTAGATGGCAATACGCTCACCTCTTATTATATGGGATTGATAAGCGTCCACCGTGTACAAATGCAAATAAAATGCTTCATTCAACGTTTTTCAAAAACCATTCAAAGTGGCAATGTGCATTTTGAGAACGTCGCCAACTGGAAATAGCTTATAAAATTAGGTGTTAATGTTATTTTTATTAATCGATGTATAATAGTGTTTTTGAATTAAGATGGTTTGAATATTTAAATTACTATATGTAGAAAAGTGGATCTGGAAATAGCTTATAAAATTAGGTGTTAATGTTATTTTTATTAATCGATGTATAAGAGTGTTTTTGAATTAATTTAGTTTGAAAATTTAAATTACTATATGTAGAAAAGTAATTTTAGGTATTACTTTGATATATTAATTATCGATTAGATATTTAGTTCATGTACCTCCCTATACGTAGTTTACGTAAACAATGAACTATTTAAAAACCAGACATTCACATAACATATCAAAACGTTGGACAACATTATGGCACTAATATACATACATAACTTTAATTTTAAACACACGGAAATCCCACGTGTTTTCATTTATATTGCTATAACAAATATTACGCTTTAATAAATACAAATAAAGGATATTATTATTTTAAACTAAATAATTAACTTATTGGGTGGTGTAGGTACAATAAATTAACGCATAATTACGAGAGAATTAATGTTAAATTACCTATTCAACATTATAACTGCACTATTACAATATCGTCTACCTTTAACTTTATGCTTTAATTCATTATTTTATGCCTAAGATTTTTATACTTACGAGTTTTTTTATTGATTAGATATTATTATTGTTACTTATACTTTTCTTTAAACTTTCGTGAACTAAGAGGTTAGTCAAAATGTAGTATGTTTATTCGTGCGTGAAAAGACCCGTTTAAGATTTAGAAACATTATTATTATTTTCTACAAAATAAGACGTTGTGTTGATTTTTTGTAATTGGTACATAGTTGTTGTATTGACAATTAGCTACAAGCTACTAAAAAAACTACCTAATGGATGTTGCAGGCCTGTAGACAGTCCACGCTCCAGACTAACACCAGTTGGCAGTACCCTACATGCTAGTAGGAGTAATGGCCCCTTGAAATGTAATATTTGTAATGCTAATTCATTAAACTATGTATGTGTTGTATTTTGATCACGCGTCACAACAGAATTAATATAAGTACCTATATGACGACACTTCGACCAGGCACTATGACATTTTTTGGAAAATATAGAGCTGCTTGTTCTCGCTGAAGTATATAACTACCTGTTACCATAATATGTTATCAGTACCTATTGAAATTTTCATATAGGTTTATATTAACACAAAACATGACCACTCATCCACCTACCATATGCTAGAATATATAACACAAAGAATTAACCTAATTCTTCCTATATGTCTCTTGTAATAGAAGCTAGCCAAGCCTGTTATCACCTACAGTGTAGAAAACTATATATATACTACTTTTTACTACTTACAGGTTTGTGATTAGTGTGATAAGACATGTAAAATGTAGAGAAAACTTTATTAGGTACCTCAGTCTTAAAAATTAAATAAAAAAGCGCCATTTTGAGTAAAATCAACTAAATTTAAACTAGAGATTGTATTCTTTAGTTTTGTCGAGCTACAGTCGAACTTTTAGCCCTACAGTTTTACTGAAATTACCGCATACGTGTACATAATGTAAGGTCTGTAGCACAGATTAAACATATTGTAATAGGTTTGCCTATACCCCAGATAAGGATTTGGAGTAACCTACCTTACTTCCCCTATCAGAGACTGTATAGGTTTGATTGTGCTGACAGAGGTGGCCGGAAATGGTCAATGATCATAGAGGCATATATAGTCACCGAGAAATAGTAAAATAACTAAACTTTACAAAATTACAAATTTACGAGAGAGAAAATTATAGTCATGTGCGGGATTCGAACCCGCATCCATCCACCCTTATAGCCGGGGTATGCTCTGACCGACTGAGCTAACACGACAATGACTCATAACCAATCTGTTCTCTCGTTCTGTATTGATACATTTTATTTTATTTTTTTAACCGGCGGTATGCCTTTATTAACAAAATACTACGAACTATATACAACACTACAGCTACTACAATAAAAGCATTTGGACTCATAGGCAGTCCAAATGTCCTAGCCCACTACCAGTTGGCAGCGTGCCCAGCATGCTGGCAGCTTTGCCCCTTGAATTGCAATGCTTATTGATCCATCGTATTGGGATGGAGCGACACCTAGAGTTCAAATTACGTTGCAAACATAACAATATAAATATATATATATATAACTAAACTCCCACGCGCAATGTCCCACAAGCTTTTAATATAGTACCTATGTTCTCAATTTTATATGATCGAAGAGGCAACACCTAAATGCACTTATTGACAGTAGCTAACCGTTTGATCGACTATAAATAAATGTGGCACGTGTATTGATTCACATAACAATTAGTGTTGTTGTCATACTGCGGATTTATCAATACCTACTTACCTACAATAAAACAGTATTTATTATAAAACAGAAGGTTTTTTTTTTATGCCTGATAAGTTAGCCTTTGACCACTATCTCACCTAATGGTAAGTGATGATGTGGTCGAAGATGTTGTTCAGGCTAACCTAGAAGTGCTGGCTCTCAAGGACAGCTGCCGGAACACACCGTTAGGTGCATGGCGACAGATTTTCAACTTCAACAACTGCTGTTACCTTTACACTTTAAATAAAAAGCTGGTCGTGTGCGACTCTAAGTTACACTGAGTAAGTTACAGAATGCGAAATGAGTTTTTGGGAAAGCTGCCAGATCTCACGCTTAGTTGCTTGGCGATAGACTTTCTACTTGAGGATGTTAGCTAGCCAGGCGGGTATTTGCAAAATATCTTATTACCATACGCATAGAGAATTTTTTGCATATTTCCGTATTATATATATTGTTTTTTATTATGTTATTGTGACGGAACAAGCCAGAGGCCCACCTGATGTTAACTGGACTAACCTCTGCCTATAACAGATGCATTTCTATAATACGAATTCCACTGTGCCCGTCACACTGAGACGTACAGTTGTTAGGTCTCATGTCATGTGTCTGTAATTCTGGCTCTCAAGGACTGCTGCCGGAACACACTGTTAGGTGCTTAGCGACAGATTTTCTACTTGATGATGTAATTTATATACATTTTATTTTATGGTGGATATTATTTATATTATAAGATATAAATAGAATATTATATGTGTTACTTTGGTAAAGACGTTATATTGTTACATTTTCTTAGTTTTTCGAGATTGTTACACATAGTAATAAAATAAAGAGTCACCCTTGATCACGATCACTGCCAAGTGTCGTCAGAAGAACGTCGTCGGGATTAAAATAAGGTTAAATAAATTCGCGATGGGATTTAAATCTTTTAAAGTTGTTTAATTACCATTGAAGCGCTCGTAGCGAAGTTTGTGTATCTGTTCTTAACCGATCAGCAAAGTTAAACAGCGTCCGCCGCGGTCATGAGTTGGATGGGTGACTGCTAGTTACATTACTACTGAGCGCTTCCGTGCTTCGGAGGGCATGTTAAGCCCTCGCGGTCCCGTTTGTCGTCTTAGGATGTCAGTCGTTATAGCATGGTGGTAGAGCATTTTGCGAATGCCCCCCTGGCTAGCTACCACCCTCAAGTAGAAAATCTGTCGCCAAGCACCTAACGGTGTGTTCCGGCAGCTGTCCTTGGGAGCCAGAAATTCTAGGTTAGCCTGAACAACATCTTCGACCACATCATCACCTACCATCAGGTGAGATAATAGTCAAAGGTCAACCTATCAGAAAAAAAAAATTGTATTTTTTTCTTATTTTCAAATAAAACATACTTAGGTAAGGTATGTTAACTAAAGAGTACATGTAAACAAAAAATAACTAAGTTTTAGTATACCGTACGTTAACTTACCACGTTGTTAATAGCGAGAGATTATAAAATATATGTAAAAATATATTAATCAAAGATCTACAAACGTAATGTCTGCAATTTATTCTAGATTCGTTACCATTTGGTATAAAACTTCAAAAATATATACCTATCTAATAAACGTCCGCTCTTGTGCACATAATGAACTAATAACATTATTCAACCTTGTACACGTCACTACTATTTTGTATATCATTTGGACTCTTAATTCTCTAGGCCTTCAATATGTATTAGGCATTTAATCGCATCGCACAAAACATAGAGGTAAGTTACTGACGTAGATTCATAAAATTGTATATAATTACATAGTAGCGCATGCGCGCGACTTTGTTCCGGTGGTGGGGCCTTTTTATTCTGTGTTGGTGGCTAGATCCTCAAGGTACTCATATATGTACTAAATTATATTATGTACGAAAGATTTTTTATTTCGGATAGGTAAGCATTTGACCACAATCTCAACTGATCTCAAGTGATGATGTGGTCGACGGTGTTAACAGGCTTACCTAGAATTACTGCCTTTCAAGGAGAGCTGCCGAAACACACTGTTAGATGCTTGACGACAGATTTTCTACTTGACCAGGTGGGCATTCACAAATTGCCCTTTCACCATGCGGTAAAGGACAACCCGTGGCGGGATTTATATACTATATACTCACATATTCACGACATATCCATATATGTGAGTACATATTTGCGCAAGCGTAGTTTGGTAGGTTTAGTTTATACAACAGCAATAACCTCAGTGTATCTTCGTGGTTTAATTCAATTTATATCGATGTATAAAAATAACCTTAGTAGGTAGGCACCTACTTAAGATTCTCAAGCTGATGTACGCCTAATGTTTTTGCCAGGCAGCACATGTTTAAGATTAGGTAATGTAGGTACCATAAAACGAGGCTCTGTTACTATGTGTTTGCTGTCCGTGAGGGCGAGACTATTCTTGTATCTTTTGTATATTATTATTATTAAACTGACGAAACACTCACGGTTGAAATCGAGTACCTACTTCGAATTTTGCATGGTGGTAGGGCATTTTGCAAATGCTCGTCTGGCTAGCTACCACCATCAAGTAGAAAATCAGTCGCCAAGCACCTAACGGAGTGTTCCGACGGCTGTCCTGGAGAGCCAGTACTTACAGGTTAGGCTGAACAACATCTTCGACCACATCATCACTTAACATCAGGTGAGATTTTGGTCAAAGATTAACCTAGCAGGAATTAAAAAAAAATAAGTAATAAATGTCAATTTGAATATTTTTACAGAATTTTGGTAAATAGGGAGATTTTTGTAGCAAGTAATAATAAAAGCATTTTTCGAAGCAGTGGAAGGAAGCATTGGCTATGGACTGCCGCGCAGCAGGTTCATGGTGCGAATCCCGCCGCGGCTTAAGCTTCCCCGCATGGTGGAAGGGCATTTTGCGAGTGCCCGCCTGGCTAGCAACCACCCTCAAGTAGAAAATCAGTCGCCAAGCACCTAACGGTGTGTTCCGGCAGCTCTCAGCCAGCGTTAAACTGTTAAAAAAGCACCGTCTAAGTGCGGATGAGACTTACTCTATGGATCGTATTGTGTATCTATTGTGTTATGCGGAACCATTTGTGTGT
This sequence comes from Plagodis pulveraria, assembly GCA_963890685.1. Classification (NCBI taxonomy): domain Eukaryota; kingdom Metazoa; phylum Arthropoda; class Insecta; order Lepidoptera; family Geometridae; genus Plagodis; species Plagodis pulveraria. The sequence goes on along the minus strand of OY982951.1, from coordinate 19,968,430 downwards.
AACTTCAAGTCGCACATGGCCAGTTTATACAGGGTTGTTGGAAAAATGCTAACAACCTCTTACGGTTGACTTCTGTTTGTCCTAACAAACATTTTGAGAGGAATGTATTTTTTTTCTGTTTGTTTTTAAAACTTTTTAGACGGAATAAGCAAGAGGACAACCTGATCTTAGAAGTCTCTTGTTGCTGTATAATTAATTATTTCATATTTGTATTACTCTACTCGATGTAAATATTCAAAACTCTATAAGGGAGCGCGGGGCGGTGGTCCTCATGCTCATTCCGCCAAAAATACATAAAATGTTTGTTAGGATCAGCAGAAGTCAACCCTAAGAGGTTCTTAGCATTTTTCCATTAATCCTGTATATTGATCTGCCCATCACAAAAATAATCATCAAGATATACATACAAAATAATAAAATAATTTACGCGTTGAAGAAACCTCCTCCTTTTTCGAAAGTCTAAAACTGGCGATATTCCTGTGAAATACCAATATATTTTATTTAGTAATAAAATTATGCATATCAATAATATAACAAAGAACAACAAACATGTTTAATGTATATTTTTCAACAAAAAACAGTACAAAGGAAAAAAAACCGGCTTCCTCGTATATTACCATTATCAAGAACATAAAAAGGCTACCATTGACGTAAAGATACATTACATATATACAATCTTCTTATTTTACCACTGAGCAAGTAATATTTTATATTTTACAATTATTTTATATATTTTCCAAAAATTCTACACGTATCTACCTATGTATGTAATATTATCGGAACTGCAATATTTACATGATATGTTAATCTATTACGGCATCCAAACAGTTTTTTTTATAATAACAAACAATTGAAAAATATTTCAAGAAAAGCATTTTAATCTCTTTCTCTCATCTTACTTTATAATCTGTCCAGGTCATCCGGGAAGCAGGCTTAGTAAAAGTGTTCCATTTTCCAGAACAGAACCTCACCCTGGTCGTGGCTGGATCGGCTACTTTTTGGGATCCATTGTTTGATATCACTTGCTCCCACAAAAACTAGTGATATATCGGGACAAAAAAAATACACACATTTTCAGTGTCACCGCAGACCACAGCGTTGCTTAATATGAGATAAACAGTGCTCAAATGTGAATAATTAGTCTGCAGATACGGCAATCGCGATCGAAGTCGCAGGTACAGCTAGTTATAAATAAGCCAAATGCGGAACAACAACGACATAAATAAACTGTCAAACGCTATACCAACCCCGACCTTTTTATGGGGAAAATGGATTTACGCATACCCACCCATAGGGGACAGGTGGATTACAACAACAGGGTAAGCGTCAATAAGGACCCCATTACCGACTAAAAACCCCATGGTATACCAAAGGTATAGTGGTACTACTTCTAGTGGTTTGTACCACAGCTAAGTACGTAGATAACTAATAGATTTTGATACTAGGTCTAAAACGTTGAATACGGGTGTACGGTTATAAAAACCTGGTTTTCAAATCGTCAGATAGTTACGATTTATAAGAATAAATGTAGATAACGAATTAAAAAAAAACAATGAAAGTTGGTGCTTAAAAAAAATTATACAGCTAGGACAAAAGTACCTAACGTTATCATTGTTACTACGAAATAAATATGTCGATATTTATTTCGTGTTGATACCTAGAGGAAAAATAAATCCGATCAATTCATAATTAATTATAATGTTTTACGTAAATTGCTAATGATATAAAACTAATAAAAGATTGACGTCAATGCAACTCATTTAAATGCCATTTAAAATAGTAACGGCTGTTAGTTTGTTGTTGGACCTAATTTTAGAAAAGTTTATTATTGTGAAAAGTAGGCATTCATAATAATATGACGATAACGTACAGACCTGATTTATTATATACAGGATACAAGGTTTTTCCTATCGACACTATTGTACTATTATTGAATTAAATACATATAGTATTGAATAACTAAAAGCATAAGGATGGCTTAGGAACATTAACAAATTAATGGGAAATCCGTAGTAGGTAAGTAAGGATAAACTAAAGTAACATCAATAAAATAATAGGTAACACTTAAACTATTGGCAGCTTGAATCTGGAGAAGGAGCCTCTATAGCCTAGAAGTGAATAAACTATCAGAGGTAGTATAGGTTTTATCAATTGGGTTGACAGTTCGCACATTTTTCTTCTATGACTTCTAGCTTGAGCTCCATACCATGATCTCGCGTTGCTAACTTATAAACTTTAGTGTTTCTACGTAAAATAAACACATAATAATATACATATAGCGAAAGCTGTCCGGAGGCTGTTCCCTGATTTTGGTCACTTTGAAGGTGAACTACTCTTCATAGGTTCATTATTTACACTCTTATTTATACTAAAAAAAGTATATGTGACGTCTTTTAGCACCACACCAGTGCTGAAGATTTTTTCATAACCACTTATTTAATAGGAAAAAATATATTTGACGGGAGCTGTTTTTAAATTCTTTTTTGGAACTCCTCATCGATATCGAATGTTCACATATAACAATGTGAGCTATATTCAAACATTATCCGTGTTGAAAATTTTAAATCGGACAATCGCTTTCTTATGAAAAAACAATACTTTTTTGTGAAAAGTATTGTTTTCTCAAATTTTTGCCCATTTTGGACAAGCAAAGCGAGGTCGTAGCCACCACATATAGCGCGCATTGAGATGGAACTTTATTGACCGAACGAGAACGAAGTTCGAACGAAGCGTCTCTGCTTTAGCTTACACAAAAATGCTTTCGTATGTCCGGTTGTTCTCCTCTACAAGTCGTATTTCCCAACCGATTCCCGTGATATTTTGAGAGCAGATTTGATAATTCCATAGAATTTTTGTGTTGTATTTTTTTTTTTTTTTTTTTTCGTAATGACGGAGATAGTTTAAGTGGTGCAATATCGAAAGATTTAAAAAAAACCTCAACTCTTTGTAACCATTATCAAGAAGCAACTATTTTGTCAGAACAACTTATTCATCCAATAAACATAGAGGCCTGATTGGAAAAGAAAGAAAAAAAACGCATATTTCCTGTTTCATATCAAATCACAGGGGAATTTCATCAGCGTTTGGGATAAATATATCTAATGGTTTTTCTTGACCCTCGTAATGAAGAAACGCAAATTACCTGTGTTGCATCAAATTAATTTCATTAGTTTAGACCTCATGACCCATTCCCCCAAAGGCGTGCACGGTGAACCTTAATTTAACTGCTATGAAAGGGCAGTTTCGCGATGTTTACAGCTCCGAGAGCCACTAGTTTATTTCATGTTTTATTATCCATTAGTTGCTCCTGTCGCCGTTGGGTCCGACCCGCATTTGGCCTTTACTTTGACTACCTGTAAGTAATCCCTGATTTGCCCTTCCTTGAGCCAAAAGCTGGTTACGCATGCCCATGTAGATCACCTAACATCGGTTGTACATTTTTATACATAATAATGTTTTTTAACACCCGTTCACGAGTTGACATAAAGAGCAGCCATATTCCCCCTCAACCTTATTTGATTGGAGGGAAGTGGGCGACCCGTCACACAGTCACCACTAACAATGACATTTTCGTGAGCTTCATCAGGATTTTCCCAGATATTGTTATAGTCATCATTATTTCGTCCATTCAGAATTACAATGTATTTTAGCAGATCTATTACAACTGAATCACAATTAATTGCTGTGATTAGTGGAAGCTATCATTGCTTGTCTGAAAAAAAATCACTATTCTTTATTTTCGGTTTAGTAAGTGCTGCTCGATCTATAGCGCGACATGCACTGAAACTATTGCGCGAAACTCTCTCAGACAGGTTCAACTTTCCCCGCGTTGTTTATTAGGATGATTGAAATTATACCTTCGTATTATCAAAGTTCGCTGCGATGTGCCTGCCGCTTATGCTTAATTGATACACAATGATTTCCTTATTGTGTGTAACTGTGGGCCAGGAGTCAGGTTTTTCTTATGTACGCATCTTGTAGCTATAGCTTCAAAGAATAAACATGTGGTCTTGAGGATATCATTCTGTATTACTCTCGGTATTACAAAGAAATTGAATCAATGGACACTACTTATTTTTATATACCTATTCTAATTTAGTAGAGTAGGTATACATTGTACCTATTAACGTTTATTTTGTAAGTAGTTACTTAAATACATATTTAGCAATATAGGTGCATACATTAATATATCCAGATACTGCTAATACATTTGATCGTGACAATAAATCAAATAAACCAAGCATAAACTGCGGGTATTCCAAAACACAATCAATAATATGAGCAATACATATTACATACATAATTAGCAATATAGGTACTAAGACAAAATATATATATCCAGATACTGCTAATACATTTGATCGTGACACTAAAACAAATAAACCAAGCAGAAACCGCGGGTATTCTAAAACACAATCAATACGATGAGCTAAGACGAAAAAGGTAGATACAACCTATAAGCAATCCGGAAGAGAAAGCCAGGTCAAGCGCTGCGGTGCGGGTTGGGCGGGCAGGATAAGTGCTGACGTCACGGCTGACTCGCAATCCCGGCCGGGTCATGCGGGCAATGCACCGCGACCTTCTACGTCACCTAACCAGCGTACACCCTTTACACTGCAGACTAGTACCCCTCAACCCCGTACACCCTTTACGCTTACGTTTCCAAACAATGCATCAATAACATCGACCTAATTACTCCGAATTTGTTACAAATATATGCAGCAATTCAAATTCGACCGAATCGACCTTTCCTTTGCAATTTTTATTTATAGATTCTGGACGTAAACGTTATTTTTAACATTTTCATTTTAAGGCACGTCTTGTTTTGTTTCATAGTTTAAACAGGTTTATTTTGAAGTAACTATTGTAGTACCTAGGTACAATATTAACGTGCGTCTAAATGACTAGGTGACCATTTGTGGCGGTTTTTTGTACTATTTGTCTCACACTCACGTCTGTTCACTAAGTAATTTTATACGTTTGACTGTTTACCCATGTTGGTTTGTTGTGCTAACGACGCTAAAGTGATGAGGACACGCCCATATCTATCAATGTTATTGTGAGTGCCTCTATTTGGGTTAGGCAATCGATATTAGGTAGGTTATTGTTCCCTCCGCTGACGTGTCTACGCGCGACGTCTGATTCTGATATGAACCGATCAATAGATGCATTGAAGGTACATATTTTATGCGTAGATAACAGCGCCCTACATAACTAGCCTTAATAACGTGTTTTATATCTTTAGAGATTGGATCTTATCTTGGGAGTGGGTATATCAATTGCTTTATTATGATAAGAGTGACCTGAAAACACTAGTAGCTATCCGAAAAGGGTATGCAGTTTAATTTGACAGGATATTAATATAGGATTATAATTATATGTAATGATAGCCTCTCATGGGCACGGTTTCATATTCTATACTGCAACTGGGAAATATATGACAAACTCTTGTTAGAAACCCCAAACAAATAAAACAGGGTCCAAAACGAGACTTGATCCCCTTACCTCGCTATAAACGTGCGTGTAGCTCATTCCACTGGCTGGACACATAAACTAATCTACACTGATGCTTACCATCTCATCTACCTATTATTGAGCAAGAAACACACCAATGCAATGTATAATTTCCTTTTTACAGCCATCCGGATTGCTGGAGGATCCCCTGACGTACAGCTGCATGCAGGAAGTGTACTGCATATCAAGATGGGACCCCGCCAGAAAGTACTGCCTTCGTATCGTCATGCCTCATGGGTCACTTCTTCTTCAGGTGTGTGCATAGAACACAGGTTACAATCAAAACATTGCTTGCCAAATATACCTAAGTACTGAATACTACTTGGTACTGTTGAAGAAAATTAACCAAATTTTTTGTATATAACAATTGAAGTGGCCAAACAATCATGGACAAGTGGTTAGTTTTTCCTACAACTAACTATTTGTATTATACCTGCAAAGTAATTAGATATGTTATTGCTTATGCTTTTCTAAATTTAATGAATTTTTTATCCGCAGGCAAACGACGCGTACACGCGTGACCAGTGGTATCATTCCATCGTTTGGAAAGTGAGTATCTATATACAGTTTCTTCGAAGCAAGTATTAACTATTTTAATGGAAAAATATAACAGCTGGCTTTTTCATTATTTACAGAGAAACATCATTAGATACCGCAACTTTATGACGAAGACAGTAAGGAAGGAAGTTGTTTTGAAGGAACTTAAGGTAAATTGTGATCAATATTCATTTAACGATGATGGCGCGTCTCATTGAAATAAACGATGGAAACGGTAATTTTATAGGAATTTATTTCCTCTTGTTTTTACAGAATATGGTGGATTTCGTAATGACCACGCCCTTGCAGGATGAGAGTGTGACGCGAACGCCTATGCAAATTCTGACAGACTTGTTATCAGAGGTTCGTACCTTATTTATTGCTCTTTCGCCTAAGTCGTATACAACCGGCCCCGTCTCACTTGGTTTCTCTAAACTAAAGTGCAAGTTCATAGTTTACATTTTAGGATTCAAATTGATTGAATCATGAAACACATACGGACACAGTCACCATCACGAACAGAAGCAGTATTATGCCTAAGTATTTTGGTATGCCACTCATCGACGTGATACTTAGAAAGAGAATATATATATACGAAACATAGAAGGTAGGCCTACCCAGCCATCGTCTTCGGCCACGTTATCGCACATCCACAGGTACTTACTTCAAAGACTAGCTGCATTATATTTTTTTAGCTTGTCGTATGCAATTGATACACTTATTTCAAACAATTAGCAAAATAGATCTATATAAATTCTAATTAATTATTTTTTTAATAAATTGATAAGGAGGTCAAGTTCGACAATTCATTCCGTAATGTTTGTTCTAAGACAGAAGATAAAAATATTCCACTTTCAAAAGAGGGCTTACTATCAACTCGTGATGTTCTCATTTTGAAGTTACTGACGTACGTGTTAAGACCGTGTTCACATACCTCAGAACAAGCACCAATCACATACCTATTCGTATTTGTCGCGGCAAGCGGTAAATGTACTTGGCAGGGCATTTCGAATCCTGGCTAGGTTTAGTTGTAAGGGAAATGGAGCAAAACAGACTGAATAGTAGCTATAAAGGACAGGAATATAATTCCATGGTTCGAATCCCGCCGCGCCGGCTTGAGTTTGACTGCATGGTGAAAGGGCATGGTCGAATGCTCGCCTGGCCACCAGAACACACAGAAAATCAGTCCCTAAGCATCTAACATTGTGTTCCAGTAAGCGCCAGTAATTCTAGGTTAACCTTGTTAACGACATATTGTTTGCATTATCAGTATTATCACTTACCATAAGGTGAGTTTGTGGTATAATCATTATTAAAATATCGTCAAAATAAGTACAGGATAAAACTATACTTAGATCAACGCATTATTTACTGATGTAATCACTCCTACACTACATAAGTACATAATTGATGAACTTTATATTAATTTTATAGGTAGTGTACGTAACCTGCATATATATATTGTCTATTGTAATTTCCATTTTATGATATCAGGGCTCTTTGAAACAATAGCATTCAAAGTTTATCAGTAGATGTGGTATTTTAAATCTTGAGAGTTTATATTTTCACTGTTTCAATAAACCATTCATAGAAAATATTATCAAATGTTATCGCGACCATTCGCTACACACGTGCTATTTATGTTTAATTTACAATTTGATAAAGCGTAGAGTACCGAGTAAATTAATTTGCGAAATCAGACTTTCTGACGTCAATTGAGTAAGATTATTCCGTCGTTTGTATATATGGATATAAATGTTTTAATGCGTTTTATTTTTCAATATTACTAAAAGCATATAATAAATAGTAGTCGTTAAAATATGTAGGTTATATTTAATTTATTAATAGCCTAACAAACACAATAAAGTTATTACAATAGAAGTTGTGAGGTATCCCCTACTGCTGCCAGAGAATGGGAAAATAAAACATCCCAAGCAAGACGTTGGTGTAAGATTTATCGTACGTACCTACTTGAACTAAAAAAAGGATATTATACTCTTGTTGATAAGATCATCTGATAATATATATACGATAGCTTAAAAGTCTGTTTTTTCTTTCCAGAATAAGGATTGCCCAGATTGGGAAGAGTGGGCTGAAAATGCGACGAGCGTTGCGGCACCTTTGCTCGCGGAGAGATGCGCGACGGGAGAACTTTGCGCGCTGCTGGCTCGTATGTGCAGACGCAGACCGCGCGCCGCCCCGCTGCCCGCGCTCGCTCCGCCTGTGCGTCGCGTCCTCACCCGAAACGTAGACTTTGCGAGAGCTCCTAATGGAAGGCGTCTAGTCCGAGATTACATCAGGTAAATAACCCATAAACTATTCATCATTATATTAATACATGCATACGATAAAAATATGTCAAAATCACGTGTGGACACTAAATAAATTTATCAACAAACATTACTAATTCAAGGGCGGAAGGTAAACAAACTTCAAAGTCTTGACCTGTATAAATAATAAATTATCCTGCTAATGAAGTATAATAAATTCTTACATTATTTCAACACGGTTACGAGATGAATCTGTGTGAAGGACGACCAGATGGTTTCCGGCGCGGTAAGTAAATTAAGCCAATTGAAATATATATCGCAGCATATAACAGTCATTTAGGGCTAAGTATCTACCATCAATTACTATTAGTATACTAGCAACTGACTTCGTCTAATGTAACAGTAGCTTGTTGAACAAGGGTGGTAAATCAATCGCATCGCACGAGCGAAGGTAACGTAGGTGAATAATTCATTTACTAAACCTACAGGCAAATATTTTAATTATGTGGAATCCTACCCAAAACAGATTACATGTAGGCACATAATGTATTTGTTGTCATTGTCATATGTGCTATGAATCAATGAATTATAATTACGTTCGATACATTGCTTCAGTAGAATAAATTACATATCTACTAATTTGTTTATATGGTACCAGATATTTAGCCAGAGCTGCTGAAACGTTGAAGCCAAGAAACTTAATAGAACATGCGTCTAATTCCGCCTCAGCACGAACTGGGCTGAGTGTTTGCTTGGCGAACCTTTTTCAAATTTCTCGTTTAGTCTTTAGGAATGGTCAATTTAACAACTGGACATTCAAGCTTTTGATATAAGTTTAATAGAATACGAGGTTCCATCCGATCCCACAGCACCGATTATTACTGAACTGCATGCTAAGTACCTACAACTAATTCCACAAAATATTATTTTGAATACCCATTCGAATACCGAACAAAATTTAGACAATAAACCAACCAATAAATGTCTCTGGAATGTATTAATCTGATGTTAATGATATCGTCGTTGGCTATTCAAGTTCTGGCGAATTAAAGTTAATAACATGGTGATGTGATTGTACTGCACACACATCATAGGAATCATCTTCACTCGCTCTACGTAGCCTCTCCAAAATCATTAAGAATATATTACATAAACAGTAGATAAACTCATGCAAGGTTCGTTTTATTTTGAACTTTTATTGTAATTGTAGACTTAGCATTAGCACGTCATATAGTTTTTATCTTAACATGTAATAGATTAAGTACATACATGATGAAACAATAATGCAGAGTTATTCATTATAATTATTACCAGTAGCATGCAATAATAGAATAACTATCGCATCATTATTATTTCAAAAACACTTCTAATGGCCGCAGCTAACTTGACTATCTACTATCTATTACAGCCTAATGGTTATATGTTATTTTGACGAGTCACATCATGTAGATACCAGAATAAAATCATAATAGTACTTACTGTTTTCGTACTGTACTGTGTTCAGTGAACCCTTGTCAAGCAGCACGCACGGGTTCAGTTGCATTGACGTCATAGTTTACGGTACGATGCCAACGCAAAACGTTTCTTTGTAAATACGTGTTCAAAGTGCACAATAGGCACAATGATAGTAAAATATAAGTCGATATAGGTATGAGTCGACTACCGAAAGCAACAGTAGTTTTATTTTACCAGACTGTTTTGATTATATGTTCCCAATTTCGTATCAAACCCTACATTAAAACTAGGATATCTAAGATAGTTACGATACGGTTTCTGCGTGATGTTTAGTTTACTGGCAGTCAGCTAAATTAGTGCGCAAAAGATTGTAATCAGCTCTGTTATATTCCTTATGCGCAGCAACATCAATATCCCACATAAATGTCAATTTACGTTGTAGCATGTTGCTCATTTCGCGTATTACGACATACAATTGGGTGGATTGGAACAGTTTGCATAGCTCAACATTGGCATAATACCTAATACCGGTTTGAATAACCGATACCCAAAGATAATAGTAGAATATGATACAAGTGAGCTAAGTTGCTCATTATACACGAGGCTGTGTTTTGCAGCCCGAGCCGTAGGCGAGGGCGTAAATCAGCCGAGTGTTTAATGAACATGATGAGAGTTGATTACATATAAACCTCTTTGATGTTACAAATCTGTATTACCGGGTTAAATTGAAAATGCTCTGTTTACTCGCATATAATTTGCAGTTAGGTACTAACTTAACTTTGTAGAGATAATTCTATTACGCACTAGTGTATAATATTATTATGCACGAGGGTGTTATAGTTCGGTTTATGGCCCTAAGAACGATATTATAAAGCTCACTTTACGGGCAAGAGTGTTGAAAATGCTATTAAAAACTACGTCAGTTTTACATTTTCGCAAATTCAATTTATACTTACGAGTAAGTATAGGTATATTTGACGGACGGAAATTAATTGCGTTGGTGTAGTTGTAACATAAGATTTACCTCGACGTTTCCTCGAGTCCGCTATTGACCACAATTAACGTAACTGTGTCTATTGTATTTTAAACAAAGTGAAAAACAAGCAACCACCGCCTGCTTTTGCTCATAACGAACACCGCTCAAGTCACGTAAGCACATCGGACCTCTCACCTATTTAGATTGTGAAAAAGGGTGGTATGGTCAAATTTGATTTTTCGATGTGACTTTGATCAAATAAATTAGGTGTGGTTATTCATAAAAGTTAGTTTATTTGAATTACAGAAATAAATAAACTATAAAATGTCTATAAACAAAATTTTGTGGGAGATCGGGAACAATATCTAATGGAACCATCTCATCAGTACGCGGAAGCGAATAGCGGTCCTCCTTGTCTTAAATCAGTCCTTAAGGTGCAATCTCACGTCTGTGGCGGAAAAAGCATAATTTATATTATTATGCTATTTTGATTGGGTCATAGGACTTAAGTTTTCACCTAGATTTGTCTTTTGTTTCAGTGCTTTGAGCGCACACAACTCGGGGGCAGCCCTGGTACGGCGGTTCGTGGAGGTGACGCACGGGAACAGGGCCAAATGCCCTCACCCCCGTGCCGCACCCAACCTGGCAGCAGTAGCACTGGCGGCCCTGGACGACCACTACCGGGACACCGCTTCACCCCACGTCTGCAGCGATAAGGAAGAGGAGGTGCTGTGCTTCGCGGACATCCTCGACCACATGTACGATTATACTTATTATATCCTACTAAAATTTAAGAATGAAATGCAAAATTTTGTGGTTCGTGGATTGCCTAGCTCCACCCCTGCACGGCACCGAACCGCCGTTGCACTGGTATCCATGGGCGACCACTACCGTGACACTGCTTTCTCCACACATCTGCAGAGATAAGGAAGACCCGACAATATCCCCAAAGCACAGCCGCTATTCCTGGCCACACGTATGCCAATACATATAGTATGTAGTAGTAGTATGTAGTATAAAAATGCGACAATGTATTATTGTCGTAAAGTGATAAGGGATACTTGTTTCGCGTTTTTTGCGGTTCCTGCTTATGTGGTAACTAAAATCTGTAACTAGGTACTGGGACAAAAATCACTCATTTGATAACCAGTTACAATTTCGAATTCCTTTGTAGCCAATAGAAGCTGGTTACGAACAATATGGTTACGGAACCATTATTAGCGACCAGATTATGTTTAGGATAGGAAAAGAATGACCCAATTTGTAACTAGTTACAATTTTGATTTCTTTTTAACCAGCTTTGATAGGTGTGTTATCATTTACGCTTTGATATTTAACTTTGAAGATAAAGCCTTTTCAAGTTTGGCAGATGTCACATGAAATAAATGTCTTGTAGATATTTATCCCCGCCTGAATGGGGGAGGCTGTGTTCAGCAGTGGACAATCCGGGTGATACAGTACAGTAATAGTAACTTAAACCATAACTCATTCAATTATAGAAACTATTCAGTCGTTACCAGCAGTGGTGGCAACTGGGAATAGTAGGTATGTGTGACTTTTATTCCTAATTTTCACCACTCATGGCAACTGTGAAGATATTTGTAAACATTTCCAAAATGCCAGTAGGTAATGATAGTGGAATTGCCACCTGCTACCATTCATTGTATCACTTTTCGGGAACTTAAAATTTTCAAAATAAAATATTTGTGTTACGAGAAAAACTGATCTTTTCCATCATTAGTTACAATCTGAGATTTTCGGTTTGTAATCTGTTAGAAACTTTTGTTATAAAAAGACTTTTGTTAGAAAATATATTCCCGATTCGTAACTGGTTACAATCTGGGTATTTTCTGTTACCGTTTGGAACTGAACTTTAGTTATAAAATGGGTAATATATTCTGGATTCATGACTGATTCATGACGGTTTTATGTAGGTATTTCCGTTTTCAGGTTAAACATTTCAGTTACTTGGGCCGGAACCATTTTTGACACGAGGGTGGTGAACATATCGTTAGAGAATCATATTTTTTGCAAAATCACAGGTGTCATATTCCGATATGCCCAATATGTACTGTATATATATATATTAAAGGTACTAAACTAACGTAGACACGTCATTAATATGAGACAATATAGTCACTTACTCGTATTAATATATTTTTTCCATGGAATAGTCTTATAAAAATATTGATCCAAAGAGTACCTACATAATAACGGCCACTATAAAAAATAACCTTAAAATTGAAATTTTAAATATGAATGAAATAAATTAATAATATAAAAAAGTGGCACATCTATAATAATATTATCTAAAATAATCTATCTAACTCTTCTCGATTTCGAAGCACGTTGAACTCTTTAGTTCAATAGATCGATTATCAATTGAGTGGTACAAAAGACTTCAACGAGCACCTCCAAAATTTTCTTTATTGTGTTCGGCACAAAATACTACATACGAGTATATATTGTATTTTGGATCGTACTTGAACCGATCCTTAATCACAAATTTAATTTCTCTGTATTACGAGTATACTGTTTCGTGGTAACAAATGAAATTATCTTGATGAAGATATAATAATATACTGTTCTTAATTATTTAAATTTCACGTGAGCAAAATCTAGTCTAAAAAACAAAAAAAAATGTCTTGCAAAATTACTTTTAATGCCGTAGGTAGATCATGCGAGTAAGTAGTATGGATTAGGTACATTCTGCAATGCAGCATATTCGATTGCAAATACAATGTCACACGAACGTTTGCTATGTTGCCCTCTGTTCTCTAACACCTGTTTGCTCCAAGATCTATATGAACTCGTGTCTCTGCTCGATTTAAAAGTACTACTGGCGGGTCAACAAAAGAGTTTTGACCACACAACCCTGATCAATAGAATCGAAGCAGACTAATGATTTTGGTAACGCTTGTAGCGTACCCTGCTTTTTCTTTCTTAAACTTTCAACTTAGTTAAGCAACGTCCACTGTAGTCATGATTTGCATGGGTGACCGCTAGTGGCATTACTACGGAGCACTTTCAGCTTCGGAGGGTACGTTGAGCTGTTATTGTCATAGGATAAAAATCGTTTTAGCATGGTGGTAAGATATTTTACGAATGCCCATCTGGCTCGCTACCACCCACAAGTAGAAAATGCCTTACGATGTGTTCCGGTAGCTACCCTTTCGAGCCAGTAATTCTAAGTTTGCCTGAATAACATCTTCGACCACATCATTACTTGCCATCAGATGAGATAGAGGTCAAAGGCGGCCAGCCTTTGACTTTTGAATTATTATCTTAAGATAAATAAAATTTTCCTTTTAATCAGGTGTGAATACGAAGACTGGTTAGTAACAGTAGGTGCAGTGGTGCAGCCGGTGCCGCTGTGTGAACGCGCGCTGGCGTGCCCACGCGTGGCGGAGCGGCTAGCGCGCGTGGTGCGGGCACTGGCCCGCGACCCGCGCTGCGAAGCACACGCGTGCGTGGCGCCCGCGCGGGCAGCGCGTCTTCATCCGCCCTCCTGGCTGCGGGCCGCCGCACCTTCGCAACCCCTGCTTGCGCTACCGCACCAGGACCTCTGCAACCTCTGGGGAACTATGGTTAGATATCTGCAATATCGATTACATTGATATGTAATTTTTTAAGGGTCATCGTATAAATGTATAGCTCTTTAGTCAGTTTCTCGCGACTGGATAGTTAGATAAGCGGATGTTTGTGAACGGTGGCTGTAGGTTCGACTTCTGACTGAATATGGATATTTATGTTTATTTTTTCACGGTCGGCAACGCGCGAGTGATACCCCTGGTGTTGCAAGCGTCCATAGGCTACGGTAACTGCTTACCATCAGGCGGGCCGTATGCTTGTTTGCCACCTTTGTGGTATAAAAAAAAAAATTAGTTATGGCATGGTAGTTCAATTATGTCGCAGAGGAGGAGTGTTAGAAAAAAAATCTAAATTAAAAAAAAATATGTTCTTCACTTCACAAATGTCAGGGGGTACAAAAAATCATCTCGCATGCTGCCACTGTCAGTCCAAAAGGCATGTTAGCGTGTAATTTGACCCAAAATACCGTGAGGGTCATCGTGAGTCAAACCTCATTCACAGGAAAATGATATTATCTTGTTCGGGACTTTCCAACAGACGTCAATGAATATACCTACGTAGAATAGAATTGTAGATAGTTGTTTAATGAGTATAATAACTACCTAAACGTTATCGTAGTATGTCATTGTCTATTATTTGACAATGACTACGTGAAAGTTTATGAATGTAAAATGCATTTTTCTCTTTTGTTTCAGCTTGAGAGTTTGCTTAAATGTTGCGGCAAAAGGAAAAGCTTTCTACAAAGTGTGAGCAAACAGCTGCCGGACTTCATTCTAGTCGCTTTAACTGAAAACGTAAGTTTTTTCTACTTTCTACTATTTACTTTTTGAAAGGACTCACGATCTCGAATTAAAAGTAACTTATTATTTAATGGGTATATTCCTCACAATATAAGTTTATAAGAATATTACAATTAATAAAATAACATAGGTAGGTAAAATCTTCCAGCTCAAAAATGCACGACCCTCAATGCATTATTTAGGTGGAACTATCACTAACTATTACGTCTAATTACTTTGAGCGTACTACCCACGGGCGCCACGTAGGTATTAGTCCTACATCTTGTTCATGAGCATTATTTAGGAAAAACTATTCATTAGCATTCCATTAAAATTAATTTAGATTTTATTCAATTTTAATTTTTACTACTAAATCGATCAACATGCTCAATATTTTATTTTCAGCCGGCTGCAATAGAAGCTTTATGCCTGATGCTAGAATGGGAGATCACAAGCGGAGAGCAAACTCAGCTAGAAATCATCTTTGCACTAGAGAGCACTGAGCTCGGACAGAAATACTACAGGGATCTTTGTGAACGACAAAAGACTCTCGAAAGATTGGTAAGCTTATATTAAATATTTAACTACTTAAGACTACAGATTACATATACACATGCATATATAAATCTCCAGTGTAGGCACCTTAACAATATATTTTGACAGTCGAAGTCTATAATGTGGATAAGAGATAATATGGTCTATGACATTAGAAGGGTAGACTTAAAATGGGAACTGGGTCTAGAGAAAATTATATGAACTCTCATGTACCTACACGTACTCCAACTTGATATTATGGTGGTAGGTTTTAAAGCAGTGCTAGCTCAGTGGCATTGGCTATGGACTGCCGCGCAGCAGGTCTATGGTTCGAATCCCGCCGCGGGCTTGAGCTTCACCGCATGGTGGAAGGACATTTTGAGAATGCCCGCCTGGCTAGCGAGCACCCTGAAGTAGAATATCTGTCGCCAAGCACCTAACGGTGTGTTGCGGTAGCAGTCCTTGCGAGCCAGAGAAATTACAGGCACATGAGACTTAACAACTACGTCTCAAAGTGAAGGGCGCAGTGCAATTCGTGACTTGTGATGAAATGCATCTGTTATAGGCAGACGTTAGACCGCTTAACATCACGTGGGGCTCGAGCTTGTTCCGTCACAATAACATAAAAAAAGACCATTTTGCATAAAAGGTTGCAGAACTGGCAAGCTAGTGCTGCCACCTTCAAGAACTCTCATCGGTCTCTACGCGTTCTATGTACGTTGATACGATGCCGAGGGGATACGTCTGCGGGGTCCTTAAGGCCCTGATAGTCCCCAAATTAGACCTGAAAATAAGAGCGTTCTACTTTCACTGAACGTATCAAAACAGTGTATTAAAATAGACTAACCTACAATCATTACATCCTTGTCTACATTTTCGACATATACTTTGTCTGAGACGCCAAAACTTCGAGTTAGAGTCAGAATATGTATATTTTGTGAAAATATGAAGTTTCGGTAAATTATGAAACATAATTCGTATATCCTCTTAAGCCCCCTTTCTGTGCTTGTGTCGCTAAGTCCCAGTTATTGTCTTAGAATGGCAGTCTTTACAGCATGGTTGTAGGGCATTTTGCAAATACCCAGCTGACTAGCTACGACCCTGAAGTAGAACATATGTCCACCTAACAATGAGTTCCGGCAGATTATTCAGATTAATTCTAGGTCACCCTGAACAATATCTTCCAGCCCATCACCACTTACCCGCAGGTGAGATAAAAAAGTCGACTATGATTATTTTTTTCATAACCCCCGATATATAAGATTAATATCTTCGAACTGTAGGTACGTTCGTGTTGGAATTCAAAGACCGGCATTCATGTAAAAAGTATTATTGCCTCATATATATATTTGCATGTTGGACAGTTGCAACGTGCATAGGTTTGTGCTTTATTTCAATGGTATAATTAATTATATATTATATTTGCCGGCAAACCAGCTAAACCAATAAACTTTGTTGTTGTAGCAAGCTGGAGGCGGTCCAAAACGCCTATCGCTGCCGGTTCGCGCCACAGACGCCGATGTCGCCGCACTGCTCGAGGCCGGCGCTGTTGGCAACTTAGAGTGCCTCTCCTTGGCATTTACCAGCGTCACCAGTGAATGTGCCCACCATCTCATTAAGGTGTGTATATTGTGATATCAACGCGGCTGCGATTTGCCCATTGTAAACATTTATTGCGGGTAGGTACGGTGTTAAAAGAAAACATTGCGTAACTCTACGTATCAGCCAAACCGAATGTGTTGACATACAAGCCATATTGTAACGTCCTCACAAATGTAATTGCGGATAAATGTATTTTTATTGCTGATTAGCTAGCCTTTCGCCACTATCTATCTCACTTGATGGTAAGATACTACGTACCTAGTCCAACGTGAATAACAAAAATATATTGTTACAGCTTCCTGCCCTTCGGTACCTAAACCTTTGGGCGACCAAGTTCGGAGACAGTGGAGTGCAGCTGATCGCTGAACACCTGCCGCGACTGCAAGTCCTCAACTTGTGCGAAACGCCTGTCTCTGATAAAGGGATCGAAGCACTTTCAGGTACGTACTTTTGTAATAGCTTTTGCTTTCTTAGATAGGTATTTATTTATTAGGTTATGGTTGATTTTTACGATTTATTTATTAAAAATATCAAAGAAAAATCCTGTGCGTAAAAGTGGCGGTGTTGCCCCCGGCGTCAACTGGGACTGTTCCCTTTTGAGTGGTATTTAAAACCTAGTTTTGTATGTCGCATATAGTATTTATAGGTATAAGCTATGTTTGCAAGCGGAGTACAGCATTTCATTCTCTTTAAACATAAAACAAATTTTGTCGCGCGTTATCCTTTGAAAAAATTAGAACAGCTATTGTCGTTCGATTTGGAGCAATCATCGATGAACATAAATAGCAAAATCATCGAAAGATTTACTTCTCAACGCGTAGGTATATAATAACGAGTACCTGAGTGTCAGCAATTTCAAATTTCAGGTCTATCAAATCTTCGGCGATTAAACCTGAACAGCACCAACCTATCAGCAGAGACCTTCAGACAGCTGCGTCAGAGGCTGCCACAATTGCAGGAGTACGACGTTCGGTACACGGAGGCGTGGTGACAGCAGGAGACGCGCGCCCCTGCCCATAACCATGAGATCTCAGGCACAGCCGCGCAGTATTACCGGAAATGTGTTGACGTCTTTATATGTTGCTGTTTAGGTGAATAGTTACACAGCAACCACCCACTGGCCCGATCTTACTATCACAGACACCACAGACCAAAATAATAGATATAACCTGCAGTCCTAATAAAGGCTGTGAAGTACATTGCGAGCGCTTTTGCGCAGAGTGAAGTGAAGGAAGGTTATCATTTGCTTACACCTCACACTAGTAATAAACTAAAACAGTGTAAGCGAGGTTTAAGCTACGAATAATGATATGTATTATTAGAAGCATGTTAGTAGATTCACAGCCGCGACATCAACTTTGCATCACACTATACTACTGACGAATGTGATCTATGTATCACTATTAGTTAATCTGTGATGACAGTTCATGAAATCACGTACCGTGAGAACTTAGCCTTGTCTCTATAGAATATGTGCATATTTTAAAGCCCTATTCTAAAGCGATTCGTCTGTTCAGGGTAAATCCAGAGCACTCAGACGCTGTTCCATCATGAGTATAAGTATATTAAGATATTGCATAGTTTGTTATAAAATATTTATTTTATAATATAATTGCCCAGTAGGTTCTGTAAGGTGAAAGGAAGAAAACAGAAGTGCAGAAGTTTATTTGGGCAACCAATTCTTCTGCAAGTTTTCTATCTTGAAGAAGTGTTCAAATGAAAAAGTAAAAGTTGCAGGCGAAAATGCAAACTAAATTATCATTCCCAATTCACAATTCTATAAGTTTACAACATATGCTAAAGACATGTCATTTGTGTCAAGTCTATCAAAATATTCTGAAGACATGTCATTTGTTTCAAGGCTATCAACATATCCCGAAGACATGTCATTTGTTTCAAGGCTATCAACATATTCTGAAGACATGTCATTTGTTTCAAGGCTATCAACATATTCTGAAGACATGTCATTTGTTTCAAGGCTATCAACATATTCTGAAGACATGTCATTTGTTTCAAGGCTATCAACATATTGTGAAGACATGTCATTTGTTTTAAGGCTAGCAACGTATTCTGAAGACATGTCATTTGTTTCAAAGCTATCAACATCAGCTTGACAACTAAACAAATTTAATCGTTTAAATAGACCACGAATGAATTATCAAAACAGACGTCGTGGCGTCACGTTGTTGTGCGCCGGAGTTACTCGTACTTGCGACACTTGTAAAATTAAAGTACATAATGCAAACGTCTTTAAAAATATGCATTTAACCCCTAGTCGACAGTTACAGAGCACTAAAACTTATATGATACTCGTATTATTACATTTCAAGTAGTTCTACGCTACTTTCATTTCACTAAAGTTCTCTACCAAGTGCACTCTTAGTAGATAACCAGACACCTTAGTAGATAAACAGATACCCATTTTATTAATTATTACAATTACAAATCAAATAATCAAATCTTAGTCGCTATATGATATGCACAAGATACTATTGATGCTTAGTTGATCTTGAAATATTTAAACTTATGAAAACTATAATGTATACTTAAAACGAATTTAATGACGCGTTTACTGTGGCTATGTACCGTAATCAAGACATTTGGATAAGGACAAAAAATGTAAATATAATTTATGTGGTTCATACCAACATTCTTGATGAGATTTTAGGTATTGCCAGGTTCTAAATGTTGATCTGTATTTTTTTCTTCTATAGATCTGCCATAGAACGGTTTCAGAGCTTGAAACAGCAAACGCTAGGTTTTCTATTAACACTATTTATTATTACATTTAATACAGGTTTAATTTAAAATATAATTGTACAGTTTCATATTATATTATCCAATTTTGTATAGAATTAATATAAAATACACTTAATTATAAGTATTACCTAAAAGTTCTGGGCTGTGAGATAGAGAAAGTTAGTAGGTACATGTGTGATTGTGTGGATTGAATGTTATTAAGCTCATAAAGCCGTTTCAATACCCTCGACGTCAAAGGCCATTATTTTAGATTGTCGATGTTGTGCGACTTCCAAATGCCCATTGTAATGTAACATTTAGTGCCTTAGTATTAGAGTCTCCTTTAGTAGTTCGAAGTGGATTCTAAAGGAACGAATCAACGGTCTAAGGTCATGAACACGATTGCATCTGCGTTGTTTCTTAATAGTTCAACACGATTGCGTACACAATACAAGAATGAATATGTGCACTGTTATAGGTAATAGTTTTGTGCACAACTTCGACATTCTAAAGATGATAAAATGGTCATCCTGTTGAACTCTAAATGAATAATCTATGTTAGTACGTAAGTATATACTGCTCTATCAATCATACAACAATCTTTTGTCATGTAAAGAGTAGGGAATGTTTAAAATAAATTGTTGTATTACCTGTTTGTTAATATAACAGCGAGAATTTACTATGCCTACCTACATGATTTATCCTGTAGCTTGCTTTTCACCGAACATACATATATATACTTCTGTCAGTCATAACAGTGTACACGATATAGGTATGTATAATATCAAGTCAGAAAAAACGTTGTTTCCTATTTCTTCTGTAAATACCTTTCCATTATAATATTAAGTAGGTAGATTTGTGTCATGATTTATCAAGTCCTAGAATTATTAAGTTATTGTCTATCTATACTTTATATAATAAATACAATAGACACTTTTAGATGTAGTAAGTAATATACCACATTTCTATATTTAAGAATAAAAATGTGCATTTCTGATAGTTGTGCAAAAATAAGTTACGTAGATCAAAATCAGATCCGCTAAAAAATATTGTCTTTACTCACATTATATTATTCAATGATAAATGAAAATCATTTCTGAAAAACTAGATACTTACCTTATAATTTCATATTATTCTGAATCAGTGCGGTCTTTTCCCGACTGCCCTTGTGAAGGCGGTGCCTAGTATTGCCTACATACTTAAAATGTCAAATATTTTCGTAGCTACGGAGTAAAAACTTGGGTTAACAAATTATCCTAATATCCTGAATGTTCGCCAAGAACCTAACGGTGTGCACATCACCACGTACCAACAGGGTAGATGGTGGTCAAAGGCTATCTTAACAGATGTAAAATAAGCTTTATTATATATATCAATTATCACCTCTACTGTAAACTAGTTTACTTATTTAAGATAACTCATTAAAAAAAGGGGCAATGATATAAATAAAAGCATTTACTCAGAACCACACCGTCTTATCGTCAGTAGATGTAATGTGTAACTTATATGCATATGGTATGTGAACTGATTGTTATAGTTACATGAAGAGATATAAGACTTACCTATCCACGTGTGTGAAATGTGAGGAAGTTTTTAATAAAATGAATAAAACATTACGACATCGTTTTCTTTCAAAATTTGGTAAGCGTGACGGGAGATTTGAGAATAGTTACCAGTGGCGAAACGTACGAACAAGCCGATTCCTGTCGGCTTACCTTAACAAAACCGCATATCTGTATTCTTTCTACGTTTGTAATAATTAAATAGTCGAAGCAATCACGCCTTTGAAATAAATTGCGATAGCCTATATTTTTGCCAGCGTTGACATATGCCACTGAAACGTGGTCCTTAACTGTGGCCCTTATGGACAAGCTCAGAGTCGCTCAACGAGCTATAGAGAGCTATGCTCGGCGCGATAAAATCCGGAACGTGGATATTCGCCAAAGAACCAAAGTCACCGACATAGCTTTCAGAATTTGCAAGTTGAAGTGGTAATGGGCGGGCCACATTGCTCGACGAACTGATAACCGATGGGGAAGAAAGGTTCTGGAGTGGTTACCACAATACACCGGGAGACGTAGAGTTGTAAGGCCCCCCACTAGGTGGACTGACGACATCATTCAAGTCGCGGGTAGCCAATGGTTACAAGCGGCTAACCGTTCTTTGTGGCGTTCAATGGGTCTTTGTTCAACAGTGGATGTCTTCCGGCTGATGATGAATGAATAAATATTTTTTGCTATAGCAAAGCAAGTTCACATTATATATAGACACCTATGGCGGCTATGAACTATCGTTATAGATATACTGTACTGTATCAGCCGGATTGTCCACTGCTGAACACAGCCTCCCCCATTAAGGGGGGGTTTGCTATAATACCCACACTTGGCACGCGTTTTGGGATCGCAGTTTAAGATATTCCACAGAAGGCGCTGCTGCCCACCTTCCGGTATTTTACCTTTAGTCGCCTCTTACGACATCCACAGGTAGCAATGGGGGGGTGACATTCTAGCCCGGCACCCCACGGGCATATGGGTTATAGACATAGGCTTAGGATGTACAAGACCAATAGTGATGGATGAACGGTGTTACAAAAAATTAAATGTAAATGTGTTAGTGACATAGTGTTGTCAAGACGCGGGCGTAATACTATCGACAGTTTTACTGGTTGCATCTTAGTACACATTTGTTTGAAACTATGCCCTATATAGTTCATTGAGACTATTGTAATGACCGTAAACAACACTGAAATCACAGAAACGCAAAATATGCAATTTCATTAACTTGGACAACTTATTATTCCAGTTATTATGATTTAAAAACCAAACTACTTAACTGATTATGATGAAATTTCAATAGGATGAATCTTAAAGTATATCCTTTCAAACAAAATACGATGTTTTAACCCAAATATCATAACATGAATACAGCCTTATTGAGAACCTACTCCTATTTTTGATCTGTTAAAAATAAAACTCATTCAAAGTTGAAGTCAAATGCATTTATTGTAGGTCGAAAATGGTACAGCAATTTTAAAAGTTAAACTACTATAACTTCATCGTAACAAGATGAAAAAAAACTTACCATTACTAAGTATTATGATAACCATTAAAATCATTAAGCTGCAAATATACAGATCCCGTAATACCATTTGCGTAAAGTATTCACATATGGTAAGCAAAGGTCGAATTGGTCCCTTATGTAAACATAGCTCTTTGGGCTGTAGAAATAACGATGTGTACATTATTTCTATTATCTTTACTAACTGGCCTACTAAACATATAATTCTTTAAAGTCTGCTTTTAAGTCTAAAAGCCGTTTTATCATTATTTTTGTTTTAGCTTTTAAACCTCTTAAGAGCTAATTTTTTTCTTTCATTTTTGTCACAACTTAGAACATTACTTAATAAGGTTTTTTTCCTTGTAGAAAGTACTTTATTTTGAAGGACCAGGTAATGGCCAACGGTGGTGATATATACGTTATGACAAGGCCGCCTTATTTTCAATAATTTGATCTGAAAGGAAAAATACAATTTATTTTGTGTCAGCCAGACGCTCAGGGAAGGGTTATTAGATTGAATGTACATATCCTACAGTCTTCAAATTAAAAAAAATTATTTGACATGTATTTTACTACAGATTAAACTGTTACTTGTGTCATCATTTCCTAAAGCTATTGACTACCATTTCCACATCTTCATGCATTCAGGGACATTAAAAGTTGGTATTGAGTCTTTCATTAGTATACATCGATGTTTTCTTTGTATAAAGCATTTTTATTCAAAGTTTACTACAAACTAGTTTTTATTTAGAGTCCATCAATAATCCAAACCCTTTTATCACATACTAAAAATTTGTTGGAAATCTGTAAGAACACAAACATTATTATACGCGTGCATACAGTTATTTCAAATTCTGTTAAATAGCCATTTGTATGAAGATACTAATATTTTATGACAGAAGTCAGAGATATTTCCAATTATTTATTGAGTGTTAGGGGAATTTTTCACAGAAAACTTCATAATAAATTTTGAATGATATATCTTGTGATAATATTTACTCCCTTATTCGTAAATACTCAATAAGCTTTATACTGATCTGTCAACTTCTCGCTAATTATTATGTAATTATATTATTTATTAAACTATTTTATGATTAAACTAACTACCGGTTATTTTTGAGGTTCGAATATGTACCCGAGCAGTCACGTCGGTTACAGGTACCTGTAGGTTACAGGTCAGACATAAACTATCCACTTTGTCGATACTCGTGACGTCAGGACTTTGTCAAGCCCTATCGTAAACAAACGTTTTATAGTTTTTCGTAAAATACCAACCAATTCTTCATTTAGTAATGTAATTTGATGATAAGTATGAAGATAAACCTATTATCTAATATTTCCATAGTTCTTATAACGCATTTTAAAATAAAATGACGAAATAATGATTATTCAAAAAAGCAGTGCAAATAAACATAAATTACCTCTGAAATGTGTATATATTCGGGTTACTGGGTCTTGTAACCTCACATTCACTCACTGAACAAGACACCATGCTTGCAGAATACATATTTTATATTATAATCGTAAGATATTTGAGAAAATACACAAAATTCGCGCCGACTTGGAAGTGGCCGGGACGCTATGGCCTCTTACTCGCGTAAAAAATGACATACTGTCTTCTTGTTTCACTATCTCTTTTTCTCTCGCGCCGGTTTGTAGCAGCTTAGGACCTTTCACTCCCACACTTCGTAGGTCTGTTGAGCGTAGCGAAAAAATCCTATGTCTATGGTTATAGATATGGTTACTCGCAATGCTAGCGGTTTTCCCAAACCACAGTGGCCTTAAGACAGACTTCCCTTTAGAAAATATCCACTCTTCCCCACATCTATAGCTACCACTCTCAAGTAGAAAATCTGTCACCAGGAAATTTAACAGTGTGTTCAGGTCGCTGTCATGGAGACCCAGTTACCTTTCTAGGTTAAGCCCGTGCCATCTTCGACCACATCATCTCTTAACGTCCCATGAAATAGTGTTCAAAGGCTAGCCTACATGCAATATAAAAAACTTGGACCCCCGTGGACCGTCAGGCGAAAGTTTGCAGTTTCCTGATCCTGTAAAGTTGTTTAAGGCGACAAAAGGAAAACTCCAGAATATAGGAAGCATTGCCTTCTTAGAAGCTGCACACCAACGTAGACCATTCGATTAAAACGGGAGCTGAAGAGAGGGATATCATACGATTATATAACTTATTCTACCGGGAGCGTTACAGAAATATACTAGTAAAAAATTAAGTGACAAGTAGCAGCTATAGTAGCACGCAGCATGATCACCAAGCGAGTTGCGTGCTGTCAAAACATATATGCTGTGTATCCTCACACGATGGGTAAGAACGACAGGACAAATTAGAGTTATAATCCATGTCATCTTAGTTCAGCGGTGTGACCATACCGCTGTGCTAATAGGGGTGGTTGGCGCGGGTTCAAATCCCGCACATGACTATAATTTTTCATCTCGTTGTAATTTTGTAATGCAACAACCTCGACACGCGACGAGCTAGACTCTATTTAGGTATATGGAGCCCAAAACATTCTATCATTGCTAAGACAACTAGGTAGTAAAAAAGTTTATCACCTTTGATGGCTTCTAGGTGCAAACACGTGTCTATGGCGATAAATTCAAATTTTTAGTTTTATCACGCTTGTAGCTAGTTTTGGTAACCTAGGTAATAAATACTAGGTATATCATTAATGTTGTCGCGAACTAAAAATGATACTACTCGTAATACCTTCAAAAATTATTCAACACAAAATCGCGTGATTCCATAAATTACCATTAAAAACGTCAGAAGCATTAAAATACACTCACTCGTACTAAACAAATGTAATCAAAGCAATAAATTAAAATAATATATTCTCCATACATTATTATATGAAAATATATGAAAATAAGCACTTTGAACAAAGAGAACTCTTTGCCTTTGAATATAAGATTGGAAATTCAAAAACACATTAATTTTAATGAATATATTTGAGTTTAGAATACAATACTAAGTATTATCGTATATAATACATATTAATCCTGATTATAAACAATTTCACTTTCTTTTATATTGCTCAATCGACAAGGATTTTTGTATTTACAAACCAAGAACGAATTATGTACAAAATAAATTCAATCAATACTATGTTCATGTATCATTTGAAGTACTTATAAATTTAATATTAATATATAACGCAAGTATGTATAATCTAAGTTTTATTAACTATGTAGTTATTATCTAATAGTAGATACATTTTAACTATTTAACTTGTATAAAAATAAATATGTAAATATACATAATTATATTTTTAATCTCTCACTGTATATATAGGTCACTGCTTGCCAATTTTTGTATATCTCTGAAAGTAACAATTTCGCGTTGTTAACGAGTTAGATTACTAATACCATTCGTTACATATTCGGCTTTGTAGCATTTTATGTTTAAAATTGTTTAGGACGTGACTTGGTTGGGTAAGCCAGTACAGTCCCACCAACTTATCTGTTCAGGCGGCAGAAAAAAGAACTACAACATTTTCAAATTGTGACAGTTTGTAGTTGATTTCCTTGACCAGCAGCGTCCTCGCGAACTGCACAGTTAAGTTGGTGGTACTATAAATACATAGCTTTAGGTTATGCTTCTACATGTTTTTACAGGTAAAACTATACATTACGACATAATAAGCCACAAATAAACTGTTTTTGTCTAATCTCTTGTAACACCATAATATGCGATAATGTATGAGTTCCATACTACAATTCATTCAAAGAGTGTTCAAATTCATATCCCGAAACTAAGTCTCAAAGCATTTCTTAAAAACGACCATCCTTTCCGCTTATGAACAAATAACAATTTGCTCTTACCGCTGGTGCCAGAGTGATGGCCAAGTGCTTCAGGATAGGGCAAGAATCTTTCATAGGGTTTCGTACCCAAAACATACATTTAGACATTTTGTGTAGAATATTAACGCAAACCAAATATTAATTTATATATTAAATAACTTTCTGGTAGGTCAAAAACATTAAAAGGTAGCCGTTAAAAAATTCCGCAGTCTCACATAATTTTATCAATTAAATAAAGAAACGGGGGTGTCTGGCAGAGTTGTAAATTCTAGAGTATTTTTGCTACCACGATTTTAATTCTATACTAGTATGATGTATATATCAGTGCTAAGTGAGAAGTTACCTGAAAAAGACCACCGCGTGTGGTAGAAGCTAGGGTGGGATTTATTCGGATTATCTATGTGAGTAATCCAGGATAACTCGCACTCGCTATAGTCAAACAACGAATACTGATTTTCTTCCTTTTATGAAATTTGGTGCCTCATCAATATTCAACCTTAAATTAAGTTCCACGCATAATAGGCTCCTTCGTTAAACATGTCATGTTATCTGTTATCAATCTATCTTATATCTTACAGACCCACCAACTTATCTGTTCAGGTGGCAGAAAAAAGAACTACAACATTCCTTCAAATTGTGACAGTTTGTAGTTGATTTCCTTGATCAGCAGCGCCCTCGCCAACTGCACAGTTAAGTTGGTGGTACTATACGTTTAAGCCAATTCGCAGTGCTAGCTGATATACTTTTGCAAAGTGGCATGGTAATTTTGCAAATGCCCAACTAGCTAGCTACAGTCCGATCCACTACCCATTCAGTCACAAGTCCAAAATTCTAGGACTAAAAAACTCGAACTTGTTATTTACCACTCAAAACCCAACGAAAGGAGCATAGCAATGGAACTAAATTTTAGAGCGGTTTTATGATAGTCAAAATTTATTCTTTTAACAGTATGAAGGAATAACAAAGTTAACAGAAGCGGTATTCTAAATGAAATGCTTATAATTACAAGATAGTTTAATGAAAAAAAAACTTTGATTTTTACAGTAACTAAGAACTTTTTAATTCACCGTACAAATGACTTAAAAACGATATTAATAATTAAATAGAAGTCGCGCGAATGTTTAATCTAGATATTCAACGACGACAGGCAAATCAAGGCAAAATCAATTTCCTCGAAGTTTTAAAGGTGTTAAAAATTAAATATAACAGTGAATGCCCCCCAGGTGGACTGACGACATCGTGAAAGTCGCGGGTAGCCAGTGGTTACAAGTGGCTTATAGCCGTTCTTTGTGGCGTTATATGGGGGAGGCCTTTGTTCAACAGTGGACGTCTTCCGGCTGATGATGATGATGTGAACGCATGCGAGTGTCATGTATGTTTGTTTGTTATCTCAGACACAACAACACTAAAACACGTTTTAGAAGCAGCAGGAGCAGACAGCTTCCCCCCCGTGGGGTGCCGGGTTAGAATTGCACCTCCCCATACCATCCCGTGGGTGTAGTAAGAGGCGTCTAAGGGAAAAATACTGGAAGGTGGGCAGCAGCGCCTTCTAAAGAATTGCTATCTTACACTGCGATCCCCAAGACGCCTGCCAAGCGTGGGGATTATGGCAAATATCCCCTTAACAGGGGAGGCTGTGTTCAGCAGTGGACGATCCAGCTGATACAGTATACAGCTTCTATATTTTCTATTCACTATACTGAGACTTTCAAACAGCTGCATGGGGAGACAATAAGAGAGTGATGTTGTAGTCATAGATTATATGTGGCCACACATGAGTTGGCTTAGGTTAGATGTAACAGCGACTATGTTGATGCCAAACTAGTGATGAGTTACTGGGTACTACATTTATAGTTATTTTTCCTTGGCTCAACGTTATTTTAATAATATAGAACATTTGTAATGTTTAGTGACTATAACATGTATTGTAAGCACTCCAATCAATATATCATTATATATGAAATCTGTATATACTGGCATGAAACTGATAAAAATCTAATCAGGCACTGACATCATTGCATATAGGGTACTTAATAAACAACTAGGATGATGACTCAGACAGACATAACTACAGTCATGTTATATGTATGTTATCATATCCGGACTATAATATCTTACTTCTAATATACTAAAAAAAGTCATTAGCTCAAAAGCTAACAGATAACAATATTTTTATATCTCTAACTTTCCGAAATTTACGAGCTAAGTATATTAAAAACATAAACATAGATATTATTCTATCTGAAATGTATTATAACTATTTTATATAACCGAGAGTTACGAAAATGATAAGTTTACGAAACAGAGTAAACTAAATACTATAAAATATATAAATATAAAATTAAATGCTAAACACAAATATCACACTAAAAATCAGAATAAAATCAAATAAGTAAATATTTCCAATAAGCTATGCCATATATATTACAAATAAACAAAAGCGACAATTTACAAGGCAAAATGCTAGAGCTACCAAATACCAATATAACTGTGTAAACTGTAAGCTTGTACAACAGGTTTTGAATTAGTATGATTTGATTAATACTTAACTTCCGGTAATTTCCTTATCATGAAGGATTTTGTACTAATGTTTCATCATACGAATAGTACAGATACACATCCGGAAATCGACGGCGGAATTCATAATCGCGTATTTTTTTATGTTAATGAACAAGCTCGAGGCCCACCTGATGTTAAGCGGATTAACCTCTGCCTATAACAGATGCATTTCAATACAAGTCACGAATTGCACTGCGCCCGTCACCTTGAGACATAGTTGTTAAGTCTCATGTGCCTGTAATTTCACTGGCTCTCAAGCATAGTAGAAGGCTCTTTCTACTATGTCTCAAGGACTGCTGCCGGAACATAAAAATATACCAAATATAAACGAAACACACAAGTACCGAGACACCTAAAAAATTCGGAAGGTCAAAGAGCAAAAATGACAGGCAACTTAGGAAAAACCGCTTTGTGATCATCTGTTAATTAGAAATGCCAAAACAGAAGTTTCAATACATTTTTTCCGTTCTCTACATTCGGAATACATTTTAATAATTGCATTAATTTATTCTAATTATAGATTTAAGAGGAAGTTTGTACGTTTTGAACTTTACAGAGTTTAATATGTACACACTTTTAAGGTCGCAGACCTATCTGCTATGTAAAAACCAGTTTTTCATTACGCAATGGAGTGCTCGCATCGTAAACCATCACGCATCACGAAACGATAAGCATTATTACAACTCGAATAATTAACAACACTGCAAACATCGATCGCAATAAAGTAAAAATAAGCAAGGAAACTATCCCGATGAATAATAAGATCTAGTTATGATTTGCGCGTTCAGTTTGTCACTTCGCCTTTTCGGTTAGTACCAAAGCGGTGAAATAATTCTCTAACAATATTTATTATTACCTGAAGTAGATGATTAAAAATATATCGATTATTTCTTTAGAGTCCAGTGATGAGTATTGAGTCGATACAGGTGATCCTATTGAAGTCGATGCGGTATAGTTAGGTAATAATAAACGACAAGTAGTCATAAAACACTTGACGATTGTGTGCCCACTATTTATATTCATGATTTCCTGTTATTGGAAATTGCAACACAAGTGTATGTTAGAAAATTACTGTATACATGGTACTATACCATATATCATTAATCTTACCGACACAACATACATCAATGGACTCAAATGTCCAGAAAATTTATAGATAGTAAAATATGACGCTAGGTTATCAAAAACTCGCGGGTTGATCCTATTTACTATTAATATTATAAATACTAAACTTTGCGTAGAGTGTTTTTATCAACATCAAAATCAGTTCAGCCGTTACAAAAGAGAGTAACAGACAGACCCTAAAACACGCAATCCTTCACTTCTATAACATTATATATAAGAATCCGTTGAGGAGTTGCTTTGCGTCGAATAGTCACCAAGCCAGATAGTTTTAAATAGGCAATTTCGACAGCATATTCTTAATTATTCCTTAGTCTTATTTATAATCAACTTTGAGTGCTAGCCCAATTAATAATATAAAATCCATCTATGTAATCATTCCAAACCTTAAACATAATTCAATACCACTCAAAACTCTCACATTATTAAACTATACATAGGACTCTCTGCATCGTAGTGTCCATATAAAATGGGGGTCATCATTGTGTTGTTTTAGCCAACTAACACAATACTCACGTGATAAAAGCCATAGACTCTCTTGAAACTAATACCAATAATACGAAGGCAGGAATGTTTACTGGTTTCAAAATATGCCTCATTAGCTTGAGTCTCTCTATTCCAGTCTTTACAATATTGACTGAAATAGTAATACCTTATATATAATTTAATGTATCTAGAATGTTGGGAACAAAATGCAATAAAAGCTCATAAAACTATGTATAATTTATTTTTTAAATAAAGACTATTGGAGGCACCAACCGTTAAAATACATCATTTCTCGACACTGTATTGTTGTACAAGCTTACAAAACAAACTTATTAAATTTAGCACATTAAATTTATGTTGTTTGTGCCATTATATTAATTTATATTTATAACCTAAACACAATTAACATTAAAATAAATGATACTTATTTGATTTACCATTAATTAATAATTATTGTAGTATTTCATTATACGCAAGTCTGCTAGAAATTTATTTTTTATCCCAAATATATAAACAATGTGATATACTTATTGAAACAAACCCAATGATAATACTGAAAATAAGTATCAACATAGTGTGGGAATGGTTAACCATGATTTTTGTACAAGTTCCGTTGCCAGAAAGTGCTTCACGAAATGTCCAATTTATTTAACACATTTAGTTTCACTCGCTATCTATTAGATTTAATAAACTATTTTTAAATTCATCAAATGAGAGTTCATGAACTTCGAATAGGTAGGTATAAGTTCAATCATAGATACACTTTATCTACCACTTTGTCTCTTTACTCTAGATGGGCTGTTAAACGGTTGTCTTGTAGTATTTCGCCATTTATTATTGTATATATATGATGTCCAGCCTAAGTTAAGCTTTGGAGCAGTAGCATATATAACACAAGCATGTAATGGAATCGGAATTTTATTTCACCAACTTTATGTTTTATAATGTATCAATATGAAACATTGCAATTGTGTTTCGTTCCTATGACACTACAATGATGGTGCCAATACACTGCTCCGATAATGGAGCTGTTAGCTACCATTCAGTTCCAACTCATTTATTTTTTTAACAAGTTCTGGCACAAACATCTTCCTAATATTATATGTGATAAAGAGAACCAGAACATGTATTTCTTTTAGTTTTATACAAATCATAACTTTTAGTTTGCCGTGCACTGGGTCCTTTGTCTTACTGAAAGAACTTTCTTACCATATCCCCTTAAAGAACTGATATCTCAACAATCACCCAACCGATTCAGCTCAAACAATATAACAATTTAATTTATTAAAAGCTACCTTCTATATATTGAATTTGATGAAGATCAAATCAATTGTTTTGGCGATTTGAGATACTTTTCCATGGGTAAACAAAAATACAGATGCTCAAGCCCTCAACTTTCCTTTTATACAAAGTAAACCCATCTAAAGAAAAGAGAGAAAGAGATAGATATATAATTCTATGCATTCAATTGATTACCGTTTCGTTGTCCACAGTGAGGGTAGATATTGGAAGTGCTATTTAGTGAATGCTGCGAAGACGGCCCACATGATTTCGCAGGCGTCAGGCCGCATGGCCTCGGCCTCAAAGTCGAGGTCGAGGAGTGAGCGCACACGGCGCGTGGCGAGCTCGTAGTCCTCATCTGAGAGAGGAGCGAACGCGTTCTCAAGTACGTCGGCTGAATGTGCCAACATCAACAACGCCAGCGACCGCTTGTCTGCGTGCGCTACGTCTGTGATCGAGCGCCGCAGTGCAGCCTCTTGCACCTGAAATACAACCATGCCACAATAATCTTTTAGCTATCCCTTTAAATCCTGGCAAATCGCATGATCAACGCTGAATCAAATCGGCCGCGTAATGAAAGAAATGCTATTCGAATTAGCACGCTTCAATTCTGCTGTATAGTGGACAGTAGACCTTGAGAGCCTAGAATTTAATATAATAAAACATTCTATAAAGAGGGGTCACTACCCCCGGTTTGCTTTGAAGCACTAGTATTTCGAAGACGCGAAAAGACAATTCAAATAAAATAATACTAAGTTAATTTTTGTGACAACAATACCTGGTGAAAATGATCTTGAAAGTTTTTTGTTATATTTTTCAATTGAAAGCGCATTTAGAGTTAATAAGTAAGAGACAAGAAAACTACGAGTATGTTATTGAATTGACAGCTGTCATGTTGCAGGTGTAAAAAATATATAAAAAATGTGAAATACTTATTGAATAGTATTGATATAAACATATCACCTCAGTATAGACAGTAGGATACTAGTTTATTATCTATGCAAATGATCTCTATTCATTTCAAATTAACATAACAGTGAAAGTTATTGTAACTGATACAATAAAACAGGTAAATTATACATTCCTTTGCCATAGCTTACAAATTGTAAATGCAACTTGTTTATGTTTTGCAAAATGATTACTGATTGCACAAGTGTAAAACAATAACATGGCTTGAAAACAATATGATTGCTTCCACTGCATGTACTGAAATTAACAAATATTTCATAAGTCATAATATATAACATTTTAGAACCCAATATTTTCTCATCTCACCGCATATACGCGCAGATTACCTTTTTAGGGTTCCGTACTAGGAAACTAGCCCCTATTACTAAGCTTCGTCTGTCCGTTCGTCCAAACTGTAAAGGGTTGAATCTTTGGAATCATAATAGGTAACCGAATGAAACTTCACATAATTTGAATTTGATTAGAGCATATCCCGGCTATACTCACTCACTCACCTACGGTTGCGTAGTGTGGTGGCCACGAACAAGTCTGGTGACTACAATAAAGAAACTGCAGCAAACCCAAAGACTGGCTTGCTCTTTGATCAGCGGCTGTATAAAATCAACACCATCAGCTGCCCTTGATGTCATCCTGGGTCTGACGCCACTGCATCTTCATATACAGCAAGAAGCGATGGCGGCAGCACTAAGGATAAAGTCAACAAACCAGTGGATAGGCACGGGACAAATCACAAACCATTGTCGAATACTAGACAAGGCCACTAAAATAATCCCCGAATCAAAGCAAGGCACTGACAAAGTAGCCAGTACCCACCTTGACAATAAGAAGTACAAACTGGCTACTGAGAACAGTGCACTGGCAGATCTAGTGCCGACATACAATATCTACACAGATGGCGCAAAAAACAAGACTGGTGCCGGTTGCGGTTACTACTCACCGGAACTTGGAATCTCAGATGCAAAAGGGCTAAATAAGACCACCACTGTAATGCAAGCAGAGGCAATGGGCTTACTGCTAGCTGCGAGGGCAATATCACATCTAGACATAACACCTAGTTTAGAAAGTGAGCGTGAGGACAAGCTCCTTCTTTTTACTACAGACAGTGCGGCTGTAATATATGCACTCAGAAGACCAGTAACCAGGTCTAGAGTCATAGCTGAGTGTCATTCTGCCTTACAAAGGCTGTCAAAAAACTACAGAATAATGATAACATGGACAAACGGACATAGTGCATGCCCGGGTAACGCCATGGCAGATACTCTGGCAAAGAAAGGAGCAAAAAAACAAGTTTGTGATGACGTAAGGAGCCTGTGCAAGCCATCAGCAATGGAAGTACGGGAACTACTACGTCGTCACACCGAGAGAGAACAACAAAACCTGTGGAATAAGACAGAGGATTGTAAACAAACAAAGGCCATGTTCCCAAATCTAAATAAGAAGCTGACAAACAACCTGCTGAAACTAAAGCGTGAGGAACTACGCATTGTAGCAGGCCTTATCACAGGTCATTGTAACCTGAATTACTTTCTGCATAAAACTGGAGCAACAGACAGTCCTCTATGTAGAGGCTGTATGCTAAAAGATGAGACCGTGGAGCATGTACTGTTGCACTGCGAAGCCACGGAACAGATACGATTTACAATCGGACTACAAGAGTCATTCTCATCGACGACATCCTCACCACCATCACACAAGTCACTGGAGCAGCTATGCCAGCGACCCAAGGTCCTTCTCCGCTACGTTAAGGAGTTGGGATGGCTTGGGTAGAAGCTGGCGGGGGAAATGCACAATACACCCCAAGCGGGACGTCAGTGCAGGACATATCGCCCCCAAATAGAATAAGAATAAGAAGAATCCCGGCTATAGAGGTGGATGGAGCGGGTGCTAATCGTGACAGTAATTTTGTGATCATATTTAAGAAATCATAATGGTAGGAAATGTTTGCAAAAACACTTCTTTCATTAAGCGCATGACAGTAATTTTGTGATCATATCTAAAAAATCATAATGGTAGGAAATGTTTGCAGACACTGCTTTCATTATTATGAAGTCAAGTATTATTCAATATTAATGGAGGCACCATCCCCATGACAGTATTTTTTTGTATGCTATATATACGCTAGATTTAGATCAAAATATCACTTAAATGAAAAAAATAAAATACATACAAATAAAAATGATTATTTGTATGTATTATTATTATTTAGAGGAGACCTAAAATCACCTACAGTACAAGAATATAACATTTTTAAGGAATTTGAGCCTGCCAATCGGTATATTTATTCCTCATAGGCCTGACTAAAATCTAGCAAACTTTATAGAACCAAGATGACATCTACAGCTCTTCATACTATATTATTAGAACATTACCATACAATGTGATGTTCTAATCATTATCTTTATGATCTACTAACATATAAACAATAATGAGGGCATTTGTTATATCAACTATTTGATAATATATAATATAATAATTGATGAAACAAACAAGTCGCTGGTTGATAGAAGCCTCACGCTTGTCTATTACAGTTGCAGTCTCACCTGTCTCATTCTTGTTGACAGTACACAGCGCTCATCACTCTGAGGCTTTAGGTCTCATGTTAGATTTGCGCAGTAATTTCACTTGATACAGTGCCCTGTACGCCTAATAGTATATGTATAGTATTGTTTGAATAATTCTTCTTCAGGCCTCTGCACTTCTGCTTTGAGGCAGAATATCTGACAATGCAGTAATACCACCAACTAAGATTTTTGCTTCAAATACCTATTTCCTATAATACAAGGCTTACCTTCTTTACTAATCTGCATTTGACAACATTATCTGTTAATGGATGTGTGGTCATATCAAACAATAGGAAATTTTGTTTCTCTGTGGTGAGCACTCCTTTTTCTACGAGATTTTTTGCCAGCCTTTCACGGACATTCTTAAGCTGATATTTTAGCTTCATAGGATTCCAAGTTTCTCCTGTAAATATGAAAATCATGTTTAATAATTGTATGATTTCTCCAAAGGATCACCAGAACTAATCAATCTCATAAACAACATCAACTGATTTAACCTTCAACTCTTAAAAATCAACTGGGAACTGATTTAACCTCTACAGATAGAGTGTGCAAATTAGATTCAGATCTAAATGTACGGGTAAAAAGTGTA
Organism: Plagodis pulveraria; assembly: GCA_963890685.1. Taxonomy (NCBI): domain Eukaryota; kingdom Metazoa; phylum Arthropoda; class Insecta; order Lepidoptera; family Geometridae; genus Plagodis; species Plagodis pulveraria. The sequence goes on along the minus strand of OY982951.1, from coordinate 19,931,987 downwards.
TGAATTAATATGCTTGATCTTTAGAGGATATATCTTCATTTACATTGAGGCAGTGTTACATTGAACTTGTATAGTAAAATAAACATGGAGATTAATCTAAGTCATTTTTAGTTTACACATGCAAAACTATAGTATCTGTTGAACTGCATTTTGGTTAAACTTTATGTGCTCACAGTGTGATGTCTAGTTTATATAGTCTAGTCTTTTTTTATAATGTATGTATAAAATAAGAGTTCTTAAATAAGCCATATAACTTTTTAAAGTGTTGCCCATACTGACAAAATAGCCCCGTCTAATTAACAGTAAAAAGCCAACAGTATATTAGCAATACCTTTATTAAATCAGTCTTGTGATTGATTGTAACCTAAAATCACATTTGACTTTAGTCTTATTCTATTTGGGGACATTATATCCTGCAGTGATGTCCAGCTTGGGGTGGCTTTTTATTTCCCCCATCAGCTTTTATCTAAGCCATCCTAACTCCATAACGTAGCAGAGAAGGACATTGTTGCGCTGGCTATATCTCTCTATGCACAGTGAACTATATGAGAACCACCCACTAATCTCACCACTCATACAAACAAATACTTTTGCTCATTTGTTGCACAAATAAATTTAATAATTTTAGAATAATTAATTATGATTTGAAATCATTATAGATATATGAATAATTAACAGTATATTAGCAATACCTTTATTAAATCAGTCTTGTGATTGATTGTACCCAAAAATCACATTTGACTTCAGTCTTATTCTATTTGGGGACATTATATCCTGCAGTTATGTCCAGCTTGGGGTGGCTTTTCATTTCCCCCATCAGCTTTTATCTAAGCCATCCTAACTCCATAACGTAGCAGAGAAGGACATTGTTGCGCTGGCTATGCACAGTGAACTATATGAGAACCACCCACTAATCTCACCACTCATACAAACAAATACTTTTGCTCACTTGTTGCACAAATAAATTTAATAATTTTAGAATAATTAATTATGATTTGAAATCATTATAGATATATGAATTGGAGTAAAAAGCAAAAGTACAAACCACTTAAATATTCTATCCAACTTTGTACTGTTTCTGGAGGGTCTGTTTCTTTCATGTGTTTTAGAGCCTCATCTAGTAAAACATCACCCGTTGGCGTATCTGTAAGCATGAAAAATGTACATTGTGTAACATATACATACTATTATTGTTACAAAATTCATGCTTTCTATACCATGCATGTATCCTATTGCAGATAATGAATGACATTCCTAGCAAAAAAACTGTAAAAAAAATACATCAATACAGACCTGTATTTTTTTACATTTTCAAAGCAGAATGGCAGCAACAAGGGCATGTAAGTATTGTAGTAATTATTTTACTTATAATCATTTATAAGTTGCGATGAACCTAAACACCTTACCTTAAAATCCAATAGCTACAAGCATATATGGAAGCAAAGCTAATTGGACAAAAAATATGTATGTACCTGAGCATATTATAATGTTGTTATATATTTACAGCATTCTTTACTTAATATTTATCAAGGTAATCTTTTAATTAATTTTGGTTATCAGCTACAGATAATCTATCATGTTAACAATGTTCTGTGTAGTGCTTACCTGATTTTACAACAACCTTTCTGGATAGTAGTCCTTTTCTTCGCATGCCAGCTCGCTCCAGTTCTACGCGGCCTCTCAGTCCTAGCTCGATAAGAAGACATCCTCGCAAGCCACTAGATATACAATCATTCCAAAAAGATGTGTAACCCTAAAACAACAACGTCCGATTCACCAGTTGCGAATATGCTAGTACAACTTCACAATACTACACAGACGTCATACTATCTTACCTCTTTATCCTTCAGCCCAAGAAGTAACACTTCTTCCATAAGAGTCAGTCTAGTTTCTTTTGAATCTCCGTCATCATAGCTTTTATCATTTTTCTTATCGTCGCTGTCGTGATTTTCCTTCAGTCCTCCATCTGTAGTGCTGTCTTTTATTACGTTTCTTCGTTGCACCAATCCCTCACTACGATTCATTTTCACATTTAACTAATAAACAACACTATGCAATTGAGCTCTGTGTAAATAATTTGTGGATATTTTTAGAAAATGTATTAATTTTGTCTGACGTTTACTTCTCGACGTGACGTGATGTTGTTGTGGAAAACATGGCCGTCGAACGTTCCGTTTCAATAATTTCATTCAATTCAATTCCTCACATGTTATATTTTTTTTTATACACGAATTATATAAAAATTATTCGTAGTAAATTTCCTACAAATAAAAGGTGCATATAATAATAAATATATCTGTATACTATTGTTTATATGGCAATGTCAGTTCAATATTCACAAGCATATGTAATGGAACGTAGCCTGCACGCGTCATCTGTGGGTGCAGTCCGTTTCGAGCTATTGGTACCTAGCACGCTTACAGCTGATCCAAATTGTATAGGATCAAGCTTGATCCTAGAAATTATACGAGTGCCTAACATAGGACCTTATCCAAAGACAACATAATTAAGAGATCATATTATCTGCAACTTAATTCTCTATGAGCCTCTTTCATGACATTCAAGTAAAGTGTCCAGTGTTAGCTAACAGACCGTAATATTTGTGTGTGTAATTTGAATTTGAACACAACTCACGAACTCTGTGCTCTCTTAGCTTAAATACAATATCTATGAATAAAGCGGTAGGTAGTGTTTTCAACTATTTTTAATTATATGAATACTCAAAGAAATCAATTATATGTAAATAAATCAGTAGGTACCTATTAAAAAATATTTAAATTTTTATTGAAATTCGCAACTACATAAGTAAGTAGCTAGCTACTAACTAGTTAAGTAGGTAGCTGTGATAAAATCTTTTTTCCCTATTTAGCATTCGTCACCAAGAAAAACAGATAAGCAACTATAGTCAAAAAAGGTAAAAATTAAATACTTGATGCATAAAAATCGCCAATTCAATTCATCATTAGTTTGAATATGACAACAACGGGAACAGTTTTTAATCATCATGAAGTGTCAAGAACGGTAAAAATAATTAATCGTTCGTAAAAGTACGGTATTTTATTGCTTCAAAGTCCATCACTGCTTGTTTTCTAAAACTGTTCGCAATTCAACCAACAAATAGCGCAATGGAGAATAGTCCATAGATAATCTCAATGAACAGATCTTAGTCAGAGTCGTGCGGCCGCTGCTTTCGTCCGCTACTTGTCTACGCTCGAGAAAGGCTGGTTAAAGTTACTCGGCTAGTAAAAGTTACAATTATGTTTTTATCAGTTCCACAGTAGAAAAAAGACTACTGATTAACAACTTGATGGTTACTTGAAGAATCTTCGAAGTAAATTCAAATATTATTTCAATATCTATCAACAACGTCATTCATTCATTCGTCGAAAATCAAGAAGTTTTTAGTCAATATGGAGTTTGCAATACCAACCTTATTCTGAAACCAATAAAAATAATAGCCAGTTGAACCGAGAAATAAGTTAGTGCACATATGCACGTTTACCTGTGACATTAACCGGCAATTAGCCTACTCCAGACTAATTGAAGGTCGTGAATTCATAAAACAAACAGGCCTCTTCCACTTATGAATTTCACAATGGCTGAGTAGTACTAACCCACAGTTAAGTGACCACTAACTTACTTTTTGGTTCATCTGGCTAACATTTATACAGAATTCGAAAAAGGTTGATATTGCAAACTCCTTATTGGGGAAACACTTATTATTATTAAGCTATTGCATAGCTTCTATCGCGGGCCTTGAGCGTGGAGACCGAATCCAGAAATTCCGTAACGAAAATAATCTAACACCCCCCACTCCGACCGGTACAGCGGTGATACTTTTTAGTTTTGCCATCTATCGATGAATAGCAGAACTTTTAATGACTTTTTGAAATATCACTCTTGTCTAGTTCAGCAACTCGCCTCTAGGTGGCATAAATAATTGCATAAGTTGGAAAAAAATGCTATGCAATAGCTTTACCGCGGCAGTCTCCGAGTGCCACACGTCTTTTTTCTTTGTTAATGGCTTCTGCAGTTGAATGTTAGGGTAAACACTTTTTAATAAAATTATGTTCGACGTATGAATGAGTGACGTTGTTGAAAAATTATGAACGGCAATTTTGAAAAATTTCCATACAACATAAAATATCTATGGAGTTATCAAACCGGTTCATAAAATTTCACGAGAATCGGTTGAGAAATGCGACCTGTAGAGGAAAACAGTCGGACATACGAAAGCATTTTAGTGTAAGCTAAAGCAGAGACGCTTCGCTCGAACTTTGTTCTCGCTCGGTCAATTACAATTATACTCGTATATTAGTCACAAAAGTGTAAATATCTAATAGGCGTCGGCTTTTGCACAAAAAAAATGTTTACTGAAAAATCTGCATATTTATTAATTATTTTTATTTTTCATAAGCATTTGTTGTTCAAATAGAGGAAATGGTGCATTATAAACCAAAATTTCAGTTAAGATTGAGATCGACGTATCAAAAATAGTCTAAAATTCACAGCCCCGATTTGGATAGTTTTTAGGGTACTTACCTATAAAATAATTAATTATAATATTATGTTCACAACTCATTGTGTTCTTGCTACATGATCTCACTCGCTGGGGTGTGAAAAAGTTTTAGTGTCAGTTACCTTCTCACGTATTGGAGCCCCTATAAAGTATGAAAAATAATTTTATTGAATTTCTAATCCAATACTTTTTAGTCTTCACATGATATCTAACAGGTTTTGCCCTTTCGAACGTAGTAGCGATACTTTCACGGATAACTAAATGGTAGAAATGATAGAATACGGCATTGCCAAATAATTTTCTTGTGCTGTATCAGACTTGGGATAGGAAGTTAAAAGTTTAGTGGCGTGAGAAGCAGACTGCTGGAATAACTTCCATTATCTCTAAAATTTCAAAATATTTACAATAAATGCGCGCCTTATACTTACGAACTTTCCAAGCAAACGCTGCGGCTATCTTTTTTTATTTTTTTATAGCGGATAGGCTAGTCTTTGACCACTATCTCTATCTATATAGAATTACTGGCTCTCAAGGACAGCTGCCGGAACACACCGTTAGGTGCTTGGCAACAGATTTTCTACTTTAGGGTGGTAACGTGCCTTCCGAAGCACGGAAGCGCTCAGTAGTAATGTCTACTAGCTTTTAGTAAGTATAACAACGAGGAGGACGCGAAGAACCCCAAATAGGACACGTATAGTTTGCAGTAAAAATACTTGTCTGACAAATCAGCTAGATGTTTTGCCTTTTACCTATTGTTGGATGCCCACAGTCCGTGGAAGACGCAGCTCTTAATTTCAATATTCAGCTATTTTCATGAGCCTGTTTTATTAATTCCTCATTGTCTTTTCGGCTAAATTAAAGAAGAAAATCAATTTTACTAATACTAAGGTGGATATCAGCACTATGCCATAGGCGTACAAATTCCAGGGAGGTGCGGCTGCCCTCCCCTGCCCCCCCTCCTCCCCTGGGTACGCCCATGTGTATGATTCTTACACTGTGCATTAATACTTTTATCTTACGTTCGACCCAATTTCACCAAACTAGAATAAAACTATACAAGGATAAGCATGAAAATACGATAGAACTATGTCATCATAAATGTTTAATGAATTTAAAATAGCGGTGCCAGGCTTTAGATTAGCAGAGACAAATAAAAGGTCCTTCTTAGGTAATTGTGTGCGGTTTTATAATAAAGTTCCCAAACATATTACAACTTACAGAACTCGCATCGCACGTCTACTTGAGGGATGCCACGGTATTGATTGTACATTGCATTCGGATTTCGGGCGCTACAGCCGTCTGATGCCAAATTATTTCTAGTTGAAGAGCTTAAAAACGTCTTCCAAAGCATTCGTGAACAGTTTCTCGAAATCAGAGTAGGTAGGTATGTGCCAGTTTAATATGTTTTTAATCACATCTATTCGAAAAGAGCTAGTTTATAAGGACTAAAATAGCTTTTTAATCCCTGAGGGACTAAAAGTGATGGATGATGGAGTGTGGATATTTTTTGGAATAGTTCCAATCACCGGAGATCAATCACAAACAGTGTATCAACAAGTTACAGACTGTTTTGTGATTTAGGATTACAGTAAAGTAATTTTTTTTATTTTTACAACCTAGAATAATAATAATGTAGGGGAGACATAGGTGGGTTGACACAAAGGTGAGTTGAAACAATGTCAATATCTCAGAAACTATAACCGTTAGAAAATTGGCAACACCGCACATTGAGAGGCCACAAAATACGAATGAACTCGCTAGTACGCGCCGACAGCGTCCGACAAGCGGTTGCGTCACTATAAAATATGTGCCCAAAAACCGAACCAAAGTAAGTTTTCATTTGCTTTTTTGATGTTGATTAATACTGGGCAATTTTAAATATTTCGAGATATGTGATTGATATTAACATTTAATAACTATTGAACTTTTACAAAGTCATCAATTGTATTTTTTTTGTTTTTCTTGGTTATTTTTATGTTCAAGTGAAGCGAGTCGTAAAAATATTAACCGAGGTAAGTTGACACAGCTTGTGTCAACTCACCTTGTTTGTTTCAACTCTCCTCGGTAGCACATTTATATATAACTAAATTAAATTCCTAACATTTTTTATTCAGAATGACTAACAAATATACCCCAAAAAGCAATAGAAAAGAAGCTAGTATAGAATATATGAGTTAGCACTGGGTGAGGTAAATCTAAGAAGAAATATAACATCTGGATTTTTAATTTCTGGGATATGGCCTTTCAACACCGATATCTTACAGGAACAAGATTTTTAAGCATCTCAAGTTACAGACCGGCCCATAAATGTGCAACGAATAGAATCAACAGAGGCAGTTGCAAATGACAATCTCAGAAATACCACCACAAACTTCTTCTGATGTTACAACTGCTTTTGTTGACATTTCAGTCGAGAATAAACCCAATGCTTCAAGCTGTCCACGAAAAGACCCCGTAGATTCGACTTCTCGTGCATTTATACAAGAAGTGACTTCGTTTGCAGATACAGACAATACATTTTCGCCAGAACTGCTTAGACCTTTGCCTAAAGCTTTTCCAAGAAGTAAAGTAAAATCAGCTGAATTGACCGATACACCTGATAAAGAAACTCTTGAGGCAATAGAAGCTGGCAGAAAATTAAAACAACTAAAAAGCATATTTTTGATACAACAGTAAAACAAAAAAAAAGAAACAAATGATAATAATTTATTTACTGTAGTTGTCACCCCTGCATCTCTACCCGTGGGTGTCATAAGAGGTGACTAAGGGTAACACACCAGAAAGTGGGCAGCAGCGCTTTCTGAGGAACTGATATCTCACAATGCGATCTCCAAGATGCTTGCCAAGCGTGGGGATTATGGAAAAGTCCCCCATAATGGGGGTTCACCAGTGGACAATCCGGCTGATACAGTACAGTATACTATAGTTGATTTATGAAATAAGGGTGATACAATCTTACGATAATAGTAATAATAAGACATGTGCTTTAGTAATAATATAGCTATTAAGAAAAATATTGTTTGATTTCAGAAAGCACCTCATTATTTTGTAACTTATCATGTAACATAATTTTTTTAACTAAAATGCTTTTATTGTGCTTAAAATTAACATTTTAATATGCGTTTCAATTCACCTCAGACGCTGTTTCAACTTACCTCGGTACTAGGAGAGTTGAAACACTGAGAGTTGGCGTGGTTTTAACGAAATATCTCCCAGATTTGTTTCACTCGTGGTAATTTTGTGCTAGAATCAATTAGTGATTAGAACTAGTTAACTAAAAACACAAGTTTCACATGTGTAGGTGTATGTTGAGCTGAGATATGCTTGATAACGTAAAAATTGTGTCAACCCACCTAGGTCTCCCCTACTTTCTTAAAAACTACATCCTGAGACGACGCGACGGTTCTTGAGACTATTTCTAATTCTCAAGCTATAACTGTAACGGATCCTAAATGCAAAATAGTTACGAAGCACTTCCATAATTATTACAAAATCACAAATATACGATAGGAAAAAATTTTTAAGTCATGTGTGGGATTCGAACCCTCGTCCCTCCACCCCTTGAGCCGGTGTATGCTCTAACCAATTGAGCTAACATGACGTCATAACTCGAATCTTTCCTATCGTTCTTTAACCATCGTATTGGGATGGATCCTATCGTATATTTGTGATTTTGTAATGTTATCCGCATAGCAGGCGTTATTGCAAACCATATTAAAACTTCCATAATTATTCAAATATAAACATTAGCCTCTAACTGTTTCTGTGCTATGTCTTATTTTCTCTTATATTATCTAAATAAATAAACGTACTATTCTTATTCATAAGTTGCACTTACTTATTTTCTCATAAAGAGTGATCAAAAGTAGAGTGTCCACCTCGGGAGCCAACAACGATTTTAAACTCGAGTAACTTTGAAGCCCTCGTTGCACTCAGAATTCTACTTTAGAATCCCTCGTTACGCTTGTGATTCTACACTAGAATCCTTCGTTTCGCTCTGGATTCAAAGAAACACTCTCGCCTATGGTTGTTTGCTCCCTTGGTAAAGAATCTACTATTATAGGTATATAACATGCGGCAGGAAAAGTTGTATGGAAATCCATTTCTTTCGCACTGAGCGGGAAAAAGTACCAATATGAAGTGGATTGTACAACAAGTGCATGCTCTAAACAGAAGCAAATATATTTGTTTTGTACAAAATAAATTCAATAATAACCGTGGTTATAATGATGGAGAAATGCACAAATGTTATCGATATAGTTAGTATCGATATTTTGTTGAAATACATTAACTTGGTAATATAACAATCAACATCTTGAGCGTTTAGTGTAAATACTACCTATATATACTTGGTTGTACTTAGATTATTTTACACTTTATTGAAACACCTTGAATAATATAGTTTAAAAACAGAAACACAATTCAAAATAATGTTACAATTGGCGGTCTTGTCGCTGAAAGCGATCTCTTCAAGACTACCATTTGAAGGAGAGAAATAACTGGAGAGACCCAAGGGATAGCGGTGACCTATATTATAATTGATTATAATATAGTAGGATATATAACTAATTATTACCTATATCAGCCGGATTGTCTACTTGAATAATATAAATAATTGCTGAACACAGCCTCCCCCATATTGGGGGGTTTCCCAAAATCCCCATGCTTGGCAGGCGTCTTGGAGATCGCTGTGAGATATTAGTTCCTTATTTGCCGCTGCCCACCTTCTGATGTGTTACCCTTCCTTAGTCGCCTCTTACGACACCCACGGATAGAGATGGGGAGGAGACATAATATTCTAGCCCGGCACCCCAGGGCGAACTAAGTAGTACTTACTGATATTAAAAAAGAAATATAAAACATTAGAAGTAATAATAATAAGTATAAATAAATAAATAATATTTTTATCTGTGGAGGCTTGTTAATAGCTTTTCTTAATTAAGTTATTAAACCTTTTTTGTAATGATAGCTGTAAGCGCCCCAAATAAATATAAGAAAAAAATAAACAAAAAAATATATATTTTTAAATATACACATTAATTATTATAAATACAAATTTAAAATATTAAGTATATAAACACACATAATCACATACAACATAACCAAAAAACATTTATAAATAACTAGATGGCCGACCCGGCTTCGCACGCAAAAAAAATATTAGACACACACACCCTTCTATTTGAGTCAGGTTACTAAGAAAAGGAAATAATAAAGAATGTTTGAATATAATTATCTTAATGAACTTTTTTTTTTTTTTTTTGTTCTTATGTTTTTTTATCGCGCAAAATCATAAACCTCTTTTTGCGCAGTTGGATAAAAACTATACCATGTCCTTGCCCATGTCTCAAACCATTTCCATAACAAATTTCATCCTAATCGGTCCAGTAGATCGGTTATCGCGCAAAACCATTATAACCTATTTTTGCGCAGTTGGATAAAAACTATCCTATGTCCTCCCCCGTGTCTCAAACCATTTCCATACCAAATTTCATCCTAATCGGTCCAGTACATCGGTTATCGCGCAAAATCAATAACCTTTTTTTGCGCAGTTGGATAAAAACTATCCTATGTCCTTCCCCGTGTCTCAAACTATTTCCATACCAAATTTCATCCTAATCGGTCCAGTAGTTTCAGAGCCTACAATGAAGCAAACAATCAAATCTTTCCTCTTTATTAGTTTAGATGAATAATGTTCACAAGTAGGTATAAAACTGTTTATAAACAACGATTGTAAAATATTTATAGGGAGCTAACAAGTTATTAGATAAAAGGCTCACTCTTTACACGCTCTTTATAATCAGCTAGTGACTGAGCACGCTTTATTTCAAGAGGCGATGCATTTCACAGTATAACCATAGTAGAAGGCTCTTTCTACTATGGTATAACCATAGTAGAAGGAGTTTCTACTATGGTATAACAGTGAAGGAGTGGTCATAAAACGAACTTTTGTGAGGGCATATTGAACAGAAGATTTTCCGATGCTCGCGCATAATGAGAGGCGTTGCAATATACGAGTAACGAAACGCTCTTGAAGGTAATGGGGGATTTGGGATTGAATAAAACGTTATACATGCGAGAGAATATGAGTATTCCGGCGATGACGAATGGGTAGCCACTTGACCTAAGTGCGAAATTCAGAAACATAGAAGTTTTGAAGGCGCTCAAGTTTATTCAATTGATCCTCCCTGAGATTTAAGTAACAGGCGTCTGAACAATCCAAAACAGGGAACAAGAGTGACTGCGCAAGCGCGAATTTAGGTAACAGTTAACAGTTGGTAAAAAATCTAAATCTTCTAAGAGATCCTGCAGAGGCAAATATCTTGCGGCTGACGGCTTCTATTTGCTAGATCCATATTAGATACTGGTCAAAAGATTTGTGACTGTTTAACTATATTCATATGTAGCCAAGGCAGACTCACTGATAGCTCAGCTGCAAAACCCTAGAGCTCCAAAGTATCAGGATTGTGTATATAAGCGGCCTAGATCCCCGAAAGAATATCAAATAAAGGCCCTACGATTTCTGGCGTCGGCGCCCGCGGGTTGAAGTTGAAAAAAAAGCTTCAAGGTCCCTTTTTCAATATTATGATTTTTTTCAGTTTTAATTTAAGGATAATGTACCTAAGTACGTTGTTCTTAGCGACAACACTCATAAAATTTTAAGGTTGGTAATACGGAGAAACATACTTTTCTTTTACTTGCAGGTACAGGTTTGAAGCAATGATGGCTCAGTGGCATTGGCTATGGACTGCCGCGCAGCAGGTCCATGGTTCCAATCCCGCCCAGAGCTTGAGCTTCACCGCATGGTGGAAGGGCATTTTGCGAATGCCCGCCTGGCTAGCGACCACCCTCAAGTAGAAAAGCTGTCGCCAGGCACCTAACGGTGTGTTCCGGCAGCAGTCCTTGAGAGCCAGTGAAATAACAGGCAAAATGAGACTTAACAGGTATGTCTCAAGGTGATGGGCGCAGTGCAGTTCGTCACTTGATGAAATGCATCTGTTATAGGCAGAGGATACCGCTTAACATCAGGTGGGCCTCGCGCTTGTTCCATCACAATAACATTAAAAAAAAAAAAAAAAAAAAAAAAAAGGTACTTACCTAATTTATATGTGAAATTATTTTAACACCTAAAGAATAAAAATTTTTGCCAAGAATACTTTGCGAGAAAACTGCTTAGTTCTGTTTTTATCATGTGTTGGTATTGAAAATAAAATACATAGATACTTTTTTTATCAAAAGATTTATGTATCGGAGAATCAATGAGAATAAAGTAGTAAGCATACTTAGCTGTTCTTAACCGATCAGCAAAGTTAAGCAACGTCGCGCGCGGTCATGAGTTGGATGGGTGACCGCTAGTGACATTACTACTGAGCGTTTCCGTGCTTCGGAGGGCACGTTAAGCCTTCGGTCCCGGTTGTTGTCTTAGGATGGCAGTCGTTACAGCATGGTGGTAGGGCATTTTGCGAATGCCCGCCTGGCTAGCTACCACCCTCAAGTAGAAAATCTGTCGCCAAGCACCTAACAGTGTGTTCCGGCAGCTGTCCTTGAGAGCCAGTACTTCTAGGTTAGCCTGAACAACATCTTCGACCACATCATCACTTACCATCAGGTGAGATAGCGGTCAAAGGCAAAACCTATCAAGCATAAAAAAAAAAGCAAAGGAAAATATTTTTTCACCTCACAAGCTCGAAAGGGTTTTGTTTGTCAGTGCAATTATTTAAATTAAAAATCCTCATCTCGACCAGGTCATCAGTTTTATCTTCCATCCCCATAAAGTTTTTTCCTGGACCTGACATACTGTTTAGGCTGGCTCTTCTCCCAACCCCAATTCTCGCGGTGCCTGTAATGGAAGGAGTCTATCGAGATTATTTGAAGTTATCCAGATGACCCTTGAGATCTTGAAGCAGTGATGGCTCAGTGGAATTGGCTATGGACTGCCGCGCAGCAGGTCCATGGTTCGAATCCCGCCCAAAGCTTGAGCTTCATCGCATGGTGGAAGGGCATTTTGCGAATGCCCGCCTGGCTAGCGACCACCCTCAAGTAGAAAGTCTGTCGCCAAGCACCGAAAGGTGTTTTCCGGCAGTAGTCCTTGAGAGCCAGTGAAATTACAGGCACAATGAGACTTAACAACTATGTCTCAATGTGACGGGCGTAGTGCAATTCGTGAGTTGTCATGAATTGCAACTGTTATAGGCAGAGGTTAGTCCACTTAACATCAGGTGGGCCTCGAGCTTGTTCCGTCACAATAACATAAAAAAAAAAAAACCTACTCGTACAAAATTATGATACTTTTGTAATCACTTTGGATTATATCACCTCATTCTCTTAATGTGTATAACCTTATATACACACACGACTATCAGTATGTACGTTTTTAATCAGCCAGCATCAACGCAACGGATTGGCCTGTTTTTTTCGCATACCTAGTGACAGATATCCCAATTTCAAATAAATAACAACAAAAGTTCAGATTAACATTTTACAAAGATAAATTATAGCTAGTTGTGTTGTGACATTTTATCACAATCAGTATATAAATTAGTATAGTACCACCAATTTAACTGTGCAGTTGGCGAGGGCGCTGCTGATCAAGGAAATCAAATACAAACTGTCACAATGTTAAGGAATGTTGTAGTTCTTTTTTCTGCCACCTGAACAGATAAGTTGGTGGGTCTGTACCTAGGCTTGCGGCAATTGTGCTGCAATGTTACGTAGCGTGTTATTGCATTTCTTGTAGGCGTAGCGCTTACAATCACTAAAGATAATACAAGCTATCACCTTATTAAGTCTCTCATTTGGAATATAACAAAATTATGCCAGATTCCCCAACAATTGCATCATTCGATAAAGAAAATCTAGTGTTATAGATATATTATTCTTAGAAGTATCTAGGTTTTTATTCCAGTACATATTACAAATATTTCTATGTAGTAGATACTGCGATCTGATCTGCGACCTTTCCACGGTTGGTAGTAGGTATTAGCTAACCTTTGACCACTATCACGCTTTTTTGTAAGTGATGATGTAGATATTTAACAGGCTGAAGCTATAATGGGATCCAAAGACACAGCTGCCGTCTACAACCATGGGTTCTGCGTGACAGAATTTCTATTTGAACAAGGGTAGTGTCAGGCTACGATTCGCAAAGCGTCCTACTGTATGATCTGCAGGATTCGAACCATTCAGCAGTCAATATTGACAGCCAATGGCCCAACTTTGCTACGAAATAAAAACAAAAGCTGGCCAAGTGCGCCTTGGGCGTTGTTCTCTTAGGATTCCGTAGTCCAACTGCCCGTAAACGAGAAAGCGGTTTTGATCACTTCAAAACTAAATTTATAATTCAAAGGGCGTTTTCAGTATTTGGTTAAATAGAGGATAATATGGTAGGTACATAATATATCTAAATTTCAGATTCCTAACTAGTTTAGGTTTTGAGATATCTGAGGATATGTATCTGAGGACACCTTAACAAAAATGGTATAAAATTACAGCTTTGATGGTCCCTCGTTTTTTTTGATAAAAACATAATTACTCGTACAAAATATATGTGTACTCATTGAACTTTAGATGATGACTCCCCACGTGCTTGGCTGCAAGTTGTTTTTCACCTACTTTCTCAAACTAAGTATTATATTAATAATTTTACTGAATTTTTAGTCCAACAGTCGGTCAGTATTTTATTCAACATTTTACACAAAATACCTTTTTTTTTTTTTTCCACTTGTACTGTATAGGAGCCATAATACCTAATAAGTGTATTGCACAATTTGTACTACATTTTGAAAACAAATATGAGTCACAATTTCGAGAATTGATATTAGTGTTCACAAGTTTTCTGTAGATAGATTTCCTTCAGACCTTTAAGGAAGTCCTTTCGATACTAAATTCTTCCAGGTCCAGCTTTTAATTTCTGGTCAATTTGTGATAAGATGAGCTGTTACAAAATTGACGATTCTAGTACTTAACAACAACTAATCTACAAGAGTACTTCACTCAATGTTCCAGTGCAGCCTTTAACCTGTACTATACATACGCAGTTATCCATAGCTACCTCTTGTTTTCATTTATATTTTGATACCTACTTACAATAACCGTTTTAAAATTTTCCTTCTACAAATAAATCCCTATCATTACGATAGCCGTCATTGCTATTTAAAGTGAGGTTACGAGTAGAGGTATTTAAATACATTAATTTCCTTCCTATCAAAGTTAGTATACATACCTACTTGCATTTATGTACAATGTACAGACGATTAATCAACTGATATCATATATAAGGCATGCTGAAAGTATGTTGGCCTTCAAAGTTTTACTTTGTTCAAAATTGCTAGCGACGGAAATTGGCGCACGTTTTGATACGATCTCGGCACATCCAACAGGTGTTTGGTGATATTTTACCCAACCCTAAATTCATAGCACTCCGATAAAACAGATCCTGAGAACCGAAGTAACTATCCACCGATAAGATACGGCTCTGCATATTTATTATAGGACACAACGTTACAGAAAGTAATGAGCTAATCGCCTCCGATTAGAAGCCACGCCACGCCAGTGTTTATCTGAGCGTGCTGAAATACAGTGAGAGCAAGTAAACGCCGCGCGTTCAGTCATCCGCGCGTCAGCGACCACTCCACGTGCGCCAGTGCTGTACAGTGAACTATAGTGCCATCAGCCATGGAGGAACTTGGACACGCCACGGTACGTGCCACTACTTTCTACAACCTTATTCTACCCATATTGCTTACCGCATTGACCGTTAGTTACCTGCGCTACCGCTGCCGCTGACGCGACGCTGGCGCTTCTCTCAAACATAATTCAAGCGCGTTATATTTATATTGTGGTTAGTTTACTCTATTTTGATATTAGTGCCCTGAACTTTAAACTTGAGGCGTAGGTATCACGCCACAGGGCAAGACGCCAGTTGGCTTCAGCACACGCGTTGTCGCGGTCGTGTGTTTTCCTCTAAAACGACCTTACTCGGGTCGAACTTCGCATCAATATAGACTTTACTCGAACGCTTTCAAGTACACTGAATAAAGTGTTGTATCTTCTTTCAAGTGGTTCGTTATTTTAAGTGAGAAAGTGGTCATAAAATAATTAAGTGATTTTTTAGACAAGGAAAAACGCTCGTGGATTATTTATTGGTTAGGTGAGTAATACGACGTGTTACAATGTTATCAATCAATGAACTGCTAGTAATCATATTCCTAATAATGAACTTAATCCTCCGCCTAAAACCAGTTTTTATATCACTTTTGTAAGTACTGCTTACAACACAATCGCTCTTGAATTGATACGGTTACACTTTGGTTAAAAAATAATGATAAGAACTCAAAGTGTTGCCTAATAATAACACAACGTTCAGTTGTTTTGAGGCGTTTACCTATAATAGTTATTTGCTTTATTAAATATTTATTTTCATTATCTAGCTAGGTACATAGACCCATTTCTTAAAGCTACTATTACGACAAAAAATATATATAATTCGTACAGATACAAAAACTACTGTTAATAAAATTTAGAAAAATAAAAGGTTACTTAAGTTCGTATTTATCCTATAACATTTGTAACTATAAACACAATAAATATTGCAAAAACTATATCTTGCTTAACATCAGGCGGACATAACCATCTTAAATACTTAAATGTATTGTATACTCACATGGATGTGGTATAGGTAAGTACTATTCATAGAACTAGACGTATTTTGATAAAATTAGGTGCAATTATAGATAAATATATATATAACAAATATTAAAAACCAGAAAGCGCTACACAAACACAATCCTAAAGTTTTAATATTATATATTTTGTCTGGTCTACACGCTATTATTTGGATATTATAGTGGCATAATTATATAATTCTTTTGATGTTCAGCACTATAATAATGTTCAAAGTATTACATAATTTCAAATATACATGTGCGGGATTCGAACCTGCGTCCATCCACCCCTTTAGCCGGGGTATGCTCTAACTAATTCAGCTAACATGACGTCATAAATCAAATCTTTCCAACCGTTCTTTAACCATCGTATTGGGAAGGAGCGACATCTATAGTACCATTTACGTTGTACGTAATGTAATCCGCATAGCAGGCGTTATTGCAAACATAACAATATTAAAACTGGACAAAGTATATTACATTGAAATAAATGATAAATAAACTGACAAATAACAGTCTCTATCAACTTTTAAAGATCGATAATGGGGTTATCCGCTGCCTTCTCTCGTCGCCAAAACTGAATAATATTAAATTTTATTTGTCTTGTGCAACTGCGTAAATCCCATTCCTTTGCTCTTAAATGTTCTAAATACATACATACTTGGCGTCAATTCGCACTGAAGTGGCAGTGGCCGGCAGTTTTACTGTCAAACCATTTTTGACTTCGTCTCTATCACTACAATGCATACATAGTACTTAATGATACTTAGTATCGGTTGTAAGATTTGCATAGGACGCGCGGGCGCCCTCCGCCCATCACCCTTAAGTCTTGCATCCTATATTCTATATTATGTAGTTGTGTATGTTTAGAAGTGTATGTAGCAAAGGTGTAGACATATTAAAAAATGTTAAGTACTATAAATTATGGTAATACATATTAACATAGTCTATCGCTACAAAGTACATAAAACTGCTGACCGCTGCCACTTCTGTAATCTTAGTAAGTACCTATTATGCTCATCATTACATTTTTGTGCAAATTCGTTCATACTTTCTTGTTTGTAACGGGTTTCTTATTCAGATTGGTACATTTTGTTGTACCAACAAATCGCTTATTTCTATATTTTAACCAACGTTTGAATAAAGAGATCTATGACAGAAGAAAAATGTAAGTAGGTTCCTACCTACCAACATAATTTCGACTGGAGGTACATTTTGTTGTACCAACAAATCGCTTATTTCTATATTTTAACCAACGTTTGAATAAAGAGATCTATGACAGAAGAAAAATGTAAGTAGGTTCCTACCTACCAACATAATTTCGACTGTCCTCCAGTCGAAATTATGTTGGTAGGTAGGAACCTACTTCGCGCATATTATTTTTCATACCATCTATTCGATACTGTTTTGTGTATTTGCAAAACTTATCTAAATTAGGCAAATCATCTGATTTTACCTATTTACTATGCTAAGTGTGAATTAGTTATATATTTTTATTACAATCCCCAATCGATTTGGAGATCTATAGAATATATATATTTTGATATTCCAAAGCTGGTGCTTGTCATATACTCTTATTTAAATTTGAGTGAGATCTGCCCACTGCGTAATTGGCTTTGACTACATTGATGATGTTCGTATTATAAGTTGTCTATGTTACAACAAAAACATTGTAAACAATGGTTTGGTTTATTTACTTTTTAGTGCATTTTAGTTTTAGAATATTTTCTATTCGTAGTCGTTTTTTTTTGTTACATTTTATTGTTATATTTTTATATAAATACCTAAATAATAAATATATTTTCGTTACAAGCGTAATTAATATCAACTTTGCAATTTTATTCTACGGAGAAAAATTTAAAGAAACGTGTTTGGGAACAACTAGGGCTCAGAGATGGTCATGATTTACATACGATTTTCTTATTCTTACAAACTATATATTTTGCTGAAAACCTGTTCAAGTAAAGCTATTGCACTTATCAGCACCAATGCGTTATTTGAGAGTTTTCAGTGTATAAAGGGAGTGCGGTATATATATTATTTTAAATTATTCCTTGACCAAAAAATGCTGTATGATTACTACTCGTACTGGCAGAATTCTCTATATAATCTCATAGAGCAGAGCATTTTTGTCTGTTCATTTCATATCAGAAATGGCGTGATGTGGAAGTTTTACCGATAATAAAGATAAGCACTTTATGTGTGAGTGTATTTGGCGGTGTGGTGATCAAACTATCATTTATGCTTATCTTAAATATTACGAGTTTTTGGGGATACAATATAAAGCTATATATGGATACTAAATGGTTTATATTTCATATTTAATATCAATTAATATTTAATAATAAATAGGTAATATTGTTCCTCATCGAAAACAATTTGTCACTGCTATGGTGTGTTTACGTCAATACTGACGATCAAAAACGACTTTCAAAGTCAACGGGTTCAATTCCTGCGAAGGAAATTACAATTCCATAAAATATTTACTGATGAATAATATGTGTCGTTGGTCGAGTGGTGTAAAGCGTCTCATTTGGCTTTCCAGATACGAAACCTTCAAAGGGTTCCAAGGTTCGATGAAACCCTGAGTTTTTCTGACAAGTTACTTGTTATGCAAGGCTGCAAAGTTGTTATAAGTTGCGACTACTTGTATCGAATTCGAAGCATAGCGAAAGTTTAAAAGGTATGAGATGCAAAATAATTCTGCTGCCAAGTGAAACATAGTATTTATCACATCACTACAGCGAGGAAAGAGAAACATCCTATATAGGTATACCTATCCTAAATATTGTAGTACTTAAATTATTGTTTATTAAAAGTTAAAAAACCGGCTGCATTTGCTAATGTATAAAGACTATATTGGCGAACTGACTTCTTGAACGTAAAATTGAGTTTGTTTTTTATACAGAAATTTATCAAATTATATAATCCTTTTCGACAATAGGGGATAAAAACCACTTTTGCACGAAGATTTCAAATTATAAACAGAGACTTTCCCAGCTTGTGAGATGAAAATAATTGCTTTAATAGTGTTTAGTCTAGTCTCGAACTGTGACCAATACTCATTTACACATCTGGCGAAATGTGGATGCTTAGTGTATTTAAAGGAATATTTTTTATCGTAAAACAATATGATTTTTTTAACACATTATTTACTTGTATCATTTCAATCTACATTAGAAATCAGAAAAGTATTGTCTGAAAACAATATAATATCGTAGAGAAATGTGCCCATGTGAGACAAATTGTTGATATACTTTATAAACAGAAATGGTCCTAGTATTGATCCTTGCGTAACTCCCATTTTTATTAAACACCCGGAAGATGTAACGCTATTTATTTCAACCTTCTGTAGCCGGTCATACAAATAATAATAATAATGATTCAAAACTTCATAATATGAAAGCTTAGGAGTCAGGTTGCGCTGCTCTACATAGCCTTGAAAAGATTATTAAATACTTTTACCCTTTTTTATTGAACTTGACAGTTACTCTTTCAATTGACCTTCTTAAGAGCTCCGTAAAATCCAGTGTATTAGCATAATCTGTGGTATTTTATCTATGGCCTGAATTGAATAAATATTTTTACTTTGTAATAGGTTGACGTTGACTTAATTTTGACCCCTTGAACTACCTGCCAACTCTGCAAAGACCCAAAGACTGACAACATTTAGCCGTTGACAAAAGTCTGCATAATAATTATCAAAGAAATAAAGAACTTTCCCAATAATTATGAAATCGTTGCCAAACACATAAACACACAAAAGCCAAACATAAGCGAATCATGATCCGAAGGTGCAATACATTATTGTTCCAAATACATAACCATAAAGCGTTTATTCCTGTTATTTAATAAAAGTATATATTTATATATACATATGTATATGTTATTAACGAAGACTATTTTCGTTAGGTAAGTACCTACTGGAAAAGTTATGTTATACCATATTTTTGATTCTTTAATGATATTGAGTATGAAGAGAAATCTGTAAATATGTAGGTATATCAATACTTAAAACGAACATTGTGTTAGGTTGCAACTCTCTGTTCGCGGATCCAATACGCACTTAGCCCATTTTATTTTCTATCCATTTTCATACGCAAAATAGTTAATTACCAAAAGAAGTTGCCAAATGCGTATGGCTCTTTTAGAAAAAAACAATTCGTAGGTATTCATATATTTATATAAAATGTAAGTACAATAAAACGGACACATATATAAAACAAATCAGCGTTTTTAGCGCTTGTTGGTTAAATAAAGTATATGGCACATAATATATGAGAATGTCAAATTCCTATAGGTTAGTTTTTGAGATAGACCCTCTAACAAAAATACTAAAATTGACAACTTTGATGAGAGGAAATCAAAGTAGGTACCAATTTTTTTAAACTGAAGTAGAATCCTGAGTGTAGCGAGAACAACAAAAATAACAACTTGTTCAATAAGTGAGTTTTTTGGTGCGAGCTCCTACTTGAAATTTCGAAAAGCCAGCAAAGTAGATGTTGACGCAGCATGCCAGTAACACGGCCGCAGTGAGGGCTTGCCCCAGCGAAATGCTTTTACAAACAAGTACCAGCATGATTGATGAATTGGACGCGCATTAGGTCCATGGTTCGAATCCCGCCGCGGGCTTGTGCTTCACTGCATGCTGGAAGAGCATTTTGCGAATGCGGACATTGGCTGGCTAGCGACCACCCTCAAGTAGAAAATCTGTCGCCAAGCGTTCCGGTGGCTGTCCTTTAGGGCCAAGTTCCAACATAGCAATAGTTATTCATTTATATTATTATTCTTAAAACGAACTTTAACCACAAAGAACACTCTAGAATCTTCACATCATATCTTATTCTTATATTTCAGTCGTTAACACATTTTAAGAATGATTACTTATTATTTTTATTACATACTCGTATATGTAAGCTTCACATGATAATGCTAATAATTCACACGATAATATTTTATGGACCTATCGTAAACATTAAATAAAGTTTATATGTAGGTGTAAGAACCGACGTAATCATAACCTATTCTTTATGATGTAATTAATTATGTATAGGTATACTTATTGGAAGATATATGAGAGGATTGATAGAGTACCCCCGCAGATATAAACATCCATAAATAAAGATTATCATATCAACCTTTCATATAATAAACTGATTATTGAATAAAATCAACACTGCACTTTTCGATTTCAAAGTTTCTGATAGAATTACTTAGATTAAGGTGAACGCTGACGTCTATTTTTTTTTGTTTTGTTGTTATGACGTCGATCTATTATGCTCGTTTGTGTATTACGCGAGATCCGGTGAATATTTTTTAAGAAATATAAATAATAGTTACATTTTCAATAGCTTTTTAGTTTTCGTTAAGGGTAAACGTAATTTTAGAGTTCCGTGCTAGAATAACGGACCTTACTACTAAGCCTCAGCTATCCGTCCTTCCGCCCGACCTTTAAAGGGATGTATCTTTGGAACGGTAACAGGTGTGAAATTTTCACAATGTGAAGGAAGTGTAATATGAAACATAAAATAATTACAGAAAGTTTAAAAATTAAGGAGGTCCCCAAACAAAACAAAAAAATATGTGATTTTTAAATATTATTTTTGCTCTATCGTAAAAGCCGTAATATATACAAATGACAAATTTAGTACCATAATACGAGTAGTCCAATAGCTACTCGTATTATCTAGCATATAATTACAAATAATAATAACCGGTCAAATGCGGGTTGAATTCCTACTAGAAACTGTATTTAAAATATACTGCACGGTGGTGCCTGGCTAGCTACCACCATCAAGTAGAAAATCGGTTGCCAACCACCTAACGGTGTGTTTCGGCAGCTGTCCTTAAGAGCCAGTAATTCTAGGTTAGCCTGAATAACATCTTCGACCACATCATCACTAACTGTCAGGTGGTCAAAGGCTAGACTGTCAGATATAAAAAGAGAAAAATACCGATTTTATGGTAACTTCTGTGTTGCTACGGAACCCTCGGTGTGTGAGTTGAACTTGCACTTAACCAGTTTTTATATTTTTGTTGATTTTAGGGGTGGTTTGTTGAATCATGTATACCTAATGATGTTCAAGATAATAGAGCAATATTATTTTAAACTCGCGAATTCCATGATCATTTAGAATTGTTCTATTTACATTTTGAATTACCAGCTCCAGACGTGATTTTCCACTATATATACTTATCTTTCCAACAGATCTGGGAAAGTAGGTAAAAAATTGAAAAAAATTCTGTGGCGGAAAATTCAAAAATTTTGGTCCAATAGTATTGCTTTTCTTTTCATTGGCTAGAAAAAATGGCTTCGTATCTGAAGGTCTATGAGGAAAAATTACGTTGTTTACAGACCGTCGGCATGTTCAAACGTCTACTAGGTGACAATGTCTTGAGTACTGAAACGACTTACTAGTAAAACGTCCAAAATATGAAATCGTCAATTATGCAAAAGGTCATGGACAGTCAATAACAAAACGCAATTCTATTGGTATTGTCTCTTCTTCAATTGCTTCTTTGCACAATAAATCTCCCTCTGATGAAAATGGCCTTCTGCTTTACAATTATAACTTTATAAACCTAGGTATATATAGGAAGTTACATAATCCTCTTATATAATAATTTCCTTTAGCTAGTCGACTGTAGTCCAAGCGGACATCGAAAGTATTTTTTCTTTGTAAGTCGATCTTTCTATCATATAGTAAACAACAATCAGCGAGAAGGTACCTACTTTGTTAAGTTCATCGGGGTGAAGTTATTATCATAACACGTAATATGTCAAACTTCCAACATGGTCGGTAAGAAATCACAGTAATATTTTCTGTTACTACTCTAAAGTATTATATCTAGAGTCAATAATAAAGGTATAACTATATTCAACTAGTTTCCGATACTATACACGAGTCATATAGAGATTGAAATACATAATTCGGACAAACTAATTTTAGTAAAATATATAATGTTATCAATATAGGTATGTGCATGTACTTACCTATATATGATCGATGAACGAATAAATTGCATACGAAGGCAGGCTCTGTTGATAAGGAGGATTAGGAGGATAAATATATTTGTGGGTGGTAAAGTAACTCTATCATAGCCATAAGCCAAGTAATCCTATGTACCTATTTATATCAAAAAAATCCTGCAAGTTTCATTTGTTACTGTGCTGCCTAACTGTCGCTAAGCCAAACCATAATTATCCACGATAGAGCCAATCTTAATGTTTATTATCGGTTCGCTGATACTTCACGGCTCAGCTACACCCAGTTATGTAGGTATATTTTGATAAAGTTACCTGCTTTATCCGAGTTAGTTGGTATTTTCTCGATTCGCAATTTTCCCAATAAAATATTTAATGTTTCGGTCATTGTTTCGCATCTATCCTTGATTATCTTTTACGCACACTCGATTTCAAAAGCTTTGTTTAAAAATATGATAATCGTAACATGGGCCGACTGAACTTAGCCCAATTTAACCCCAAGAAGACACCCTTTTCTTAACATATTGCATTAATTATGTTGTAATGCAATGCACAATATCTGTTAAATATTAAGATTATACTAAGTAATTATTTTTAACAAAGACTAAGTATATAGATTTGCTTGTTCATTTTATTAACATTACTATTCGGGGAAATATGCGAATGGACAACATACCAACTAACCCCATTGTCAGTGGTATTATAGAAGTGTATTAATGAAGAATAATTATAATTATTTATATTTATTAGGTTTAATAAAAAAATATTAATATTGATAAAAAATATTATTTTTAATTAACATTTATTAATTATAAATAACAAAATATATATATAAAATTTATGAATATTAATAAAATTTATTTACAAAATTTACGCATCAAATTTTGAATTTCTCTCTATAGACACCAGCACTATATCCTTAAGGAATATAAAATGTTGATCATGAGATGGCAGTAGAATTCATTCTACTGCCATCTCATGAAGGGTACGTGGAATGTAAGAAATGAAAAATAAACAGTCGCAATCGCTACGGCTAAGATACAGCATACATTGTATCAATCCCTGGACTCATCTCGAACAAAAATAACTATATTCACTACAAACACTATATGTAATGCATTGAGATAGTGACATTATGCATGTAACTTTATTTTTACTGCTGATACCTTTGACAACCATTTCGACTGATAATTAGTGAAGATGTGGTAGAATATGCTTAACAATCTTAGCCTAACCTAGAATAGTAACAGGCTCTCCAAAAATATGCAAAAAGGAGACAGAGGAAAAGTCTTGACTTACGATTAAATACGTATCACTATTAGTAGGTCTTGGGGAACATTTAAACAGAGGAAACAAAAAAATATGGAACAGGAAATGCTATTTTTAAAATTTGATGAATGTACCGAGAAAAGAGCATCGGGGAAGTACCTGTTCCATGTACCTACAGCAAAACCATGTAAACACTTTCGGCTTAATATGAAAAATACTGCAATTGCTGAAAATAAATACATAGCAACAATAATGGGTATTTCAACATTTTAGTATTTCATCCAAAGTAGAACATATCTTACATCTACATATATCTTACGAGGCAGTGATGGCTCAGTGTCATTGGCTATGGACTGCCGCGCAGCAGATCCATGGTTCGAATCCTGCCGCGGGCTTGAGCTTGACCGCATGGTGGAAGGGCATTTTGCAAATGCCCACCTGGCTAGCGACCTCCAGTGAAAATCTGTCGCCAAGCACTAAACGGTGTGTGTGTTCCGGCAGCTGTCCTTGAGAGCCAGTTATTTTAGGTTGAGCCTGTTTAACACCTTCGACCACATCATCACTTACCATCAGGTGAGATTGTAGTCAAATGCTTAACTGTCAGCAATAAAAAAAAAATTTACCCCTAGGCATCCGCGTGGAGGATATCGTCGATTTATGAATGAAATTTTATTGTTCTCATTATCTTTGATGTACATGGATTATTTCAAAAGGTTTTACATAAATTGGATTCCAAGATCAAACTCTCCAGGCAATGCACTGTTAATAAGCTATAAGAAATATTTTATTTTCTTTTTCAGGACTCTCCTGCTACTGTTGCGGTAGAAAACGGCAAAATGCACGTACTTAATGGAGTGAATCATCACGATTCAAAACACATGAATGGTACGTAGAAAATACCTGAGTCAGTCGTATTAATAACTACCTGATGAAACTAGGTAATCTTAGAACCAACTTGGTATTATCTATATGTGTAAAAAAAGTTCTTATCACTCATTATCGCAGCTAGTATAAGTGGATGTAAGGAAAATTTGGCTGTAGGCGGATATGAAGCATTTTAATCAGTTCCTGCATCAACGACGACTGTAAGCTGTTCGTAGTAATTGATTAGGTGTTGGCATATTTAGCATTTTAGAGAAAAAGATTGGTTGTGATTAATTGTAAAGACGCCAATTTCGTTGATAAAATCCTGTAATTTTTTCTTTTATCGCATACTTGGAAATGCGAGGACATGCATGTACCATGAATAATATGGGCACCGATTAGTAAGTAATTTTGATGCTTATTTTATTTATAAATTATTACGCCAGTCGTGTGATTTTTAATGTATTATTTACCTAAGCGTGTCGGTACAACTTTTATTCACTTGAGTCAACTTTATTTTGTACTCTATTTTTTACGTTCGGTGGTAGCCCTAGCTTTAGTGGGAAACTCAGTAGGTAACAGAAGGACACCTAGGACCACTCCATAATTCACCTAAATGAGAAACTCGCAATGAAGTTAAAATAGTCAAAACAAATTAATCGCAGAACACTACAACTTGAATAAAAACCTATTTTGTTGTTGACTAATTTTAGGTTCAATAAATTATTGAACTGCAGATACTAAGTTCAGTAACTTAACAAATTTTAGAGATATTTAACTATACCATGATGCACAACAGAAATTTATTTACACAATTTTACTTAGGTATAAGTTTAAAGAAAATTATTCGCAAATAAGACATAAAGTCACTTACACGAGAACATGGTTAGACTTAAAATATTCAATAGACATTCGTTAGTTTGGTGCTAACAGAATTGCGTTAGGTAATTATTGTTCAATCCAAGCCCATACCAGCGAATCTAGAATGTGCAGGTTATACAATAAATCTGCCAGTCATGCAATTGACAATATTGATATAGGCGATGTGACTCATCTTAAGGGGACGATCCACTACTTTAGGTCACTTTGAAAGTGAATTCCTATTCAGAGTTTCATTCATTACTTGGATTAAGCAAAAATATACGTTGCGAACGTTTCCGCAACAAATCTGTGCGGAAGAGTTTTTCATAACCGCTTAATTAATAGGTAAACAAATATTTACTTGAAATGATTTAAAAAAAACATTTACTCCTTAACGATAACGAATTTTCACATCTAGCTTTCGCGAAAATGTGATTATATGTTTTTTTTTAGCATATACCTGTGTTATTTTTAACGGACAATTGCATCAATGTGAAAATTATTAATTGCTATACTTTTTCGTACAAACAAAAAGTCCTAACTGCCACGTGCAAAACGCATTGAGATAGAACTCTTTAATTCATGTTTTGTATTATATGCCATTACAAGCTCCTGATTGATCTTAATCGCACGCTTATAGATGTAAAGTGTCCATATTTATTAGTGATTTTTTTCTTTCGTAATGTTCGGCAATGTCCTAACACAACCTGAAAACGATACTCGTATATGATAAAGATATGTAATATTTTTGATGATACGAGTACAATGGGGCATCACGACATATTTTGTTTATCTGGTATTGAAAAGTAAATAATCATACAACACCGACACACCTCAAACATCCTTTGGCATGAATGGCCGTCACAGGACAGGCCATAATATACTTACTTACGAGTCGAACCACATCCTGTGATTGTTTTAGAAGATAATTTTAGAAATGTTCAAATAACATCGAGCAATGTCACATGTAAAACAATCAAAGTTTTACATACTTAAGTAGGTACTTCTTGCAATAATTTTATTAGTGTTTGTAGAAACGATTGTGGATTTGCTTACATTTAGGCAGGTACTACCAACTTTGAATCATTTCAAGAGTTTTTATAGGTAAAATATTATTAAGTATTAATTCATTATTCAGGGGTACAATGTTATTATCTAAAAATTTGAGATAAAATCTGTACTGGCAATGTTTACGTATACCTACTAGGTAGTGCCACGTTATAAGACCTATTTTTTTTTTCTGGACGCTGGGAAATATGCATTACGCATTCGGGGGATGGAGGGGGTATGTGGGACTCCCCGGCAGAAGACCGGTATACCCACTAAACGACCCAGCGGCATTCCAGCATCGTCTGTGTGGAGAAGGACTGGGAGACTGGCAGAGCCTTTACGTCTAGTCCCTCGCCGACGACCGCCCCCCTTACAGCGGGGCCTACATGCCCCTACTGACGGGAGGGGACGTTATTATACCTTTTTTTTTTTTTTTTTTATGCCTGATAGGTTACCCTTTGACCACTATCTCACCTGGTTGTAAGTGATGATGTGGTCGAAGATGTTGTTCAGGCTAACCTAGAAGTACTGGCTCTCAAGGACAGCTGCCGGAACACACCGTTAGGTGCTTGGCGACAGATTTTCACACCTACAGTTACCTACAGTTACTTATCAAACTAAAATTGAGTAGAATATCTGTAGTTGTACTCGAAGTAAAAATCAAGTTGGGCCGTTTGTTACTTTAGTACTAGCTTAGAATAAATGTACTCGTACAAGTCAAGGTCAAGGCACTGCGAGAAGAACGGGCAATAAAAACAGGACCATTATTTTTAAAGTCAATCTTTTGTGTCAGTGTTAATCTTTTACAGTTTATCACTAAACATACACACATACAAATATACTTTTCATTAAACATAATAAGTGTAATAAATAATGTTGTCTTAGGTTTTCGCGGTTATTATTACACATAGTAATTGAACAACTTTAAACCGTTTAAAGTCGTTTAATTACAAGTGCAAAAAATATTGTAATATATTCATTTCAGGGCTCTGAATCGTTATGCAAGCTACCCTAAATCAAATTATTCCAATATGTATTTACATGACATAGGCCCAGGTATCTCAAACTTCGCCTATTGGGATTATTGGGATAGTGAGATTCGCCTATGCTTTAGACATTTGATCGTTAGGTGTTCTCGACAAGATTTTGAAGCAGTGATGGCTGAGTGGCATTTACTATGGACTGCCGTGCCGCAGGTCCATGGTTCGAATCCCGCCGCGGGCTTGAGCTTCATCGTATGGTGGAAGGGCATTTTGCGAATGCCCGCCTGGCTAGCGACCACCCTCAAGTAGAAAATTTGTCACCAAGCACCTAACGGTGTGTTCGGGCAGCAGTCCTTGTGAGCCAGTGAAATTACAGGCACATGAGACTTAACAACTACCTATGTCTCTAGGGGCGCAGTGCAATTCGTGAATTGTGGTGAAATGCATCCGTTATAGGTAGAAGTTAGCCCGCTTAACATCAGGTGGTCCTCGTGCTTGATACGTCACAATAACATAGTAAAGAAAAAAAATGTTGTCCGACTAGTTAGCTCACACGTGCTACATTTACGATGGTGATATTAGGAGACCCAATGTCTTGGCAGAGGCGGATTGTTCCAAGCATTTCTGTCGTCTATATAATCACCAGTTTGATATAAATAATTACGTTTATCAATTACACATTGTATTTATTTATAATTTATAAATAGCTTTAATTTTCCCCGTGTGTGAACTGACACAGAATTTAAATCTTTAGGAATTTTATTATTTACAATATCGCAAATAATTTTAATAACACGTTAATTAGGTAGGTATATAAATCCATAACACATTATTTAGTTGTACACCAGTTTGCTATATTTTCTATCTACTTTAATAAATGTGATATCGTCTGAAAAGAAACAATTTGATTGTGAGATTGCCTTACATGGTCACAGAAATATTTCACCATGTAAGGCAAATGTTTGATATATGCTAGAAACAGAAAAAAGTCCTAATATTGAACCTTGTGGAACTCTCACCAACACCTCATCTGATGTAACGCCATTTATTTCAAATTTTTGTAGACGGTATAATTAATAAGATGCTAAATGAAGATGCAGAGCTGTTCCAAGAATTCCATAGTGTTTACGAATCAGGGTGCGGTACTACACAATCTACACATATCTATAAATTAAAACTCACAAGCACATTTTTATTTATTGATTAGGGCAGGTTATGCACGTGATATTATTTAACACTTACGTGTTGTCGATGTAAGGATCGACAATTGTTTCAGCTTCATAAGGAAACCATCTTCAGGATCTTGAGTGCGGTTCGATTGCTATCACGGCCCGTTTCAGTGTGAAACGGGCCGTGACACAGGACACAGGCCGTCCTGAAGATGGCTTCCTTATGAAGCCGAAACAATTGTAGATACTTATCGACCATCGACAATACGTAAGTGTTATTTAATATCACGTGAATAACCTGTCGTAATCAATAAATACACATATCTAGTTTCAAAATGACAGGTTACATATTTTTGGTCTTCCTTACAATGAGATGCTTTTTAGGTGAGTGGCGTATAGCGTCCCTTTTGTAACCCGAGGTCCTGCATTCGATTATCGGGCACGTAATATTGTGTTCCGACAAAAAGAAATGCTACCTACCTACTAAGTATATACTATAATTCCGGAACCTAGATCTGCGCCTGTTAGAGGGCAATAGACTCGCCTATCATATATACGGGATCAATCATCAAATATATCGGGTGAAATATATGCTCTAAACATGAGTGTATATAGAAAGTGTAGAACTGAAGATTGTGTAGTCACCTCTGCATACCCTATCAGGGATATACCGGAGGAATGACTACATTTTTCAATAAACCGACGTAACAACTTTCAAACTTGCTAGGTACTGCATCCTTTATGAAACCTCACTTATGTTGTTGAATAGGTTCATAGCTCGCAGTCAACCGGGCTAGTATTTTCAAATTAAAACCAGATATTCTTAACAGGACCGGACCAGGTGATACCGGCCGACAGCTACGTGGCAAGCACGCCTGGAAGCCACGTGAAACTGCGGATAGCTGCCAGAGGAGTGGCTGCAGAGCCTCCGATCTCAGTCCCCGGTCTCCTCTCTCGGATTACGGCGAGGTATCCTGACTCAGCTGCATTGGCAACCAAAAAAGCGGATGGAAAATGGCATAAAATTACTTACAAGTGAGTTGAAAACTTTAAGTCTATTAAAAATTGTTCGTATTTAATCAATAATTAGATAAAAAAAAATTTCTTCAGCCCCTGAAAAGTATAAAACGTGATTAGGTTTTATTTTCTTGGATGACATAGGTATTTTATTCCAGTTATTTTGATTTAAATAACCAAACTACTAAACCGATTTTGATAAAATTTATATGGGACCTACTAATGTCTGACCTACCAAATAAAAAAAGAATCATCAAAATCAATTTATGGCAGAGTAATCGCGTAACAAACGACAAAAGAAACATCCGCAGCAGACGTTGCTTAACTTAGCTGATCAGTTAAGCAAACTATGAGCGGTCCTGCCTACCCTCTGGAAAACTTTATTTATTTATGTATCATACACGATAATAAATTAAACTTAGCGCTTCTGTGCTTCGTGACTCAACGTGCCCACGAACGTTGAGTCGTTGGTCCCGATTGTTGTCTTAGGATGGCACTCGCTATAGCATGGTGGTAGGGCATTTTGCGAATGCTCGACTCAAGACCTCAAGTAGAAAATCTCTCTCCAAGCTAAGGGTGTTACAAAATCACAAATATACGATAGGAAAAATGTTTAAGTCATGTGCGGGTTTCGAACCCGCGTCCATTCACCCCTTGAGCTGGGGTATGCTCTAACCAATTGAGCTAACATGACATGACGTCTTAACTCAAATCTTTCCTATCGTTCTTTAAACATCGTATTGGGATGGAGCACATGACTTAAATTTTTCCTATCGTATATTTGTGATTTTGTAATGTAATCCGCTTAGCAGGCGTTATTGCAACCCTAACAATATTAAAACCTAAGGGTGTGTTCCGGCAGCTGTCCTTGAGATCCAGTAATTCTAATGAACAACATCTTCGACCATAAAATCACTTACCATTAGGTGAGATAGTGGTCAAAGTCTAGTCCTGTCAGCTACTAAAATAAAATACCATGGATTTCTTCATACTATATACGAAAATTAGGAATGTATCAAATATTTCTTTAAAATTTTTCGCTACTAATTAAATAAAAACGAAAGTATTGTTGAAAGAAATTAATATAGAGTTTAGATACAAAATAGTACCCTCTCACCGTCAAAATATTATTTCCATTACTTAATATTATTCTCTTGTATCTATTACAATCTTCTATTATCTATAGGACTAATTGTGTTTTTACATGTGATGTATTTACATTGTGTGATTTAATTTTATATACATTATTTTTCCCAGACAGTATCAGGAGCGAGTCCGGACAATAGCGAAAGCGTTTCTGAAACTTGGACTGGAGCGGTATCACTCCGTGTGCATTCTAGGATTCAACTCCGAACAGTGGTACATTGCAGATCTCGCGGCTATACATGCTGGGTAAGTTTATAGAATAATAATATATATATATATATATATTATGTCGCAGGGATATTCAATAATATCACGGTATGGTCCGGTAACGGTTCATGCGTCATCAATTTTGAGTATGGTCACGTTAATCGAAGTTTTACAAAATGCAAAAAAAAAATTAACTGAATTCGTGCTAATAAAATATATTTTTTTGTTTTTCGAATGTACAAGCGTTTCGACGCAGTCTAATCTGATGGTAAGCGACGACGCCTCGGTGGACGCTCTGGAGCATGCTTTCCTAGAAGATACTTATACAATTTGGAATTGAAAACTTTCATATTATTGCTCTCGGGATACATAGACACTGCACTGGGGGTGTTTTTTATCCTCAATATAAGTAATGCTAAATTTACAATGGCTGCGTTTAGTGACCTTTCAAATTTCTTATCAAGTACCTACTGTCATAGAGCTATTAAAACGGTAGACATGGCAAGGTATTTATAAATGTTTTTATGTATTTTGAGATCACTTAATATTTCTGAATCGCTCGTAGCGAAGTTTGCTTAGCCGCTTAGTTAGCACCGTCCGCCGCGGTCAGGAGTTGGATGGGTGACCGCTAGTGACATTTTGCGAATGCCCGTCTGTCGCCAAGCATCTAACGGTGTGTTCCGGCAGCTGTCCTTGAGAGCCAGTAATTCTAGGCCTGTCTGAACAACATCTTCGACCACATCATCACTTACCATCAGGTGAGATAGGTAGTGGTCAAAGGCTAGCCTATCAGCTATAAAAAATATATATATAATGATAATATGTGTGTGGCATAAAATAACTTTTATGCCACAATACAGACCAATAAAACATTCAATTATTATTCTCAGACTAAATAAAGAAAAAGAACCTTATAAGTATATATATAATAATAAGTTCAGCTAACAAAAATAATAAAAAATACTTAGTTTAATTTGCGAAGATGCTTTGTAATTGTCAAGAACATTGAAGTGTGTAGATACCAGCAAGCGGTAGGTATTATTTTTTACATAATCAAAATAGGTAGGTACCTACTAAATTGGAATTAAGATATACGAGATAGATAAGACTGAATACTAACATATCTCTATACTCACAGCAGTGCTATTTCGTAACTGCTATCACACCTAAAGCCGAGCCCAATGCGACATATTTTTAGAAACATTCAACAAAAACTCATACACAAAACTTTGTTTCGAAAATACACACGACGTCGTCCATAGCTCAATTTTTGTTTTGACCATAGACAAAAGTATGTAGGGACACTAAGCTTCGATACGTATTTTTCTGTAGTGTTTAGAGAAAAACACAATAGATGGTTTTCGTACCCGCCGCTAACAAGCTGCTAATTCAGCCCAACTATTTTATCACTTTAAAGGCAAATACGTATAAAAATATCTATGCTCTTGTCAGTGGAATATCCGCCATTCAAAGGACCTCCCTATACGACACGCAACCCTCGCCTTCTCTTTTATTTGGTCTATAGATGCCCGTGTTGTTCTACCTCTTCCTCTCTTCCCTTCTATCTTACCTTCCATGATTATTTTAAGGAAGTCGTCATGTCGTATAAGGTGGCCGAACGTCTTTCCTTGTCTATTTTCTTTTCCTGTAGTAGACTCAGAACTTCCGCGTTCGACTTATTTCCTAATTCTTTCCATTAGGCTCCAACACATTTATAGAACTCAAATTCGAAATCAAATCTCAAAATACTTTCCCGACCCTGCTGTGTAATTATCGGGATAATGATCAACGCCTTCCTCCTTTATAGTGTAATGCTCCAAATATAGGTTATTATAAATTGTTTTCTGAGAGGTTGTATTATTTTTTATTTTAATAAATATCTTTTGTTGTTGCATGCCTTTTCGATCATGGATATTCGTGCTTTAATGTCTTGAGTGCATCTTGAATCGTTACTTATCAGTCTTCCATGTCGGTTCTGGGTGGGTTTCTAATCTACAGTTAAAATGAATGTTATTACCAAAATACTTGGTTGTATAGCAATGTGCTAATACAGTTCAGGGTTTCAAAATAATTATCTAAACAAAAATTAAACAACGTATAAAGAAAAATAAAGAACTTTAAATAACAAAAAGGCTTAAAAGAATAATTTGTCACATTTCATAGAAAAACCGTGACAAATATTCTAGCTTTTTTACATCGTTTCCATTTGTTAGTTACTGTGATACCTATAGTGTCTTTAGGGGAAACTAATTTAAAATTAAAAAAAGATATCTGACTAACCGCTTTTAGTGTGTTAAAATACCGGTTTTTTTTAAAAGAGTTAATATAATCATAACTGTTTTATTCGGTGTGAATCTGGGGGACGCGATTACGATTCCTGCTCGGGGCAATTTTTTGTGCTCCTATAATTTGTATACGGGATTTTCGCTTAGCTCGCGATAGTGCTTGTAATCATATTTAGAAATGGTCCATCGGGCGTTTGCCGACTTTTTGATTTTTACACTTCTAAGCCATCTTTCTACATATGACAAAAATTCTCAATTCGGACTTACCGACTCTTAATAATATCTTAATTGGCTATATACTCGAAATAAGTATGTGAGAACTATGTTAGGTAAGTACCAATAAAAACAGAAGTGCCTACGATTATCATAATATAAGTACTTTTTGTATAACCGGAAAATAACGACCTCCTACAGATACCTATAAAAACAAAATAAGATGGTATTTATATCAGTACTATGCCTACTAATTCATTTATAACCGCTGAAAAGAGACGGGCAGAGGAAGGCTTCCAATTTCAGTGATTATTATTTTTCAAGTCCGTGCTTAGATCTTTTGTAGGTATTGAATTATAGTTTTTTTGTTTCCCATCTTATCGTGACGTTTGATTAGATTTTTAATATGCAACACCATGCCCTACACAATTACTTCTGTTGACGCACATTCACGTAGGCATAACTAAGTTAACATTATTTCTAAAACGTAAACTTTGTACCCAAATATGTAAGTACCTACTCACCTACATTGACGTATCTTGTTTCTAACATAGATAACCGCTGCGCTGGCTTTATTTCAACCGGTTCCGATTTCACTTCAAAACACGATTAAACTCGTATTTTTTACCAAAAAGTTATTAGATAATTGGGTTTGCTTTTGGTTAATAATACTAATAGTAAATATTACTGAATCATAGTAATCTATGCTAAGGGTAGTCAATAGGAATGATTCCAATAACAAAAACTTATGAGCCCTATAGTAAGGTGGTATTTATCTAGTTTAGAGAGCTATTTAATGATAATATATTATTGAGTGAAAGGCAAAAGACACACACCACACAAAATTTTACATAATAATAACATTATGGCAACAAAATCAGCTATATGGCCCTCAGTCTCCGCCAGTTGGGCTGAGACTGCGAATAACTCTCGGCATTGTCATAAGAATTGTTATTTGGAATCTGAGAAATGTGTAGGACACAAGCAGAATGAATTTTGAAGACAAAATGCAACGACATTGATATTCCAGACATAATTCCTGATTTTAAGTATTTATTACAATAAACCGAGATGAAACTGTGATATATTACGCAATAGGAACGACACTAACACTCATAAACGGTGATTCAATTATCATAACTAAGTAGTTAAAGCAGAATGTTACTTATTGTCTTTCTTCCTATATCCAACCGTGTTTTTTTCAAAGCCGAAAGAAGCAGCCAAATAATAGGTTCAAGTTCACGCGCCCGCCTCCGATGTTAGTGAAGATATGATTGAAAACTTCTTTGAATAAATAAATTTCCCGGAAAATTATGTTATTCAATGCAAACTTCATGCAGGTACGCACACACAAGGAGTACAGTTTCGTTGCGCCCGCGGTGGCGGTTAAGGTGGCAGCCCATTATAATATTTTTCAGTTTTTCTGTGTTTCCTTATTGATACGCTTTTTATTTGAGCATAACTTAATAGAAACACAAACAAAATCTGTAAAATAATAACTGATCGCCACATTGATTGAACACATTGACGCAGCTGAACGTATATTATCTTTTATCGAAAGTGAGCGATTGGATTGTTAGTCTAATTAGTTAGTTTGTCGGATGATTTTAGTATGCATAAGGAGCTACGAATAAATTATTCGTAGATATAGGGACAGAAATGAACGCAGATACCGCTGATTACAATTTTGCTAAGAGAATAACTTGGCAATTTGGTGTGGAGACTAAACCAGAACGCCCTGCTAGAGATAGGGTACCATGTCTTACATTAACATTACAGTAACAGGTAAAAGTTGCACGTTACACCGGGAATTCGCGACCTCAGAACTACACAGAACTTACAGAGGAGTTTATCAAACTGCATAGGAAGATAAGGAAAATTGCATTGCAATGTTTAGGTAAAGTTGAAGAGTTTGAGATGTGAGTGGGTACGAATTGTTGCAGCAAACAAGGACAACTTAGTTTCAAGCGAAGGACACAATGCGCTGAAGAACCCATGCAAATGATAAAACTAAAACACATTTACTCTTTAGAGCTGTAGTGTAGCAAGTACAAGGCTTAGAATTTAGATGATCACCGACCGACATTAGAATTGTAGGTGTATACTATATTTTTAGGGGATTTTTGAAGCGAACTTATCTTTATATATTATGCTTATCGGCATATTCTTATCACAAGCCGCAATGAGATTAAAATCATAAACAAGAGTTATATATATATATCTATCGTCGATTATGACATTACCATAATATAAACTAAGTATTATCTTAGCTATTTTTATGTCTTGTCTTCGATAATATATTTGTATATCACCGGAATCTCTTGTTTATTAAAGTTTGCCGCATATTTGCCGCAGTATAACTACCTATCAATTAATTTATGATGACTTACTCGACTTACATAATTCCGTTTTACCTACGTCGAAGATTGTATCATCAAACTTTGAGTGTAAATTAACATCCTACCAAAAGCTAATGCATTCACTTATTGAGTGTTGAGCATTGAAATAATATTTTTTTTTTACTAACACGACTGTCTTTGCAGTATCATGCAATGTTATGTATTTTCGATCTCGATGTGACGTTACATAAAAAGACGAACGTTAACTAGTTGAAGTCTAAAACAGTGTCAATACAGAAGCAATGATGGCCGAGCGGTAGTAGCTATGGACTGCCTTGCCGCACTGAGAAAAACGACTTAAAGGCTTAAATCAAATTTGACCTTTTACCGTTGAATTGTAACTACGTAAGATGAATTCACAACTCTTAAGATGATTTTCACCAATCAATAAAAATGTACCATGTTTTATAATAAACACAACCGTCAAAAACACCTTCCGTAAAGTATTTTCAGAATCGAACTTGTTATACGATAATAATTGCAGTATTGACCATAAAATATACCTTACTTTTACGGCGGTTTATATACGGTGATTATCACTATAACGTACGACTTAATCAGCCTCATCGAAAAGTCAATATTTAAGAAAGACCACAAAATACACCTTAAATGAAGACGAAAAGAAACATTCGCCTTCACTGACCTCGTTTAACGCCTTCTAGTTGGAAGGTGTTTTTGTACGTATTTACGTTTGGTCGGTTTTTTGCCTTATACCATATAAATTGGCCGTCATTAGGGCGCTTTTGACTTTAGATTTTTCTCAGTGCGCAGTTCCCTGGTTCGATCCCCACGCGCCGGCTTCAGCTTCACCGCATTGTGGAAGGGAATTTTGCGATTGCCCGCCTAGCTAGCAACCACCCTCAAGTAGAAAATCTGTCGCCAAGCACCCAACGGTGTGAAGGCTGCCCGGCACCTAGTTGTTAAGTCTCATGTGCCTGTAATTTCACTGGCTCTCAAGGACTGCTGCCGGAACAGACTGTAAAATGCTTAATAACGACAGATTTTCTACTTGAGAGTGGAAGCCAGGCGGGCACTCGTAAAATGCTCTTCCACCATGCGTTGAAGCTCAAGGGAAAGTTCGCGTATAAAATAAGTGAAACAACTGCCTGAAATTAAATGGTGTTGTATGTTCTTGGAATCAGCTCATAGACCTTTCACTCGGTAGGTTTCTGAAGAAAACATAAATAGTATAATACAAAAAATGTATGACGTCCTAACTAGAATATGTACCTGGTGGTGGATATCCACCCAAGTCTAAAATACTTCTGATAATACCACTAAAATTTCCTTAAAAAAAAACTCCATGCGCGAACTTTCCCACAGGACTGCAGTCATTTCTTATCATTAAGAGAGATCCGTTAACTTTTAACTGCGTCATCACTTACCATCCGGTGATACTGGGTAAAGGCTAATAAATTATAACTTCTTAGTAACTAAAAGATAATCATATAGGTAAACTTTCGTTAGGTTGCACTATAACTCTTTTTTCACTGCCACCAAACCTATTTTTACCCCCTGAAGTAACGTTTGCATTTTTGTGGACCGGTTGGAAGCGTATGTGTGCCAGTGAAATTACAGGCAAATGGGACTTAACAACTTTATATCTTAGGTTGATGGGGACAGCGCAGTTCGCCACTTGTGAGGAACTGTGTCTATTATAGGCAGAGGCTAACGGTTAATTCTAGGAGGGCTTCGTACATGTTCCATCAGAGAGGAAAAGAAAAAACTATATTTAGGTATAAATATATGTAATAATATAACATAACTATAAGTCGGTTGGTCAAGTCATATCAAATTTTAAAATAAGAAGGTCAAGTGCGAGCCCATGCTCTATCTAGTTTCGCCAAAGCTCATATATTAGAATTAGCATATTGGCTCCAACAAGTATATCACATTTTCCAGTGTTGAAGACCAGAACCGCCTATTTTTATATTAAATATATATAGGAACCTGTACCCATTCCGAGGTTACTACTCGCCGCACATGACTCTAAAGTTCAACATACATATAGCTACGGTGTTTTGAGTTGACATTCAGATGTGTTAATAACTCAATGCTATACAGATAAGCTATTATTTACAAGTAGGAATTACCTAGATCGGTAAGTATAGTTCTAGTGTAGCACGATATAGATATATCTAAGTGTCTAGGTACTATAGACATCTATTTTGCAACACGAATGACTTCCACTTATCATTGAAGGCAAAGGGCAATTTAATGTAATAAAGTATAATTAGCCAGTTCATCGTTTACTTGGTATCTACGTTCTTCTGTGTTTAAACGCTTATTATTTCAAGATTTGCATTGGAATAGATGTACTTACCTACTCACCTAATCATTGTTTTGCACGATATCTTAGGTAGTCTTCAATACTGTACTTCCCGAATTTAATACTAATGCCTATACATGTATAGTTTCTACACCATACGACCATAGGAATAAAGTCAAATCTTGTTACTAAATTACAATTACCATTTGTACGCAGTGGCTACGCCGCCGGCATTTACACGACTAACTCCGCTGATGCGTGCTACCATTGCCTGGTGTCATCTCGAGCCAACATCTGCGCAGTTCAAGACAAGAAGCAGCTCGAAAAGATCCTCTCGATCCGGGACAAGTTACCGCTTCTCAAGGCGATAGTGCAATGGGAGGGAACTGTGGACACTTCCCTGCCTGGTGTTTACAGTGTAAGTTATACATTGGTCACGTCATAATGTAGGAGAACACACGCAACAGAAATAGCGATAAACTGTGCAATTTATGTACTTATTGCACAGTTTAACGTCGAATCAACATTTGCGCAGTCATGTAATAGAATGTACCAAACAAACTATCCTGAAGGGAAATATGGCCACTCCTCTGAATAAATAGAAAAAAACTGTACATTGCTTTGTTTCTTTTTTGTATCCTTTGATGACTAAAATAATAATAAGATTTGTGAACCTACTCAGTTACATGTACATTAGAGCGCTCACTGTATCAGCCGGATTGTCCACTGCTGAACACAGCCTCCCACATTATGGAGGGGTTTGCCATAATTCCCACGCTTGGCAGGCGTCATAGGGACCGCAGTATAAGACAGTTCCTCTGAAAGCGCTGCTCTGCTTCTAGTGTGTTACCCTTAGTCGCCTCTTATGACACCCACAGGTAGAGATGGGTAGGAGACATTCTGGCCTGGCACCCCACGGGCCCCGGCACCCCAAGGGCCCCGGCACCCCACGACCACGAGCTTAAATCAATTAAATTGTATTTATTGATGCAGTCAGTTTCTCAAGTGTTTTCCAATCCAATTTTTCACTAACTGAAACTATAGGTTCCTATCAACATACATTAATAGTATCTGTGTTTGCATTTCATAAACTATATTTTTAAATTCACTTATATACAATTAAGTAATTTACTGTTCAAGGTTAACTGTACAAGTAAAAGGTTTTTCTCAACGGAAAATGCTAATTTGTATGTTTGTTTTGAACTTCCTATATCGTTAGAGTACTATAGAGTACATAGCGTTATGTGGTACTTAAAGCAGGCCTCTGTTTTTATGGAAATGTATGAGTGCTGTGGTATTATTGTCAACAATTTTATTGCTGTATAATCTACTTATACTCATTATTCTTGACCACCTAATCCAAAAAGTTTAATCAATTGAACGTACTTATTTATATAAATAGTTGAAGATACAGTGTTTCGATTTTTTTCAATGATTTGATCAGGAAAACATATTTATATACATTGAACAATTGAAGTTGTGAGGAGATATAATATCCATTCCTATATCTATACCTACAAATAAATAATTTACTCGTAGATCTATACGTGTATTTACTTAAGTAATACTTTTGCAATTAACATTAATCTGCAAGTATTCATTATAATAAATAATGGTCCCCTCCATTCACGATTTCCATACACAACTGAATTTTGAAAGTTCAATATTTTAACCCATAACCATGTAACCAAAATATTGAAAATGCAGGAAATGGCAACCTCAAATAAGGAACAGTAACCAATAGTGAAATTATGTATAATACAAGCGTTATTTGCCAGAGAAATATCAATGAGAAAATGAAAAATATCTACATGTCTCTGAGAAATACTGACTCAGCTCTCAACATTCGGACTCCGGATTGACGTTTTCCTTCAATGAAAAACTAACAAGATTTAGTAGTTATTAAGTAATAATTTCATAAAATTCAATTTCTTTTTCACAGTGGGAGCAGCTCATGGAAATGGGGGCCAAAGAATCTGACACACAGTTGAACAACATCCTTAAAAGCATCTCTGTTAACGAGTGCTGTACATTAGTTTATACAGTAAGTAATATTAGATTGATAAACAAGGGAGTTAAGTTATTAATTACACCTGAAATGTAATTTTAAATACAAATACAAAAATAACTTTATTGAATAAAAATATGACAAAACTTAATGGTGAAATCCCTTCCCGCAGCTTTAGTTTTCACTGTGTGCAGAAGGCAGATTATGTATTTTTACCACACAATTATGTTTTTTTAAACAATATAGACTTATAATTTAAAATGTGCACAAAAACCGTGTAATTAGCAACAATAACAACATGGGCCCCATTTAACACACTACTTTTCACCACTAATGCGAGGAAATAACTTTTTACAGCGATTGCAAAAACGCTTTCAGCATAGATTTATGAGTATCTAAGCATTTTTGTCGAATAAATTTATTTGGATTTACCTAAAGCGTTTCCCAATGTAAATTGCTGTTAAGTTGATAATGCGGTTCACGAACACTCAGTTCTCCGTTAGATAGAATAGCAGTTAAACAAGCACTATAAAGGGTACCCATTTCCCACTTCCAATCGTTGTTGTTATTAGGTAAATTAATATCGACAACTATAAAAGCACTTGAGTACTAACTAACATTTTATTTATTTCAGTCAGGAACAGTGGGTCCTCCAAAGGCCGTAATGCTAACACATGACAGTTTGACGTGGGACGCATTCGCCATTGGCGAGAGAGTTGCGGACTTGCAGCCTACACAAGACAGACTAGTCTCCTTCTTGCCACTTAGCCACGTCGCTGCTCAGGTAAGATGATATGAATAGGTACTAAAATCTTCACTGCGACTTAGGCTCGTATTAATAATTGCATCTCAAGAATGACATCATATGATGCTGTTTTTGACAGATGTTCCATACATTAAACGTCAAAATTTCAAATATCGAACTCAACTTCTTGATGCATTTACGAGCCTTACCCACAGTTTCTGCAACGTTTGTCCTTGATTATTGGACAGACTAAATACTGTACGCGGATTGGTTAATGGTATTCTATGACGCGCCAGATCAACCAATGAGCGTTCAGTATTCAATATGTGTATCATGGCATTGACAAACCTCGCGGAAACTGGACGTTAGACGCTCGAATTCATACGAAGGGCATCGGATATGCCCAAGATCCCGAAACCTAGCTCAGCAATTACAACCAATACTGAGAACAGCCAGCTAATTCATGTATTATAGTGTCTTATAATTACTTGTATTTTTAACTACGGTAGTAAAATAATATAAATGTTTCAACTATCCCTTCGCAACTTATAGCCACGTCCCTATGAAGATATACATATAGATAAAGGTATAGGTCCCGGCACCGTAAGACACAAAACGCGTTAATTATAAAAAAAAAACCGGGCATTTTTATTAGATATGAGGATAGATACCAATGGTGTAAAACCAAGTTTGCAGCTTCGAAAGGACTGTGCTAATTGCGTTGTGTTCGAAATGTCCGGACTTTTTCAGGTTTCGGCTTATAACTTCTAAATGGCGTATTATAGCGGCTGATTTTTGAATGGGACCCGAACCAAGACTTCCATGAATAAATAAAGTCAATTTTTTTTCATTCTTTGCTATAATAATGTTAATGAATCGTCGCGTCTCATTAAGAATTTAGAATACAATAGGTAATTATACTATCAGATTAATTTGACTCTCACGCTCGTCCTAGATTTTTCGCGTCTGACTCCAACTACCGTCATTATAATTAAAATTTTGTGATATCTGGTAATGGCGACGTACCATTTAGTTTATGCTGAAACTTACTTCAGGGTCTTCAATGTTATTATACCGTACCTCTTTACTATTATGCCACTCTATTCGTACATACCTATGTTGGGCTAATACAATGTCATTCCCTAAAAGGGAACGAACGCTCAGGAGCAGGATGAAAATTCACGAAATCGATGTATCGTATTCCCTATAGTATTCCCCTTCAAAATTGACACAACTGATACAATTTATTTTGATAAAAAGATATAAGATAGGAGCATAGATTTTAACAACATAGAGTATGTTAAGTTTATTTTTCTTTTACATTAAAAATTATCAAACGTCTGGTTGAGGCCGCGT
This sequence comes from Plagodis pulveraria, assembly GCA_963890685.1. NCBI lineage: Eukaryota > Metazoa > Arthropoda > Insecta > Lepidoptera > Geometridae > Plagodis > Plagodis pulveraria. Next base: position 19,888,979 of record OY982951.1, on the reverse strand, counting down.
TTTACCACGATGATCGGAGATCGTGGTGGTAAAACGCGGCATTTTTTATGATTTTCAGAGTCATATTTTCTTCAATAATTATTAATATCTGAAAAAAGGAAATTTCAGGTGCGTGTAGGGCTAAATCTTATGCAAAAAATAGTTTGCTCTAGGGGCAATATCCAGGAAGAAAATAGTATAGAAAATCGGACGCTGCGTTACCTCCTAACAAGAAACCACATGCACTATTGTGTAAATTAGTTTTAAATCTGTTGAAATTGTACCGTCAGCCCTCCATAGGAATTTTCTAGTTGGTATACCTCATAGAGAAAAGTAATATACTATTACAAGTATAATAATAACATTGTGATAAAATATATTGGATCGCTTGATATGGTTCATGTTGTGTGCGCACACAACTCTACTAATATGGACTACGTCTTAGTTAAGTCAGTTAAGTGTCATGCTGCTAATTTTGAAGCAAAAGCCAATAAACATTAATATTTCCGTACAGGTAGTGGATATTTACACAACCCTTTCAAATGCCGTGACAGTATTCTTCGCTCAGCCCGACGCTCTCAAGGGCAGCCTTGTGGAAACGCTCAAGGAAGTTCGGCCGACAAGGTAACTCGATATAACTTCGCTATTATTGAATTAAATCGATAAGTTGCTTTATGACTTTAACTTGGTTGCAGGTTTTACTTGTTATGTTTAATATTACTCAGGTCGTAGAGATTTCTGTATAAGTGTCCAAATGTCGATCAAGTGAGATATAGGTCAAAGAAACGCATTAAAATCAGTGGTAAAATAATATATCTAATTGATTTAACTTATTACACTTATTTTCATCGCTCATGTTCGAAAAGTACCTCTTTATTAATCCGCAATACGTGAGGTTATTCCTATATGCCCCCTAGGGAGGTTAGAAATAACTTGGAAATTTTATTACCTACGTATAATTTGAAAACATTGCTAGGTTATTGACATAATTAATATGCATATATATTTCAATTTACTTCTATAGATAATTTCGTATTATGTTTCTGTAAACAAGGAAAACTTGTTTTGTGATTTCTTGAACAATGTATATATTTGTATTTTACAAAATTGGTGTTTCTTTCGGTTATGATAACGTATAATTATAATCTTATATTTTTTACCGTTATGTGTTAGTGAACGTGCACGAATGGAAGCAATTATGAGTATGTTATAATGAATTATTAATTTTCGTTTTCACTCTATGTTCAGAGGGCAATGTAACTATCATTATGCTAGTAGTAACGATTTAAGATATAAGTACGTCAAAAATTTACAAATTTAGTTTTATAAAGATACTTTCTTTGAAATGAAGACTTTCCACGTAAATTTTGAATAAGTTGTAGTACATTTGGTAAGAGCTGAAGTCAAAGTCAAAGCTGTAAGATAAATATCAATATTCACGCCAGTGATGATGAAAAATGAAATCCTGGGGTGTTCGGCTCGTGTAGATAAGTTACTTCACTTGTTGTATATATATATACTTATATATTTATTAATAAAACCTTCTATATTTAAATTTAAAAAATATAAAACATGGCTGCTGTAGGAAGATCGCGTAGGTACAGCTACTTACTCAATTTCAATAATAATTTTGCCTTGTTCACAAATAAAATGGCGATTCATTATATTAATGATGATTTAATTGCATTGTTAAAAGTTAGTGTATAATTTTATGTAAAGTAAATTATTAATTATGTTATTATTGTTAATATAATAAATCAAGCCCGTCGCACGATTTGATTTCGCACTCAATCCATCGTATCAATTTATTGAATACAATTGGATATTACCTACACAAGTCACATTTCAACCCCGTTCAAAAATTCATCTCCATAATACCCCTGATTTCAATGTGAGTTATGCGGGAGTGGTAACTATCATGTACACGATTAAGAACCGTATCTACCGCGTTTGTTATACTGAATTTTCCATAGCTCCGGTGCTTTCGAAATATCACAAAACGAACAATGAAACACAGAAAAGAGATATTGGGTGAAGTGTTATTGATACGAAGGAAAATATTATGTCTCCTATCTTGGAGATCTTGGAGCCAGAACATCAAATTTGTATTATTTCCACAATACATAGTAGTTTTCATAGTAGATGATACAGGCATATCATATTTTTTATATACTTTGTATAAAAATTATATATTTCGTGGTTGTTAAACTTTTCCCCGCCAATATATATAGGAACCCTAGATATAGTAGTACGGCAAATCGTAAGTGAAGCCACTGACCGGGTACCAGTTGGAGCACAATTGATACGAAATTGAGTTACCTGTGCTAGCAGCAATATATCAACACAGCTTGTCGACTATCGGTGGCTAGGGCAACAACTGTTCAACTCGCGATAATTTCAAAGTAGGTCTAAATTCGCTCACAGACGATGTTATCGGTTGGGTCTTAATGACAAGCTGATTTGATAAATTGGATGCGAAATCAAATGATGTGTAGTGTAGATTATACAAATTATCATAACAATAGGAAGGTCATTCTGAATTCACACGTCTATACCTAATATAAGTATTATTATCCTTTTACAAACTTGTTTAAACATCCACGTTTCGCAAGAAAATGTTTTTGGTTCTACAGTCCAATCGATGGGTCCAAGCTGGTGGGCTCTACAATAGAATGCTCGTAGTCCGCTTTTCTCTTATAGGACGAGTAGGAAAAAATATTACCTACGTAGTACGGACTAAGCTGTCGGACCACGTGTTTACAGGGCACATATTGACATCTACTGGGAATAACAATCCAACAACTGTCCAAACTAGGTATATATCGAACCCAAATTTTACAAAGCGCCGTTTTGCGCGACTCCGCCAACGAGGTAGTCTAATTTAGGTACTTTTTGGCTAGATTAGATTAAAGTGAATAGATATATTGTTTTTATTTGTATTATATTCAATGTCAGACAATGTTAATTATTATTAAAATTGAAGAGTGACATTACAGGAAGGACGTTTACAAAGAGGTTAAAAAACTCGACGTGCGAAATTAAAATATTTTTTTCTTTTTTCTTTGTTCTTTCTTAATTATTTGTTTTTCTTAGATTGTCGAGAAACAAATAAACTGATAACAGAACAGTATATTGAAATGCCAAATGTAAAAAAATGAAGTCCTTAAGTGTATATTTAAAAAAACCCTCTCCGCATTTTAACCACATGTGCAAATTGTCTTTTTAAGTTTATTCAGTTGCAACGTGGTTTAAACTATTCAACATTATACGATGTTTGTCAGGTTCCTGGGTGTGCCTCGAGTATGGGAGAAAATGTACGAGAAAATTGTGGCAGTGGGCGCAAAGAACGGCGCTGTTAAGAAAGCCATGGCCAAGTGGGCGAGAGAACAGGGACTGAATCACCACCTAGCAAGGATCAAAGGGTATGTATGGCATTTAAGAACACCATATTAAAATACCTAGTAATATTAGTTCCGCGAAAAAATGGTCTTTTATTAATTGTTTCGTTTAATTATTATATTAAGTTTAATGTACTGAATTTATTTAGGCGAAATTTGTCACACACCTATTTTTTCCATACGACGGATCGCAAGCAATCTCGGTAATGGCTCTAAAAGGTTAGTTTAGTTCATAGGTATTTATTTTAAACAGAGAATGTGCGTAAAGCACATATTATGTATATTGAATAACAAATAGATCGACGGCTGTAAAGATATTTCACCTGGCTCTGAGTCATTCTAGGGCATGTCTACACAAATTGGTGTCAAACAAACCGACGAAAGAGATATGCTAATGAGTGTGAGGTTAACATACTAACATTGTCGGTCGATGCAGCCAAGTTTAATGAACTAGTTTTCACTTAATGAATGCTATACAAGTGTTTCATGAGTAGTACAATTACAATTGGTTGAAATGGGTTATAAGTATGAATTATTGTAGATGACTTAAGTATCTATATAGGTAGCAGTGTTTTGGTTCGAATCCGTTTAGTCGTAACGATGAAAAATGTTATGTGAAACCTTATTTCTATTTCGTAATTTAAGGTATTTTATCCACGCAAACGTCAATAGGTATGCGATGGGTACGTTCAAATTGATCGTGAAACCTATCTGCAAAAACTTAAGTCTCTACCTACCACTATGAACAAAATACTCCTTTGTTATCAATCTACCTATAATAAGCCACAAATTAAAAAATATTCGATTGTTGGTCAGTTCTCTATCATCGGGAATGGCCGGACTTCCAATTGACTTCGGTTTACTAGAAATCATAGACTTCTGGTGAGTACGTAATCAAGCCCCAAATAGATTGCACTTTCCCTAGCATGTTTGACAATACTTAGACGAAAAACTACTTACCTATAATTTAGTCTCGTTGGTAGCGTGTAAGGCTAGTAGAGTAGTTTGTTAATTTGCGCTAATTCTTGCATTATTATAATTACATAATAGAAATTGTACAATTCTTAGTTTTCAAACAAATTTAATTTTTAGACAGGCGTTTATAAAAAAAATTAATAAACGAGGCAAAAGATATTTGTTTTATTTATAAATGATTTAGACGATGAAAGTTGTTCTTCACCATTATCGGCCGGAAGATTGCTACAGTTGAAAATAACTCTCCCTATTGAACGCCTACTGCCCATTATATTCCCAATAAAATATGGCATTATTTAATTATTCTGAGAAATAGCTCAAATATTCATGGGTCTCTCTTTGTAAACTCTGCAGTACCTACCAGTCTTATAATAGTAGCATTGCCAACACTACAAAGAAAAGTTAAACTACTCAAAAAGACGCTCAGGCGAATTGGCTGAATCTAAAATTGCATCATTAGACATTCCTTATTCCCCAGCCAGAAATTGCAGCCGTTTATTACCTAAATACTCTCTTTATTGGCCAATAATTGTAAAACTGAAACTAAGTAACGAATTTATGTACTGCGTACTGTTACACCTAATATATTGCTGACCAGGGCTCGAATCCCTCACAAACCTGTTTACGCGTTGTCAGCATTAAATATAAACGGCAGCTTCCAAAATGAAGTGCTCAGAATTATTGTGATAACTCCAGGAGTCACCAGACTCAGTACTAGTATACCCTTCAGATGGAACCTCTGACCAAATTATTAGCAAAAGTAAGTTGCGAGAACTTGTAAGTCATAGTGTAAAAATTTTAATTTTTTTTTTCAAATATAATATATGTCTGTGTGTCCTTAAGTTGTTCTTTTTAAGACAACTGAATAGGTCCACACAACAGTACGCACGTCAGATGAAACAAAGTAGAACGTAGAGCGCACAAATAGAATGCACGTCAAACTTGATGAATAAGTTATGCATGGTTTGTTAATAGCTGTATTAATGAATCTATCTTTAAAACTTTTCATATGAGTAATGCATACCTACATACCATTATTTTTACGTAGCTTAGCGGTATTTGTAGTTAGTCTAGCTAGATCGTTTAACCGTAAATATGTCATTATACCATCAAAAATACATCCTCGTCATTAAACTTGATAAAACCTCCTTTGATTTTAAGGTGCCTATTATTGGTATTTTAAGGCTTTACTTTTTGTACCGCAACTGCTTAGCAAGGATAAACTAATTGTAGCGGCAAAAATGTTCTCTAGATATTTACGATTTTACAACTAGGTACCTACTTACTTCATAGTTGAAGATTACTAAGAACAGTAACAAATTTTACACGCTTCAGAACTCGTCACATTTATGCAATCGTGGTGGATTGTCGTGATACTGATAGTGTTTTATTTCGGTTTAACTTGTTAACAAAATCTATTGAGCTCAAATTCGATGGGTTGCTTTGGTAGCTGTTTATGGGTTCCGTTACCCTTGAATACCAGACAAGTACAGAATACCGTTCTGTCGAATTTCCAATTATGGTATGGAAGCTGTTGCAACAGTCGATGTTTTCCGTACTAGGTACTACAGACCCACCGTACTTTTCTATCCGTTTTGAATTTACGTCTCTCTTACGGTGTACCTACCTATACACATATAACCAAATTCATATAAACAAATTAACTTTTTCCATTAGAAAAATGTGTATGTTTTCGCTTAGCATACGTCATTGCTGTTATGTTAATACTTTATCAATTTGCACAAGATGGTACTTATATTTAAACTAAATCCATATACAGAAGATGAATTTAAAACTTTTCTATTGTAATGTCGGTACTTTTTAATTTCAACTCACGTAAAAATATTAGAATAAATCGGGTTTCTGTGGCACGGATTTGTGAAGCACCAAATCGAATGTAGTGGTTGGTATTGTCCAGAGCATGTTTACATACTGCAGACTTGATCGAGCGCCTGTTCTTCATGTCAGCCAGCTATGTGTACTTTAATACGGACACCGATGCTCCTCTTTGTTTGCCTAATGTATGACAACCTACATTGACAATCAAGCTTATTACCTGCATCTTGTAGGAAGTATTTTGCATTTTACCGGTGTATCTTCTTGTAACTGGGTTATGGTCTTGTACAGAATGAAGTATACTTATTTTTATTGTAGATCGTCTAAAGATATTACCAATTTTGTCCAGATATTACTTATTCTGAGAATCACAAGACATTCTCGGGTCAGTCTTCGATAAAACACGTCAGTAGTAAAGTCGCAAGTCCGTATATAAATAAAGCGCATTTATGAGTACAGTACGCACAGTTCGATATGTACGTACCTCTATTCTGTATAGATAATTATAACTACAATGTGAACAAGCTGACAAAATAATAAGTATGTAAATAATTTAAAATCGTGTAGACCGTATTGGTGTTTGTATGAAGCGAGAGGAAAACATGGAATAGTATCAAAGATAAATAACCGACCGGCGACCGACAGAGAAATGACGATGCAAGGCACACGTATTAGATACTAATGACACAGTTTAAACAATAGGTACTATTACAAAGTTAATACTAGTTTAGTTACGCAATACTTCCATGCAAAAACAATCCTTTCGACATGTGCAAATATGCTGTGCGGTCGTGAGACGCCGCCGCTGCCGTGGCCGGGTTCTCTTAATTTCCTTATTAAGGATAGGTAGGTAAAAGTTTACAACATAAAAAATCTATCTTTGATATCTGTTCACAGCCGTCCTTCCGACCTTTTGAACCGTTATAGGTAGCGAGTTGTAATTTTCAGAGATAAGTCACATGATGGCGAATTGCGTAACACATTATAATACAAACAAAAATTAAGGAAGTCCTTCAACAAGAAACGTGTTCTTTTCAACGTTTTTATTTCTTGTTTTTGTTCTATCATAATAATATATCAGTCGGCCAAGTGAGGTTACCGTACCAAAACACAATGAGATATTATTTATACCACACCCACTCAGAAAGTGTCTCATTGCTCGTTCAAAAACGTGTTATAAAAATCGTCATACTTTTCTCCCTTATAAATGTGCGGCGGGAAAAATTATATGGAATTTCATTCCTGCCCTCCGTAGCAGTGAAAGAATGTTGTTGTAATATCCATAGCGTTCTTTTGTATTTTTTAGCTGCGAACATAAAAAAATACAAACGTCAATTCTCAAAAAGGTTTTATACAAAATAATTAGAAAAAGAGGTGTGATTTTTTTTGTACTCGATTTTCAATGAAAGGAGGTTGATAACCTTTTTCGGCACTACGAAAAAAAAGTGCGGCAATTTATTTTGTTCTGTTAAATTTTATTTTTTACTAAATTGATAATTTAACTGTACGCTTTTAGTTATTCTAAATAATTTCCCAAAATGTCATCTGATCTCTTTTATATTAATGACGACACTAGAAATAAAAACTACAGTTCAAGAAGTCATAAAGAACTTACTGCCTGAGTAGACTCAGAATACTCAGAAAAAAGACGAAAAATCTTATAATTATTCTATTTTCCTCGTAGGAGTAGTATAAAGCACTGTGTATCACTCTGGAGAAAGTTCTATTTCTGTTCTCGAGATTCATTTAAGCCCTCCGCTACGCGCCGGGCTTCAACATACTCTCGAACAGAAATAGATCGTTTTCTGCCCTCGGTGTACGATGTACTATGATTTTTAATAAATACAATAGTTTTACAATGTCTTTATTAATAATAGTTTTTTTTTCATTAAGTTCGGGATCCTTAGAGCGGCACAGACTCGCTCTTGGTCTGTTTTAATACATTACTTGGTGCTATTTCTTTAAGCACACTAGTTGTACGCTTGTATAAGTTCCCGTTTTTAGGACTTTGTACGAGAATACGGGATTTCAGTATCATTTGATGTCTGATTGTGATGAGCAGAGCGTTCGATATGTGCTTACTAATCGTTTATGTTATAAAACTAGCCTTTTAAGTGTTACATAGACTCTAAGTTACCTTGTTACCTAGTTTACTTTTATTTCTGTATAAGATCACAATGGAAAATAAAGTTTGGACCACGAGCGGGAAATCTGTTATCTGCCAACATTTTACTAAAATTAGAACAATGAAAACGGCGCGCAGGGTGTAAAAAAAGCAAAAAAATAGCAAATGAAAGGAACGTTGAATCTGTGCGCCAACCAATCATTCGCTGTGCAATTGATTTCTAAAATAGAGTTCTTGCGCGCCGTTTTAATAGTTACTTACATTTTAACATCGGGAAGCATTAGAGCAGAAGCAACGTTTGTGATTATATTGATATTTATAAGTTGTATCCAAAGGCTTCTCTTGTTTTGTCTCAAAGAGGAGAAGAATAGTAGAAGGTATAACTCGGAGGCAAAAAATATTTTTCATCTTGCAAGATGAATCATCGGTGCTGTTTAGAAAAATTTGCTCCGCTCTGGATTAAAATAGCAACCTCGCAATTCAATTTTATTTTATTCCTATTGTAATGCAGTAGCATTATCATTAGCTCAACGCCAGGAATTATGCACGGCCGTGATACTAACAGTCTGTTCCCATTGTAATACCACTTTAGAAACATATTTTCACCATTTAGTTTATCGTTTTCTTACTAATCAGCGACTCACGACAGATTTTCCTAAATGTAACAATATTCATATATTTTTTAACTTATTTTCTATCAATTTTGCAGGCAGCAAGGTAGTTCATTGGGCTACAGGATGGCAAAAAACTTGATATTCAGTAAAGTTCACGAAACCCTTGGATTGGACAAGTGCAAGACATTCGTGACTGCTGCCGCGCCTCTCTCGGCTGATATCAAGAAGTTCTTCCTCTCGCTAGATATACCCATAGTGGATGCGTTCGGAATGAGCGAAGCATCTGGCGCACATACCCTTAGCATATATCCAAAGTAAGTATTCATACATTATATCAGATCTCATTAAAAACCCTTCATAGAATTTAACTTCACAATCAATTTGTCAAATCAATTTCTTGAATTGGAAGTTGACCTACTCGGCACACAATTCACCCTGTCTTTTCTATAACATCCATTATGACGCGATGGCATTCCTTTTGAAAATTTTCTCCCATAATCTATAAAAACTTGTAACGGCCAACCACACTGGTAAGATAATGGTCAAATCAAAGGACAATGAGTCTTTGGACTTATCATTAGGCACTGGATATTAATGTAAAGTAATAAATGTGTATATCTGTAGAATAGATATACGTATCGCAATCGAATCTCGCCGCGTGAATTGTATACCTGTAATGTACGTATCAGCCGAATTGTCTACTGCTGGACACATCCTCCCGAATAAGGGGGGTTTGTTTAAGGCAGACGTCTTGGGGATCGCAGTTTAAGATAGCAATCCCCAGAAGGCGCTGCTGCTCAACTTCCGGTATTTTACCCTTAGTCGCCTCTTACGACACCCACGGGTAGATAAGGGGGGGGGGGGTGATGTCTAGCTCTCCACAGGAATTACATACCTACTACTACAAGAATCGAATTAAATTATTTATATTTTTTCCAGATTCTCTTTAGATTCATCAGGCGAGCTCCTCGAAGGCACAGAGACGAAATTCGGAGGTTCAGTCAGTCCCAACGGTCCTGGAGAAATCATGATGCGAGGTCGGCACGTGTTCATGGGCTACCTGGGTGACGAAGTGAAGACTCTCGAAGCTATAGATGACGAGGGCTGGCTGCATTCTGGAGATATTGGAAGAGTGGATAGCAATAATCTGTTGTACATTACTGGGAGGATAAAGGTGAGAACTTTGGAATGTTTTATTTGAACTTTTTTATAGAGAATAACAATGTATTGCCTTCTCATGTCCTTCATTCAACGTATGAGGCTTTTTTGTTCTTTAGTTTAAAGAAGCTACTCAGTAGTTTATATTTTCTGTGACATTTTCAGTACTTTCCTCGCCAACACAGATATTTAACTGTAATTTTACTTCCGGACACCCGCGTTTCTATAAAGAGCACATCTTTGAAATTAAATGTTCGTGAGTTTCACACATATTCAAATATTATTAATTAAACCGGCAAAAACACTCACGTTGGGGATCGAATACGTCGACCCTGGTACCGAGAGCCCATCTTCTTCTCGCAGTGGCTCTTTACTTTTTTGCTCAACGTGGCAGTACAACGTAGAATATTTCAATATACAAACTTGTAATTGACCTTCATAAGAGCGTCGTAGACGCCTAAATTGAATAAATGTTTTTTACTTTGACTTTGAGCAATGTAAGCCATGCTGTTTGGCTGTTGAATAAATTATCTAGACGGTGGTACTTTCAGTTTTTTTACGTATAAGTATAGTATGAGATTTAAACTTAGATGCTTTCCGTTGTAACTTCTTCTTTCTGTCCTTCCACGCTCAGTGAGGCCAGCAGAAGATGTATTTATCCTTCACTCTGATCTGCTCCTCTCACTACTACTACTACTTACTCTTATCTCACATACTCACTTTTCTCGCATTCTTCACACATTCAATACCCTACTTTGGCACCCTTGTATACTTTTTAGTGCTGAAGTGAGTGGTGTTTGATTTGCATATATATAATACATCCAATGAGTCAGAAATCTAAAGTACGGACGTCCTATTCATGTGATTGTATCATTTCAGGAGATACTGATCACAGCGGGCGGAGAGAACATAGCGCCGGTGCTTATAGAACAGACAGTACAAGCTGAGTTGCTGCACGTGGGTTACGCCGTCCTCATCGGAGACAAGCGCAAGTTCCTCTCCATTCTCCTCACTCTTAAGGTACATGACATTAAATGTTGGTTTTATAGTGTTTTGCTGACAAAGCGATCGCTTTGTAACATTAACATATAATCTTATATAATAAACAATATAGTTGTGAAGAAATTGAGATACGAATTACAAATAATAACATTAAAGGTTAAGCCGGAATCCCTCGACGATATTCGGATTACCCTGACTCTTATATGTAATATAAATTTTGGTAACGTTTTCAGACAAAAGTAAACTCAGAGACGGGCGAGCCCCAGGACGAGTTGGACTACGAGACGCGTGGCTGGGTGGCGAGCCTCGGCAGCACCGCCACTAAAGTCAGTCAAATCGTCAGCACTAAGGACCCGGCAGTGAGTACCATTACCATACTACTACGTTTTTTATTATGTACCATTTGAGAAGCCATTTCATGGAGTTATATATTTTATAAATTTTCCTTTTCGTGTATGTCATCAATATAAAATAATTTTCCATAATTGGATCCTTACAAAGTATATACTTTCTTAAAAAGAAATTATGATGAATCCAAATAATTTTCAATAGATATTCAAAAACTTACTTAAAATGTTATATTACAGGTATACAAAGCTATCGAGGCAGGAATAACGAGGGCTAACAAGCAAGCCATCTCCAACGCTCAAAAAATACAGAAGTTTGCCATTTTGCCCGCAGACTTCTCAGTACCCACAGGAGAATTAGGTAAATTAATTCAACCTGTTTCTTGATAACACTAGTACATTGTACATCGAGGGGAGAAAATGATCTATTTCTGTTCGAGAGTTTGTTTAAGCCCGACGCGTAGCGAAGGGCTTAAAGGCAACTCGAGAACAGAAATAGAACTTTCTCCCGAGTGATACATAGTGCTTTAAATTACACCTACGAGGAAAATAAAATCATTATACGTTTTCTCGTACTTACCTCGAGACTTCTCAGGCGTTAAGTTCTTTATGACTTCTTGAGCTGCATTTCTTATTTCTGGTGGCGTCATCATTATAAAATCGTCACTTTCACTATTATATGACATTTTGGAAATTATTTAGAATAATTAAAATCGTAAAAAAGAATAATTAAAAAAGAATAGTTAAAATATCAATTGAATAAAAAACAAAACTTAACCAAACATAACAAATTGCCGCTCTTTTTTCTCGTAGTGCAAAAGAAGGTTGCCAACCTCCTTTCATTGAAAATCGAGTACAAATAAAAATCACACCTCTTTTTTCTAAGTATTTGATATAAAACCTTTTTGAGATTGATTTTTTTATGTAAGCAGCTAAAATCAAAAGAACGCTACCAGGGCAGATATGGATTTTCATACAACATTCCTTCACTGCTACGGAGTGAAGGAATGAAAATCCATATAACTTTCCCCGCAGTACATTTGTAAGGGAAAAATGACGAACTTTATAACATGTTTTTGAATAATGAGACCTTTTCTGAGTGGGTGTGGTATAAATTTCATTTACATAATACGTTGTTCACGCGTCGCTCCAATCAATCAGCTCCCTAGTGAGAAGTGAACCAGTGATGGCTCAGGGGCATTGGCTATGGAGTATGGACTGCTACGCAGCAGGTCCATAGTTCGAATCCCGCCGCAGGCCTGAGCTTCACCGCATGGTAGAAGGGCATTTTGAGAATGCCCGCCTAGCTAGCGACCACCTTCAAGTAGAAAATCTGTCGCCAAACACCAAACGGTGTGTTCCGGCAGCTGTCCGTGAGAGCCAGTGATATTACAGGCACAAGAGACTTAACAACTATGGCTCAAAGTAACAGGCGCAGTGCAATTCGTGACTTGTGATGAAATGCATCTGTTATAGGCAGAAGTTAGTCCGCTTAACATTAGGTGGACTTCGAGCTTGTTTCGTTAGTCTGGATAGTAGATAGTCTGGAGTCTGGAAGTCTGGATTTGTACCACTATTTCGCCAAGCTGCAATGCAAATATCACGCTAAAATCAAGCGTCCACCTGATGAGTAAGACCATGACCTTAACAAGAGTATCTTTTGCGGGGAACTTAAGTAATATTGTTCAGAAACGGGGTAATTACCAGGTTATTGTTTATTTATTTTGTGTTCCCGATACTTCGACAGTTGAAGGCCGCAACGGTAAATGTATTATAATTACCCCGTTTCTGAACAATATTTGTGCACAATCGATGACGGCTAAAATTATATCACAGGTGTCGCATATCATTCCACCGTATTAGGTAGCCTGGAGGTATCCCGGTGCGTAAAACCGGAACTATGGGTTCTATTCCCGCATCAAATTAAAATGTTGTGGCCTACAAAAATAGTGTCTACAATATTGTTGCAATTTCAGTAATATGGTTAATGGTATTCAGTAAATTTATTATTGTAAGTTACTTTTTATAACTCGTACTGTTTTCTGTTTAGGACCCACGTTGAAGATCAAAAGGAATGTTGTTTACGAGAAATACAAGGACATCATAGAAGACTTTTACAAAGAGTGATCTAGATAAGCATAGATAGGGCGCGGGACAACACAAGAAATAAATTATTATCTAATTGTAATTATTGTTAATTATTGCTCAATTAAGGATTAGTATATCGGAATCGTTGTGATTTTTAGTACTTTACGCAAAGGTTATATTGTAAGGAAATATTTTTTTTACAAAAATATATTGTTTTTCTACAAAACGGCGTTTCATTAAAAGTCATTATTTTAGTAAGTAGTATAATTTTATTTGTATTTTTACATTGGAATGATATAATTTTAAGTACATTTAACGAGTTGACACTAATAAATTCTCAATTTTAATAGTTATTTTTAAATGATAATATAAATTTAAAAGAAATTCACAATTAAAAATAAAAGTTACTTTAAAAATATAATGACTATATATAATTTAAATCTTATAAAATATTAAGGTACATTATTAAGTACATATTATAACGAGTAATAGACCAAATTTCTATAGTAAAGTATTAAAAGGTGACACCTCAGTGTCTGAAATCGAAGATAATTCCAACATATTCATACTTTAGTAATTAAATTAAAACAATAAGTAGTTTTGTCATTACCACCAGCACTAACAAGTTTCACTATCAGCCAGCGACAAGTAAGTCAAACTTTACGGAGTTTATCATTATGATATTTGTTTAATCAAAAGTTTACTTGTCTGTACCTCTAGAGTGCCTTCATGTTTACTAGCCACACTGGGCTTTGTAACATACAATGCTGGGTTGCAGCACGCTCTTTTAACAGTGTGGTTTACATTGCGGCTTATTGTAAGGCACTCTATAAACTGAGGTTTTCAAATAGTTGTTAAAAATGTTAATAAATAAGATAATATTTATTAACATTTTTATTTTGAAGCGCTCGTAGCATAGTTTGCTTAGCTATTTTTAACCGATCAGCAAAGTTAAGCGACGTCCGCCACGGTCATGAGTTGGATGGGTGATCACTTCCGTGCTTCGGAGGGCACGTTAGGCCATCGGTCCCGGTTGTCGTATTAGGATGGCAGTCGTTATAGCATGGTGGTAGGGTATTTTGTGAATGCCCGCCTCGCTAGCTACACCCTCAAGTAGAAAATCTGTTGCCAAGCATCTAACGGTGTGTTCCGGCAGCTGTCCTTGAGAGCCAGTAATTCTAGGTTAGCCTGAACAACATCTTCGACCACATCATCACTTCCCATCAGGTGAGATAGTGGTCAAAGGCTAACCTATCAAGCATAAAAAAAATATATTGTAACAATTCCTCCCTAATTTTCCTGTTAAGCCGACGTGACGTTACAAACGCCACGCAGACAAACCGGAAGAATTTTCGACGCGTAACGCTTTTACACGAAGCATCTTCAGGTGATCTTGACTCTTCGAGCGATCATGTTTCGATCGCACCGCTAATAATTAAATAATAACACTATCGAAAATGATTGTATATGTTCTACACAACTAGGTCGGACTTCGGCCTTTGTTCAAGATTTCGACCATGAGTCTAATAGTTTAATTCATTCACAGTGCCTTTTGCCAAATGGCAAAACATCAGCAAGCGTTAATAAATTCGTGTATTAATATTCGTCAGAGGTTGTTGACTTTTACATTCGATGGTCTGCAAGATGTAGCATTTCATTATTGTTATCAGTCACACATAAATTATCCTAATCAAATATGTAGTAACGTCAGCAAATCACAGTTCCTTTACAGCATCCGTCTTAGTTACATAAATTGACTTATAAAAATGGAACATTCTAACAAAAAACTTATATTAGCAAAACAATTATGTAATGATTTTTTGAATAACACGATGGACCTTTTGCAAATCATAAAAAAAACATCACGCTTCTACGATCTCAAAGGTGTAAAGGTCTAAAGAAAATAGAAAACTGTTCGACCAGAGAAAACACCATTTTTGCATAATACTATGGTACAGCTCAGTCGGGCGTTGTAGGCAAACGAAGATAGCCACAGAAGGTCTGGCAATTTCCTTTCAGGAGTGACATAGTGAGGTACCACGGGAAAACAGTTTTTTTTTCTCCCTAGTTCCCAACCAACAATTAGTAAGTGATGACAACCAGTTTATTTTCATGCTTAAAATTTTTGAGGTCCTGTGTTCACTTTAGCCTGGAACGGGCAGTCAATGTTACAGAAATATTGTAAACTCCTGGTCAAAAATGCCAAAATGTGCATTTTTGTTAGTAGTACTTTTGTTAGCATATTCAATAAACCAGAAAATACAATGTTAGGAGTTTTACAATAATCCAGCTGCATTGAGACATAATGTATGGATATTGGCCGTAATTCAGTTATGCACCTAAAATACAAAAGTTCTCATATGGTTAACGCTAAAATCAAATTGTTAATGAGTGAATTAAGAACTAATCCTAAATAATTTATTTGTTACCAATTGCGGGTGTTGACATGATTTTTTGTCAAGATAACATTAATTTGCATATCACCTAATCTGTTTAATACTATACACAATAGAATAGATATAATATATTAATTATCCGATTGTCATTCAAACCGATATAGATTTTAGCGTAAGCAAATCAAGAACTAAAATAGTAGGGTAGTTGTAGTGA